>LQNS02276883.1:6979713-6990167 GCA_001587735.2 Parhyale hawaiensis | reverse complement strand
CTGGCAACCTGTTGAAAATATCTACTTCACCTTGAGTTAATTCTGAACATTTAGCGCAATAGATGTATTCACAGCCAGAGCACACCATTTTCATTTTTGTCGTTGTATTTGCATCCTTGCACTTTGCACGTTAGTAATGGTAAAAGATATAAATGATTAAATTTTGGTGCTGATCGGTTGGTTCGTTTGCATGCTTGACTCATGTGTGTCATAGCGTTTTTTAGCAGTATAACTCAGCAGTATAACTCTTCAAGAAAATTGCACAAGCTGTTACTTTTATTAAAAGGCACAAATGATCAAATTTTGGAGTTTATATAAAGAAAATTATGGTTTCAGAACCAATTTGAATTTTTTGCTACCGTTGCCTCGCTTGGCGGAGGTATGCACTCTCATAGTGCTCTAGTTAATGATGTCGCGGTCTTACTATTGTTGCTTTACTAATAAGTTGGTATACAAAATAAGAGTTTCATCTACATAGCTCCAGATGTTCGAAATTTCATCGATGCTTCACGGCTAGAAAGAAAACTCTGAACCCAGAAAGCTTTTTCAAATGAAATCATGACAGTCATTCTACTTTGAAGCGTTCAGAATAAGCAGTACACTTACTCGATTAGATTTACGAGTTGTTAGTTAATATTTACAAGTTCTGCTTGGTCCAAATGTCATTTGCGTTATATTAAGTTGTTCTTGCTACAACGCTAATGGCTTGCTAAAACAAGGCTCAATGATGAAGTCATAGGGATCTCAGGAAAAGATGAGCCGCTATTGGAAGCCGTGCGTCTGTCTTTCCATTTGTGTGGCTTATAGACGCAAGTGCAAATTCAGGTCGTGTTTGATTGGCTTTGTTGTTGGCTTTGTCGTTTCGAATCGTGTAGCATGTGCAAGAAGCAACCCTATTGGGTTAGCCCTGTAAAACTCTTATCTTACTGACTTTTTGGAAGTTTCAAGATAACCTGATCAAGAGTCAGAGACTGAACATTGGTTTGCAGTTAGAACTAGTCTAAAGTTTTGGCATGTCAATCCATGAATGCCTAATTTCAGGAGCCTATGAAACCAGCCATACGCCTTTGAGGCTCGACTCATTCGAATCTTGAGACAGATGCTCAGGTTGCGACTTGTTGATTCAAGTTGCAGTTGTTGACTCTTGATCAGTTTCATGTGGGACTTCCGTGCGTGAATTTAGTTTGACTCCGTAAAATGAAAATTTCAGTTGGCTCAACCTAATGGCGCTGCTTGTAGCACCTAAAACACGATTCATAGCGATGAAGCTAAAGTTCATGTTCATATTTCAGGCCAAGTCAAGTGGGCTTAGCTTATAACGACTTTCACGACCCAAGCGAACGTGTTCAACGTAGCTACATATATTAAGTTTAGTGGAGCAAATCACTAAATTGCCGTCGTTAAGTAAATCCACTATTCTATAAGCACTCAAAGCAGATCTTTGCTGCTTGATAAACACTGGTAGAATGTTTTCATATACTAATGCACAGAGACAAAATTTAATGAACTCGCAAGTAAGATAGCTGCCTATAATGTTAAAGTTATAGAGTCAGTAAAAATCCAGTGCGCGAATTTTATGCCTGTTTTTTTTTTTATCACTGTAAGGCCGAGTTCACACGTCATTCTTCCCAACGCGTTCACTCATCCACTCGTCCGAAAGTTTAGTAGAGTCGATGTCAGCACAACTATGTGCACGCCACAAATAGTTATTAAAGTTTCAACCGCCAAATCAGTTCCCTCTGCAATTGTCACTTGGTAAGTTACGGATATCTCTTTAAATTTGGAGTGAAATAAAACTCAGGAAACAGTGCACTCTTTGGCTATCTGTAGGGCACAATAACACATACGGGAAATGTGACGAGCGACGTGGTTGACATGTACGTTGTGTGAACTCGGCATTAGGGCATCTTAGAGACGACGCCAAAATTAAGCCTTAAAGGCTTGACTTGTTCGAAAATGCTGCCACGTACGCTTGTTTCCACCAGCTCAGTTAATTTTCATGCACTGGCCATGAAAAGGTTAATCTTGAGGCTTCTGGAAGCCTAATATCTCTTTGTAAAATGAAGTTTTTAGCTGCTCGACGTATAATTGCGTTGTTTCTAACTCTTACACCTCGATGCAAGGTCACAAAGCAAGAGCTGCGGTCTGATAGCTTCTAAGGCTTAACGCTGAATAGAATCGAACTTCGTTTCGGTGACACAGAACACCAGTTAGTGTATCCATGATTTTTGAAATAGTACAGTAAAATATGTACACGGAATATCTACATAATAAATAAATAAATTGAGGGCCATTTTGACTGTTGGCGACCCTGTACAGAAATAGACGTGCAGTGCTTATCATTTTGCTATCGTACTAGATGTCAAACTGATGCAGAAGAAGTTACTATATGATCCTTCATTGATCATACTTCCATTTATAACTTTATTTTCATTATCAGTTTGCATATATACTGCGGGAACGTTTTTGTAGATAGAGCATCATATTTTACTTTATTTTTCTCATATCGTCTGCATTCCTTAGTGTTGCAGGAGCTCAACGGGTACATGAAAAATATATGTAAATATATAATTATTTGGGAGCTAAATATTAAAATTAATATTATTAAGGCGGCACCACGGACTGTTGCCTAGCTAACTCGTGTTTCTGTTATAGGGGGGTCGGGGTCAGACGTGGGCCAGCTCGCCGCACCCTCCCACTGGGCTCACGGGTTTAATGTTTAAAAATAATCTGGGTTAGAAATGTTTAATACTTGACGTTATTCATTTAATCATTGTACGCAAGAGGAAATATTTTATGGGCTCGTAGAAAACCAATGAATTTATTACAACGCAATATTCACCGATGTTCCTTCACTGATAAAACGAATTATTTACTTTACCGCAAAGCGATGCAATGCTTCGTATACTGGCCTGTGATTAAGGTCTCAACCAGTGGGTGATCGGACGTACAGTATTGAAGGGTCGGACATTTCATAGGTAATCCGTTTCTTTATTAAAAGTGGCGAATCAAGATGCCTTAACCCTGACAGTGCCAGGCTGGGCTGCCTCGATACAAAGGCTGCTTCCCCCCGTAATTGAGCAAATAACCCTATTAGCAAAATAACACAGCCTGGTGTGCATAGGGTTAGGTCATTCTACAAGCGTGTTAATAACAGCTGATCACAATATTCACGTATTCCCGCTACTGATTGACTTGGCGTTGCTATGGTTACCAGTTACAAACAATAAATGCACCCCTAGGACTGTAATTTTGGATATTTTTACGCCTCACTGCAGTGAATTGAAAGCGGGGATGCATAGACCATGTAGTGTGTCCAGTCCTCCCGTACAATGTCTGTTCAGGGCCCAGTGGCGGCCAGATTGTCGTGGAAACTAGGTTGCTTTTCGCTGAGGACTGCGTTTAAGCGAAGGCTCAAGTCAAGTTACATGTTGTCCTATTTATGCACATCGTAAGAGATGATCTGAATATTTTGTTCACGCTTTAAGTAAGCCTCGCTTATATGAGCCTTGCTATAGACTGCACCGCACCCTGACGCTCCACTGGTCATTTTTCTGCCCCGGTGATTTACAAATGAGGCCAAATGTACCGTGTGACAGCTGCTTCGAAACGTTGGAAAATATCTGACTGTAAATATTTCATTTGATATCGATACACGAAGTAACGACTATTGACCATGGACATGTTCTTAAACCTACATTAAGAAAAGTGGACAAATATGTGAAAAATTAAATTGATACATTGTGGTTATGGTTTTCCTTCCATTAATAATTTGGACTTTTTTGCGGAAACTGGCTGTAACACCACAATATATAGTGATAATGATATAAATACTTCCAAACTGCAGAAAAAAGTCTTCTGAGTACGATGGCGTACTTCAATTGATTTGTTTTGTAACAAAATGTTAGAGTAGTGGTTATTATTAGGTTAAGTTCCCGTTTATGAGCAATTAAATACCCATGCTTTCATCCAAGCATTATGCGGTGCTTCATATGGTGTACGCTTGTAGCTACAGCGAGAGAAAGAGTGATCCAGTGCTGCTGCTTTACTCCTTTTCTAATATAATGATTGATGCAACTCCGTTGCTAACATGTACATAGAAAGTAATATACTGCGCGAAGTGCTTAGAAAAACGAGCTAATTAAATTCACTCGAAGGTAAATGATGATGTCTGAAATGTAACTAAAAATATTAATTTTATTCATAGAGAATTCTGTATGTTGCAGCTAGTAACGATATGGGAGCACTATTGTGTTGTTTGCATGCCCGCATACCGCGCTATTAGACCCGCTGCTTACCATCCATGCAAGTGCACGGTTTGATTGATGCGATGCTGACTGCATCAAAACAGTAAACTAGATGCCAACATGTGTTTATTTATCTATTATATGTTCATATGATATTTAATTATTATACGTCAATATCGATCGTGTCATACTCTGAACAACAGAGACACATACACACACAAAAGGCAGGTCGGAGACTGGCCAGCTTGTCATGGGCTGTTGAAAACCGATAGGCGAAAATTACACCAGGCTGCATACGTTGGCAAACTAGGGACTACTCAACACTGAGAGCATTTCATTTTTACTCATTGGATGGTCACGCCACAAATAAGTTTAGAATGTCTCTTGACACTTTCACGGCACTTTATTTTCACTAACTTCCAATTGATGATTTCACAGTCCGCAAATTAAGCAGAAGGACAACGAATCAAAGGGTAGGCTATTATTTTTGAATATTCTTCAGGGGAGCGAAGGAAAGGGGACGGGGGGGGGGGAGACGTTGTGTTGAACAACAATTAGCTGCCTGATTGTTAGAAGTATATTTTTCACTATAGCCCAGCAAAGAGAAGGAATTAGTTTATTGCGAGGGAGAACATAAAAGAGAAGCGAGCTTCAGCTCTTTGTCCCATACAAACAAGAAAGTAGAATCTTGCGCAGGTCTGGCTTTGATAGCATCACCAGTGTATAGATTAATAAAGAACATTGCAGCAGATGGTGATATAGCTTCGGATGCAAAAATCTGTTATAGGCTAATAGTAATGATTCTGCTTATGGTTTCATCCATCCAGTGTTCATTTTTAGGATTTGATAGGGTTAGTATGGAAAGCATGACAGATTAAGAGTGGCAAGCGTTTATGAATTGTCGAATGTCTAATTTCGACACCCTGACAGTTGAAGTGGGTCACTGTTGAGTATGCGCATATAAGGCACATAGACTTTGTAGGCGTCTCACTACAAAGGATGCCACACATCAGGTCACTTGTAATATACTCCTAGATGTACCAGAAAAGCCAATACAACTGTATCTAAAATCACTTAGTGCTTGAAGTACAGAGAACTAAACGAAGTTCATGCTGGTATCGGCTCAGATAATTACGTAACGATTAGAATGGATAGTTAGGAATAAACGGACAAATGGGCCCATTCCTAGAGAGGAACCGAAGTTTGGGCTCTCACCCGTCCCGACACAAGTTAAATATATATATATAACACTATCAGAAATATTTACGGAAGCAGCTGTAGTCATTCAATTTGTTCCCTCTGTACCCTAATGCACAAAAATAGATCACTCACTATTGCTGCTATGTATAGAAATGTTTTGCACACTGAAGGCAGATACTGAGCAGAGCTAAATAACACATAAACGAGGCCTGGCTTTATCTTTTGTCCGTTTGTATTACAAAAAATAACTTTATTTGTTTTGTTTACATGGAATGTAAACACAACAACGCAAGCTGTTTGGCTATGGAGTTTACGGAAAGATTGCATATTTTTTTTTTTTTGTGGAACGGACGGAAAGCAATATAATAAGCATTTCTTGCATCTACAGCTCAGTACTAGAATGAAATATGCTTCTTTGTTTTGCCTATAACACTTTAGCCATCTTAGGCCTTTGATATAATGTATGAAAATATAATCTTTTATATCTTAGCTGTAATTTGAATAGACCATGCAAAAAACGTTTGCTCTGTAGATAAGACAAACGTAATGTTTTACATCCAATAGTTCTAGCTGCTGCATCATTAAAAGGCCTCATAAGCGTACGTTTCCATTGTAGACAGAAATATGTTCTCTTGTACTTTCAACAGTTATAACTCCTCCATTTTATCATGCAGGGCACATAAAAATAGGTAGTAGGCATTATTGGTCCTTGACAATCAGAAATACTCAATTCCAGTATCCAACAGCTGCAACAACCGTGTCTGTAGAGCTACATAGCAATGCCACCGCACATTTTAGACCCTTGATGAACAGGAAACTGACGTGCAACATTAAATTATATTAAGAGTTGCAAGGAAACGAACATCTAACATTCAAGAGCTGCTGCAGCCACATCCTGGTAGTCTGCTTACCTGAAGCTCAGTAGTTTACGATTTTAAGCTCCCTTTCCCCGAGCCTGCCTGCATCTTTCCCAGAAGCCTCACGCTCCTCGCACACAAAAAGGAAGTTTCTCAACAAATGTTTGGGCAAAATCCACTTCCGTCGGAAGGCGGAAATCTCTGCCAGAGATACCGTTTAGAGTTCTACTTGCCGCAGCCTCAACAGCGGCGCTCGGACTCTCAAGAGTTGCTTGATTTTTTTTCTGGTTTGTACGTGTACCTGAAGGGAGCTGCTGTGAAAGTGCTAGTATGGTGATGCAGATCTTGAGATTATCTTCATCTCAGTGCGTTGCATATCTGATGTTAAGTAAACCGGCATATATAGGCCTACTGCAGGCTGATGTACGGATAATGCTGTCATTGTTGCATTTCTTGTGTACAATAAAGCAATCTATAATTTGCACGTTCACTCAAAAATATTTAATCTGTTTTCACATTTCTAGTGTAGGTATAATAAAATAGTAAACCAGCTATGTGTTGCACGCAGGTTCATTCCTAATAACACTTTCGATGTATATAGTTCAGGTACATCATAAAACAGTTTCATATGCAGCACGCTAGCCAATGATAACGTTATCTTCTTTTCATATCACCTCTGAAATAAAGACACTAATTTGCTGCGTAGTGACTCATTAATAATAAAGCAATTTTAGTGAGCATAGTAACGTGTGGCATCGATAGGCGTGTATTTAAGCCATGTTCACCTGTTGCTGTCGCCGATTAATCCCGTTCCGTACTAAAATATGCATCAACAATTCTAACTGATACAAAGGGACGCGTGTTATATGTATGGGATAGGATGGAATGGCAAAACGTGTTATAAATTATGTTTCAAAAAGAAAGAAACATTTTTCAATTACTTAATAATTGATAAACTTGAGGTATTTTGCTACTCCAATTTTGAACAATTTTTGACAAGGTCTTGAGCTGTATACCTTGCAGATACTGTTACAGCTCCCAGATACTTTACAGCGTCTAGATTTCATTTTTTTGTCTTTGAGTAACATGGAAGAATTTCCTGTTAACTAAATAAGAAAAAAAAAATAACGAGAACTATGAACTTACCACAACCACATGCATGTACGTAATGATATACGAGCAGTACTTTTTAACAATATTGATGAAGCTAATTTCTTATAGCACAGTGTTTTTCATTCAGAGGTAAGGTGCCCAAAAGAAATTTGTTAAGTGGTGCTTAACTTTTTTATGTATCTGTACTAATACAATCCAAGTTTTGGAAAGGAAAAATTTTTGCTGAGGAGAATGTGGATGGACCGCTAGCGCCGTGTGGCTTTGACTTTAAAAAACACTTGAAAACGATATTTATGTCGCCATAGAATCAATCTCGTCTGTTTGACTGGCGGTAACGGCAGGATGTTGGAGTGCTGTGCTCACTTGCACTATAACCGTGGATAGCCATTCCACCAGACAGGTAAATGGGATCTCCTGTACAACTGTAACCCCAAAATCCCACCTGTACAATTGTCATCCCAACATATCTCACCTGTACAATTGTCACCCCAGTGTATCCACTTGTACAATTGGCACCCAAATATTTTAGGTTAGATTAGGTAGGGTTAGGCGAGGTTATGTTAGATTAGGTTAGGTAAGGTAATGTTAGGTTAGGGGTAATGTTAGGTTAGGTAATGATAGGTTACGTGATGTCAGGTTAGGTAATGTTAGGTTAGGTAATGTAAGGTCAGGTAATGTTAGGTTAAGTAATGTTAGGTTAGGTAATTTTAGGTAAGGCTAGGTTAGGTTAGGTCTTGGCAGGGTAGGTTAGGTTTGAGTAGGATACACTAGGTTAGATTACGTGAGGTAATGTTAGGTTAGGTGAGATAATGTTAGGTTTGGTAAGGCTTTGTTAGCTAGTTTTATGTTAGGTAAGGTTAGAAGGCTAGGTTAGGTTAGAAGGCTAGGTTAGGTTAGGAGGCTAGGTTAGAGTAGAAGGCTAGGTTATATAGAAGAAGTTTATTTTCACCACCGCAAAGCGATGGTAAAAATGAAGTGAATAATAAACTCACACGCAGTTCAAAAATTTAGTTCATTTATTAAAAAGTACTGTTTGTGCGTTAGTAAGCCTCCCCGGCGCAACGGTAGTCGCGTATGTCCACGACCCCAAGATCCCAGGGAAGACAGGACCCCCGTCGCGGAAACACCGGTGCCAAGTGAAGAAGTTGTAACCCTTCAGTCTTCGGCAAAAAGTAATAAGCTTTTAAGTATATGGTAATTTTACATCATTAATAACTTTTAATGTTTGATATGAACTGATTATCGCAGCTACCAATAAATAAGCTTTATGTTCCATCGAACGCGGCCCTACATATCGAAGCGAAATCAAAATTTGAGTTAGACCAGGCTGGCCCACACCGGTTCGCGGCTGGTAAGAATGACGTTTGGTAATTTTACGAAAGGTCTTATGTTAATACGGTCTTATTTAGAGAAAAATTCATTCAGAGTTTACGTTAATTGATTTATAAAGATATCGTTAAATAAAGAGTGATATTAATAGTTAGAACTATTTTACCGCACAGTTTACTGTACTGATATTACTAAATAAACAGTGATTCAATTGACGTAATAGATTTCAAAGCAATATATTAATAACTATAGGAAGCAAATCACGACGAAACGTAATGGAGATGAAAATGTAAACACAGTGCTAAAACTACACTATGGTGCCTCAAATTCCCCAAGCTGTCCCGCGAATAATACTTCGACAGAACTTTAGGTACAAGTTTAGGCAGTAAGTTTGGATTGCAACGAGTATATCAGAATAGTTCATTTAGATTATGTAGAATAGTTCATTAGATTATGTAGAATAGTTCATTTAGATTGTTTGAATTGGTTATTTAGATTATTGCAATTTATTGTTTGGATTAGTAGCATTAATAATTTAGATTATTTAGAATCGATTATTTACCGAAGATGCCGGTAGTAAGAGCAACTTACACCAGTCCGTTAAGGACTTCTGCAAGTTACTAGCAAAAGTTACCCCCTCATTCTCCCAGAAGTCACACAGCAACAAATAGCACCCTTAATTTACAGCCGCACTTACATGAACTCCAGGAGAGACCTATCCAGGAATCCGCAGCCATGGAAAAAGAGTCTACCGGGGGGCACTATCGTCTCTCGCGACGATTTTGCGAGTGCAGATCGTGTGCGCGTGAGCGGCGTTCACGTTGGTGCGCCGCGCTGCCCGCTGTATCGCTGATTAAGTTGGGTTAGGTTAGGTTTGGTAATGTTAGGTAACGTTAGGTAACATTAAGTAACATTAGGTAACGTTAGATAACGTTAGATAACGTTAGGTAAGGTTAGGTAAGGTTAGGTAAGGTTAGAGAGGTTAGATTGGGTTAAGTTGGGTTAAGTTAGGCTAGGTTGGGTTAGGTAAGGTTAGGTTAGGTTAGGTTAGAAGGTTAGGTAAGGAGGTTAGGTTAGGTTTGGCTAGGTTAGGTTTGCCTAGGTAGTGTTTATTTTAGTGGTGGCGCGCGCAGGAAAGCTTACGTGAACGCAAAATCGTCGCGAGAGACGATAGTGCTACCGGAAGGACGTGCAGATGTTCAGCACATCTTGAGTGCAGTAGCTTCAGTATAATATGTCCAGACTACGCCCACCATCGTCTCCCACAGATAGATGGGATTGTCCTTGTATCACACGTAGTATACGTAGAGTGATTTCGATGTTGGGGCCGGCTTCAGCAGATGAGTGATGGGACCCTCCACCGCAAAATCATGTTGCAATCTGTAACGTATGACTCGCTCAAAACGGAATTACGTTCATTAGAAGTACGACCCAGGAACAGCTACAGGCCAGCAGCGACTGTAAGTGTAAAGAATTGAGGAACGGTGAGACAGAGCTGCTCAGCGTGTCGCAGCTGCAACTGACATTACCAGTGCCGCTGCACTTGTTCTTACTCGTCCGACTACAGCAAACACTACATGCGGCGGCGGTTACCTTTGATACCTTTGATGATACTTCGGACGAGGTCCAGGCGACGTTATGCACGCCGCCCATCTTGTGCAGAGGTGATGCTGCAGTCCGTGACCAGCGGGGTGGCTAACAACGAGTT
>LQNS02276883.1:6950649-6977934 GCA_001587735.2 Parhyale hawaiensis | reverse complement strand
GATTTGCGTTGCATTAATTTCGTCGATCGCTGGCATTTGATAAGTTTTGCCAGTTTCTTAAGTAGTCTTTTACGGAATTTGTGGTATCGACTTTTCTGAAATTTTCTTTTTACCGGGCTAAGGTACTTCATGCACTTTTCTAATAGAAGCTAGGTTAGGTAGGGCTGAGCTAGGCTAGGTAAGGCTAAGCTAGGTTAGGGTAAATAGTAATTAGACAGATCAGACCCTCAGAACACCTGTCACACCAGTCTTTCCCACCTGTACAATTGTCACTCCAATATTCCTCACCTGTTCAATTGTCACCCCAAATGCCTATGTGGTGATAATAATTGTACAGGTGATCCGCTAAATGCTTGCTATGCTTGACTTATTGAGTCGCTGTGGTCAGAAGGACTTTACTTTTGTATTTGCCCTTGCTCTCTCATTTCCTGTGACGTCAAGTGTCTTACAACTGCGCATTAATAATAGAGATTGAAACTATCGATATACTTACTTACAGTCTGATATCCTCAAAAGCAAACGCACTGTCTAGCTAGTCCAATATTCGCTGCCCATATTACTAAGGCCAGTTGTCTTTTGAAAGCATTATTGAATTCCAGAGAGCGTTCAGAGATACACCAACAAATTCTCCAGTCCAAAGGTCTGGAATGAAATATAGCCCTGTGCATGCCGGAGTTCACGAGGCCGGAGGGGTCTATATATCATCTTATGCTAATGATATCGAAAGACTAGCGACGTGTTCTAGTTCCAATGCAATGTCTCTCTCCATTATTTACGACTCCCATTAACGTAAATTCTACTATGATGAGGATCGAAATTGCCATTTTAGAGTCCAGGGGTCGAGACTGGAATATTTGGTGGGGATACTAGCAGCAAGCTAAGCTGCTCGGCGAGACAGGGGACAGCTCTTTCTGGAGCTCATCTTCTGTACTGGAAGTTTATTATAAGGCATTGATGCGGGAGTCTGGTGAATGCTATAAACATGTATCTGCCCGTCAACGTTAGGGAGAGGCAGTTGGGAATGGTGCCAAACAACAAAGCGTTAAAGTGAGTCCTGTACCTAACATAAAGTGATCGAAACGTTGCAGCGGATGTTTGGTTATTTACAGCGTTCTACATTTGAACACAACCTTGCTTTTCTTCCGGTAAAAGCGAGTTCACCAAACCGTATTTCTATTGTTCTTAGGTACCGAGCATCAAAATGCATTGCTGAGAAAAAAGTGGCTTCACTCGCAAGTCGCTTGCTCTGTTTCCACGTTTCACAGCTTCCAATGGGTTGTTGTATCAGTTTGAGTAAGAGTTCTAAATCGCTCTAAATTTAAAGATCTATCCGAAACTGTTAATAGTGACACTTGCTGAAACAAATATTCCCGCGAATATTTTAGTGTAACACGGAGTTGGGTATGCAACTCCGAATGTGTCTCAGTTTGAGTTTAGGAAAGAAGACTATAATATTAACTCCTTTTAAAATTGCAGAAAAATTTACAGTTCTCTGCATTTGAAGTCACTCCAAACACAAAGAAATAACAGAAACTTTCCTAGCTACAAATTCAAAGGCAACCGATGTGACAGCTAAAATTTTCCAATTGTAAATACTATGGTATACCTAGAATAGTGTTGCCAACTCGGCAACAAAACAATCGGACGTGAGTTCTACACAAAGGAGCCAAATGACTCTGGTTGGACTCCCCTGTGTTTTTTGTTTTTCTAAATTCATCGTCTATTTTCGCAGGAGTAAAGTGTTCAAATTGGCCCACATTGCGTTGGGGTCGAACGTGCGCGTACCGAAGCGCTGAACAAGGCATATTTTCATTCCACTGCACAAACTTGTGATAACTTTCTGGTTTTCTTCTTTTGTAAATGTAGCTTTCGCCATGAATAACTTAAATTAGAGTTATGAGTATCACTACTTAACTGCTTGCTGATTAGTACTGGTGGAGTACATGTGTGCGCGTCTAATTCCGAAGTCACACTATGAAAACGCTCGCTCAACTTATGAGCAGATGCTCGACTCGTACGTCGTCGCGATTACAAATTGAATGTCGGTATCCAAAAGTAGGCGCAAAGTAGGCGACGACGTGCGTGTTGTGCGTCACCCACAGTTCATTTACAAAAGATAGTTGCGTCAAATTTGGGTGAATG
This sequence comes from Parhyale hawaiensis, assembly GCA_001587735.2. Lineage (NCBI taxonomy): Eukaryota > Metazoa > Arthropoda > Malacostraca > Amphipoda > Hyalidae > Parhyale > Parhyale hawaiensis. Next base: position 6,975,792 of record LQNS02276883.1, on the reverse strand, counting down.
CGCTTCGCTCCGAAATTACCAGGTTTGTGACGTCAGAATTACGTCACGCCACTGTGGATATATCAAAGATTCTTCGCTGCAGCAGTGGCGTGATGCAGTTGTGACGTCACAAGCCTGAAAATTTAGGGTCGTAGCGCATACACTCAAATTTAATACAACTATCTTCTGTAAAGGAACTGTGGCGTCACCTCATCGGCAGAGAGCGTGGCTCTAACGTAGCAAGATGCTCGAGAGACCGTCGCTGCATGTCTTTAGGATCAATATTGATTACCGTTAACTAAATTGAAATGATAGAATGGTTTACGAATGCGATAATATTGGATTATACAATGGTTAAATCGCCATAGATACAAGGTGATGTTGCAAGAAAGAGAGAAGGGTCGAATATATCGGCAGAAACTTACAACCGATGCACAAGGTTCTTCCCGCACATGTTTAATGGGAACAGTAAACCAAGAAAGAAGATGAAGAACAGAGTGGAAATTATCAGTAGCAAAAGGAAAAAAAACAGCAAGCACAAAATAAAGCACGGCAGATAGATGGCCCAAAGGCCGAGCTGAGACTATGTTAACATATGAGTTCCCGCTGGGGCGCGGCTCCCTATAACATTGGTAGACAGGTTGGGTTAATCCAATGGCGAAGTACCGTATCAGAAAAGATAGCCGAGATTAAAAAATATGCAAAAGAGCAACTTCGAAAGAGCATGCATCTGTATCGTTGTAAAATTTTTTGCCGAAAATAAAATTTGGCAAAAATATTTCGTGCAAAGACTGCTCGAGGTTTGAAACTTGAAGTCATGTTCAGAACAGAGCGAGAAGGTGAATTTTGAAGAAGCGGTGGGCCCGCTGGAGAGCTATTCAAAGAGTACATGCAATTGGCTTTGGCAAAGATCTCACCAATCACAAGCCTTTGTAAAGCGAAATGTGATTGCAGGACCGGGATGTTACTGACTGAGCGAATGCTGTGATGTTGTGGTTGTTTGAGCAGGTGAGATCGTATGGAGGATAGGTGCTTGCCATATTGTCGTAAGGTCTCACAAGGGGACTCGGATGCTATAGAAGCACTCCGGAAATTAAAAGCATGATGCAAAACTGGCAGCTGCTAGCGGAAATGTAGAGTCTTTTTTTTTTTTGCTAATAACTAAATTTCGAGCATCAGTCGCTATGCTTTATTAGATTATAGTGACCTCCGCCAAGGAGGTTATGTTTTCGTCTCGTTTTTCTGTCTGCCCTGGAGTGAGACTTTAGAATACTACTCCTGTCCTGCACGTGGCGTAAGAGACGACCAACGTAAGGGTCGATTCATAGCGACTAAATTTGAATCCCTTCTCATTGGCCACCGGCTGTTGCTTGACAAGCGTTTGAGCCGTGAGAAGGTGGGTTGTGGGAGCCCTCATGCGGGGAAATGCGTATGAAAGGCGGATGAGCTCCATCGAGCCCTTGGCAACCAGAGAGGAGATCACCTGGCTGTTGCCATAGTCATGAGTCCGGCCCCTCAGGGGGCATAGGATGGGTCATATGGTTAGGTTAGTTAGGTTCGCCCATCCTATGTTATGGGGAGTAGCGCCCCCAGGGGGTTTGTGTAGGTTACCTTAGCCATTAGCTAGGCCTTCGGGACGGCTGTATTTCGTGCCCACTTTGCGTCCTTCCCATCTTTTACTCCTACTGATCTTTCCTCAATCTATTCTTACTCTTCTTTCCCGACTTGCTGTTCCCATGCGCGTTGATCCTTTGTGGGAACACCCACGTGCATGGGTTCCACGTATCTATCGTCACACTGTATGTCCCTTGCTTCTTCCTCTGTTAGATCGCCGTTGCTGTGGAGACGGAGACTTGAACTACTTAATATAATAATAATAATAATGCGCCCGGCATTCCGCAGTCAGCTCCTCTCCCTACCTCTCGATGGCGCAATCGAGTCTCTTCTCCCTTTTTCTTTTTTCTTTCTCTCCTTTCTTCCACTTTCTTGTTTTTTCCTCTGTGCTAATCCCGGGCTGTGTGCGGCAGGGCCATGGGAAGTTGGTGTCCACCGTGACTGTCGTCCCCCATAACCTGTCGAACCTGGGGTTATGTAAGCCTTACTCGGTAAGCAGCTCTGCCGAGTGGACTGTCTTTTTGCCTCCGCTTGTCACTTGTATATGGGATTGTTTCTTTCTTCTTCTTTGTATATTTCTATATATATCTGTATATTACTGTATATATACTGTATATGTGTGTATTCTTTTCTTTTTTCTTTTGCTTCTCGGTGGGCATGTTGGGGATGTTGAGAGTAACCCTGGATCGGGTCGGGCTCGGGGGTGTCGTCTCCTCTATTGCAATATCAGATGACTGCATGCGAACCTCGCGGAGCTCGACTTTGTGTCCCGTGGTGTGGATGCCGTGTGCTGCTCCAAGACATTGGTGGCTGGCAGAATGCGCGACGCTGAACTTGCCTTGGCGGGTTTTCAGTCCCCTTTTCGCAGGCCGTGGGGTTCAGGCCTAGATTCCGTGGAATGGCCTTCTATGTTCGGAGAGGATTCTGCGTTTACCGGCAGTCAGTGCACGAATGCGCGCCTGTCATAAGATCGTTGTTGTAAGGGTGTGTGGCCGACAGAATAATTTTATTTATTCTCCTTTTATCGGAGCCCTACAACTGATGATTCTCTTTATGACTGTTGACGGCGATGGCTTCGATCCAGAGCACGGATCTTAAGTCAGCGTTTGTTTTTGTGGGAGATGTTAATGCACACCACAGGGATTGGTTGGGATCTGCATCAGCGACAGATTGTCAGGGTGAGGCTGCTTTGGACTTTGCACCTTGTCTAGTTGTGTGCAGCTGTCCATTGGTACATTAATTATAAAAATTTAACCCATTGCAGTGGTCCAATTTCTACTATAAAGGTAAATCTTACATGCTGCTCCGCCCACGGCATATGCAGTCACTCCGTCAGAAAGGCGCCGACTTTCAGTTTCGTTTAATATACAATTCCGTTTAATGTACAGTTCCGTTTAACATACAGTTTCGTTTAATATAAAGTTCCGTTTAATATACAGTTCCGTTTAACATACAGTTCCGTTTAATATAAAGTTCCGTTTAATATACAGTTCCGTTTAAGATACAGTTCCGTTTAATATACAGTTCCGTTTAACATACAGTTCCGTTTAATACAAAGTTTCGTTTAATATACAGTTCCGTTTAATATAAAGTTCCGTTTAATATACAGTTCCGTTTAACATACAGTTCCGTTTAATATAAAGTTCCGTTTAATATACAGTTCCGTTTAACATACAGTTCCGTTTAATATACAGTTCCGTTTAATATAAAGTTCCGTTTAATATACAGTTCCGTTTAACATACAATTCCGTTTAATATAAAGTTCCGTTTAATATACACTTCCGTTTAACATAAAGTTCCGTTTAACATAAAGTTCCGTTTAATATACAGTTCCGTTTAACATACAGTTCCGTTTAATATAAAGTTCCGTTTAACATAAAGTTCCGTTTAATATAAAGTTCCGTTTAATATAAAGTTCCGTTTAACATACAGTTCCGTTTAATATAAAGTACCGTTTAATATACAGTTCCGTTCTGTTTTTCTCAGCATTTAGTTCCTACGAGTTCACCTTATCCTTTCGTTGCGATCGCTTCAGTCTTTAGTTCCAATGAAGTTCTGGTTCTATTCAGTTCCTTTTAGAACTCAATGATGTTTCGTAATGTTAACTTTAATTCTGATCAGTTCCATTAAAAGTTCTGTTGATGCGTCACTGCGTGCAGACATTACGTGGAACAATTGCCCTTTAAATTTGGTTTCTCAGCCTTCGAGTTAAATTCTTGACTGTTGCTTAGTTGTAACTTTTTTTTAATGGCAGATCATCTTATCCTAAGGCATTAGTATCGCCTTTTAGCTCGTAGCTTAGCTGAACATTGTTTATTAACTTATAAAGTCCATTGCGTACGAACCACCATTCTGTTTTCGGCGTTGGCAACCTTAAGGTGCCTGGCTTGACTAATCCAGAACCAGGAGTGACTCGTCCCCTCGACTCGTGTCTGCATCTACAGCCTGGACCGGGACAAATAGTGGTGTGGCTATACCTCTTGTGATCTTCGCTATTGTTTAAAGGACACTTGAGAGACAGTGGATGCGTTGTTCTGTTGTTATCCTCTGACTTCCTATTAATGTAGAGTGTACTACAGGGACACCCTTTAATTAATTAACTATACATTTGATATGGTGTGTTAAATCACTTCTGTCCAAGGGTGCCCCGCATTAATTTTTTCCCTTCCCATCATCTGGCTCGCGGTAACTTCTTCTTATTATTATTATTAAAACTTCACGCTTGAGCTCCCACGGACAGGTAATACAACCCAAATGAAGCATCTTCCAACACCGGGAAGCCCAAAACTCTGCTAAAGGAAATCCAGCAGAAAACCATTAACAGCTGACTTAAACTCCTGTAGGCCAATATGACCAAAAGCCGATGCCGGCAACAAATTCCAAATCCTAGCCGATCAGGGCACGAAGCACCGACAGAACTGATTAGTTCGACATCTGACAGACTCCAAAATGAAAGAGTGCGCTCCGCGGGCAGCACGAGTCTCACTGCTAAATACCTTGAGGGCAGGGAGAGAAGAATACAACCAATGCCTCTCATTATTGTACACTTTATGAAACATACAGAGCTCTGTGACTCTTCTCCTGTGAGACAGGTTCACTAGATCATTATCAGCCCACAGCCTGTTGGCTGAACTAACAAGTCGGACTAACAGACGCAAGTGAGTGTCAGCAGCTGAAGCCCAGACCGGTGAGCAATACTCCAACACAGGCAGCAAAAACGCATAAAAACATCTACGGGTAACCTGGCTATCACCAAACACGGAATTCACCTTACGCAGAAGTCCAATCTTAGTGAAAGCGCGTGACACCAACCTCCTAATATGCCTTGCCTTTCCTATCAGCGGAACTCTCTAGTTACTCTCTATTCTCTATGGTATCTACCAAATTACTTTGCTGCCGAGCAGTTCAGTTACACTGTAATGCAACCTTTTAGCCAATCTGTTCCTTTTCATTTGCCCTGCATTTACATTCTCTAAATATTACAATATGTGCCATATCTCTCTAGCTCCTTGCTGTGCCTAAACCTCCATGCCATTGCAGCATGGGCGCTAGCTAGGTTTGACCCTACTGACGTCTTTGTATCTGAAGAACGTCGGGGAATATACGGCCCCTTCTTGCGGAACTCGCTCTATATCTCGCATGCTTCTGTATGCTGCTGCGTGTGCTAGATACTTAGCCAGTCGGTAGAGGAAGTAGGAAGGCTCCGGGTATTTAGTTGGTTGACGTAACTTACCATTGTTATTTTTACTGTCAATAAAAGATCACTCAAGTATTAGAAGTCGCTGATCTTTGCCTTCCGGTCAGTTTTAACGTAAAAAAGTTCATCTAACTCTGTAGTTTTATTTTGCTAGTAATTTCAATTCTACCTTGCTTTTAAACTCTCAATTTTCTTAAATAAATAACTAACCTCAATCAATTTCCGATCCGAAAATGAAACTTGCCGCCTCTGTGCACGCCTGGCAGCGATCCGATTGTCAGCTGGCTGCACGCTTCCTGGCTGCACTATCGTCTCTCGCGACGATTTTGCGTTCACGTAAGCTTTCTGCGCGCGCCAAAACTAAAATAAACACTACCTAGGCAAACCTAACTTAGCTAAACCTAACCTACCCTTACCTAACCTAACCTTCTAACCTAACCTCCTTACCTAACCTCCTAACCCAACCTAACCCAACCTAACCCAATCTAAGCTCTCTAACCTTACCTAACGTTATCTAACGTTACCTAATATTACCTAAAGTTTCCTAACGTTATGTAACATTACCGAACCTAACCCATCTTAATCAGCGATACAGCGGGCAGCGCGGCGCACCAACGTGAACGCCGCTCACGCGCACACGATCTGCGCACACAAATCGTCGCGAGAGACGATAGTGCTTCCTGGCTGTCCTGCTGGCCTACGTGTTGGATTCATCACCCTGGATTGACCGTTACCTACTTACTTTTTGGACTACTAACATCAAAATTAGTGCCACTGTTGCTGCCGTGGCATGTAATATCGACCTTTGGAGACCGCTGTAGTAGAACGGGGACTGGTGGGGTTTTTGAAAACATTTTAAAAAGTGCTAGAAGTACCTTAGCCCAGGTAAAAAAAAAAGAATTCTTATAAGTCGACACCACAAATTCCGTAAAGGACTACTTAAAAAACCAGCAAAGCTTATGAAATGCCAGCTATCAACTAAGTTACTACAGCGCAAATCCGAGCGCAAGACGAAGCTATCTATATAAGATCGAACGTCAGCTTGCAAGATCACATGATGAAGAAAAACAAGCATAAGAAAAGAAAGCCATCGAAAGAATAAAGACCAATAACAAACATTTTTTGCCTATGCATCACACCATTCCTTGATAAAATCAAAAATCGGGCCACTGGTGAATGATAAACGATCTATTGTTGCTGATGACCAGGAAATGAGTGAAATACTAAGCCGTCAATATCAAAAAGTCCTTTGTGACAAAATTCAAACTCCTGAAATCCCAAGAACTGATTTAACTACAAAGTACCTATTGGTCTTCGAGTTCACAAAACTAATCAGTGAACTAGCCATTGATGAACTCAGCGGACCAGATGATGTGCCTGGAAAAATCCTTGAGATGTGCAAGCTAAGCATCTCTTATCCACTATACCTTATGTTGCGAATCAGTAATTCCACTCACCTACAAGCACGCAATTATTTCACTTATTCCTAAAGCTGGAAGTAGCATGGATCCAGCCACTATAGGCCTGTCGCCCTGACGAGCGACGTAGTAAAGATGTTTGAAAGAGTGTTTTGAAATCACCTAGTACATCATTTAGAAAGTAATAACCTGTTTACATCAAATCAACAGGGCTTTTGCCATAAACGTTCAACCACTTCGCAGCTGCTGGAGCATTATGACTCTATTCTCGACCTACTATGCCGAGGCAAAAGTGTGGACGTAGATATAAATTTTGCCAAGGTATTCGATGAAGTAGACCATGGCATACTGTTACTCAAACTCTTCAACATGGGCATCCGTGGAAACTGTCTTAGATGGATAGAATCTTTTCTGACGGACTGAACCCAAAGTGTAATTGTAAATAATAAAGTGTCCAAGCGACAGCCGACACTCAGTGGAGTCCCACGAGGCACAGTGCTTGGTCCAATACTCTTCCTCATCATAATAAATGATATAGGGCACCAAAGCAAGTTTTCCGTTCCCTCATCATTCGCTTACGACACACCGATATTAGCAGTAGTACAATCAATGGCAGACATACGGAGTGTGCTACTAGATCTAACCAACATCTTTCACTGGCCATCGGTTAACAACATGGCCTTCAATGAATCAAAATTTGAACTTTTACGACACGGAAAAACTTCTCCCTTGCTGAAAAAAAAAAACGTTCTACACGACGAGAGATGATAGCAAAATCTAGAGAAAGCAAGTTTTAACTGATCTTGGGGTGAGACAACAAGATAATGCCACTTTTGAAGATCATGTGAGTCGAGTTGTTACCATAGGCAAGAAGTGGAGCTGATAGGTGCTTCGAACTTTCTCTTCACGAGAGGCAGACACAAATGCTTGCCTTATGCAAACAACTGATACAGCCAAGGATTGAATACTGTTCACCTCATCGGATGCCAAGCAAACGGAAGAAAGACTAAGAGCGCCTCGAGGCTATCCAGAGATCGTTCACCGCTGAAATCCGAGTCATGAAAGATTCAAACTATCACGAAATACTGGCTAAACTTCAAATGTACTCAATTCAAAGGAGATTCGAGCGCTTTACGATCATATATATTTGGAAAAATCTAGAAGGAATTACTGTTAATGTCTATGGGCGAATCCAGGACAGACAATCAAACCGTTACTACTGGCACTCGTGAATTGCGAATTCCGATCAAAACTGGTGGTGATGCGATAGCCACAAAGTATTCTAACAGTTTCGTAGTCCGAGGGGCGAAGTTATTCAACAAAATGCCTCGTCTCATTCGAAATGTCACCGGTACAGAGACTGCGAAATTTATAAACTTACTGGACGCATGCCTAGTGAAAGTAAGCCTGATAAACCAGATAAGTAAGCAAGATAAACCGGCAACGTGAACTGTGGGGATAATTCGCTGTTAGACACCCCGTTGGTCAAGGACTGCAGCATTACCTCTGCACAAGATGAGTGGCGTACATATCGTCACTTGGACCTCGTCTGAAATATCGTCAAACGTATTATCTTATGTGAACGTCTTGAAAATCATTGAACCGTGTAAAGCGTACTGTCATTTATCCGTTGTTTTAAGAGAGAAACTAGTCATGTGCTGAGCGAGTTGTGTTCGGGATGCTTTCCGGGATGCATCAACTTCATTATTCAACGACTTGTAAAATAATAAATAGCCTTACCTTACTTTTTTGGAATATAAAGAAACCAAAGTTGTAATTCGGAACGCATAGTTTCATCTTGGAAAAAAATATTTATTTTAGAAAAATGAAACATCACATCATTCAGAAACATGACAGTCATTATTTCAAAGGATCTTTATAAGGTGTCTGCCAACTGAAGAGGCAAGGGCTGATATTTCAGAGGACGTTATTGATGCAGAAACATCTTCAATAGGCCTGGAAAGTTCTTTCTTGCTTGTAATACTGCCTTCCATTACTATAAACTCTCCCTTTGATGACAGACCGCATGTTCTCATTGGAATTCATATCTCGGATATTTGGAAGCCTTACCATCACTTTTTCACTTTCAAAGCCAGCAGCCATGAGCCAGTTAGAGGTGTACTGAGATCAATGCGCAGGCCATTATCAAGTCAAAAAAACATGGTCTTTCGAGGAGACAGCGCTCGGTCCAGCAACCGAGGCACGAAGTATTTCCAAAAGAGCTCACAGTAGATTTCTAAATTAAGCTTTGGCCCTTATTTTGCCTTCTTTGATCGAATGAAATATTACCTTCAATTCCACCCCAAAACATTATGCATCCACTGCCTTACCGACAAAGACTCTGAAAATCTGGGTTGATGCGCATTCAGCAGCCAACTAGATGACCAGCAAAGTCAGGCCTATCAAAGGAAGCGCGACTCTCATCCGTGAGTCAAATTTTCTTGAAATCTGTCTTCAGTTACCTGTAAATTCATTCTAGCTTCTTGATTTCGTGATGTTAGTGTAGTGGATGTCGTCTTAGAGGTATAACTACTTTAGCAAAGGTCTTCAGGGTGTGTTGCACCGCGTTGTTTCTCCTATTTCCGGATGGAGGGGGGCATGCATTATCAAAAACATCCTTACTTCTACATAGTTTCCTCAAATGATGGCTCTGTGTGCTTTCCTCTCCATCTTGCCATTATCCACAAAATCACTGATGGAGCAATGGTCACGATAATTAAATAGACCTAGCGCATACATCACTGTGCTAAGTATGGATGCAATTCTAGCATGATCGGCGTCAGTAAGACTAACGTTTCTTCCCATGTTTACTCAACAACGTAAGCTTGCGTAATGAAGTTGGATGGCTTCCCTACGGCTGTTCGATAAATGTTGCCAAATCGTAGCTAACGAAACTTCAGATCTGGTGAGAAATATTTCAGTTGACTGCAGGTCATCTCTTCTTCTGAAGATATGTCTACATATAACGTATGTATTCACCCTCACCTCTCTCTATATATGTCTATGCCAAACACAATCACCTTTAAAGTTTTATTTACTCGCAGAAACCTTGATTTGTAGAATAAGAAAGAACTCAGTGCATAGTTGGCCACTACATTGAAAATGTTGTTAACTGTGAAAAATGATACGCGTAGCGCAGTCATATTGGCTGAGTGATAACACCCTGTACGTCGAGTGGAGCGGTCCCGGGCTCGATTCTCGGACTCGCATCGCTGGTAACGGATTTACACCGCATGGAGAAATCTGGTCTCAATAGGTGAGGAGAAGTGCGACGAGGAATTCTCAAACTTGCTCTCGACACAGGCTACGCCTCCTGCTCTTGCCACTAGCAGTTCTTCAAAGTTCTAAAATTAGGACAAAAGAAAAATCATCGGGTGGTCCGCCGCAAAATGAAAGATTACTAAAGTCGAAAATATAGACCGGCAAAGGTAACAAGACTATATAGTGATGAATAGAGCACGGATTTATTGTGGTTTCCGGCGTTAGTGCAATAACTGCAATAAGTACAATAACTGCAATGGGAGCTATAAATATAATATATTAAGCCGTGTTCACATGTTTCTCGTAACACGTTCACTCAAACTGATGGACGCGGCTCGTTGATTTTAGAGAAGCAGCTGCTGAAGAATGAAGCATGTCCCTTTTTTCAACGCGCTGTTTCATTCAAGTTGAGTAAACAGAACTAATAAATGCTAAATTTATCCTCTGCAGTGTTCACAAATCATGGACAAGTATACAAAAAAGCACTTTTTTACCTTCACTTTAGGGATCAGAATCACTGTACAGTATTCCCGTTTAAGAAAAGAAAACTAGAAAACCTTAAAATGTTGTAGGAACACGGACGCCATCTTTGATTTGGGAGTCCAACTGATTGCTCTGTGATGAATTCTCTTCTATCGGTTTATAAGGCTATAAATATTTTTAAAATAGGCTGTTCCTATCAGCATCAATCAATAAGATTATGGGATACGAATGTGACTTCAAACGGACGCGAAATATAAGCGAAAATGAAAAGAAACGATATTATAACTGAATGCGCGGCCGCATTCGTATGAATGAAGGACACTTCTATGTGTGGACAGAGACAGAAAAAGTTGACGCACAGCTCGTGATTGATCGCGTTGTTACGATAAGGGACTGCGAACTCATTCCACTAATTACCACTGCCACGCATCACAAAACTTCAAACGCCATGAAAATTCGTTCCCTTATCAATTATTATCACTCGCGAACGAAGCGAGAGAGCTGATAATATTTTCGTTGAAGATTTGTGTATATATATATATATATATTTCCATTTTAATATATATGTCAATATATATATGTCCATCCCAAAAAGTAGTCAAAGGAGTTGAATGACGGCGTTGAATTTTCCTCAACCGGAGCGAATTCGCCTTCACCGCGGCAGATCGTCTGGAGCACGGGGCGTTCTATTTTTTCCTATGCTTTTCTTAAGGAGGTAATATATAGTAGCGGCGTAGCGATGTAACCTTGTTGGACCCAGCATCTATATGAAAAACTAGGATTAGCTGGCCATCAAAAATAACTTCGTCGGATTTGCCCCCACCGCGGGTGATGGTCTTACGCGATGAGGGGTTCTAGTTGTTCCTTGTATTTGCTGGGGTAAAAATATAATTGAGTTGCAAAATCTGACTCTTAAATTTTTATGACCTTTTTCGTTCGGGGATACATTATGAGAACAGGTAAAGCGGGATATTTGCAAGAATCATCTCGCCATTGGGAAGACTTGTCAATGAGCACAAGCGCAATGTATACTGACAATTGGTATTTGCAACTGAAATAGGTGTCCGCTGATCCACTGACATGCTATTCCTGCTTGCCATCCGACTTTTTTTGTCCCTTCAATTTTTTGCTGTATTTGCCGTTTCCTTGTTTTTTATTAGTTCCACTCCTATTGCTTAGGTTCAATAAGTGCAATTTTAGGTGCAATAATAGGAACTTTTAGGACCTATAACTGCAATATTTTAGGCGCAATAAATCAGGGCTCTAGACTGATAAATATTATGAGAGCAAGTTAGGAGCATCAAACTCCAAATGAAAAGAAAGCAAAGTTACAATAAAACACTGTTTATTTCATGTTTGATTTTGTACTAAACGATCCCCAAGGTGGAGAAAAACGTAAATGGCAATATAGAAACATTTTATTTCGTGATATATTTTCGAAAACTCAACGAGGCATTGATCTTTGAAGGACAGCAGAAGGGCTTGTTACGAAGCAGTATTTATTCTTGTGTCTTTTCTCCTGCGTAGGCAACACAAACAATATTTTATTGCTCCAATACAAATAACACGATAGTGGACAGTTTCGAAATTCTAATTTGCTTTAAATTCATATATATATATATTTTCTTGAGATGGCAAAATGTATATATATATATAACTTTAGACAGTGATATGCGAGACAGAGGTCAGCTAATAAGACGCTTGACATTATGTCGAACTTTTGGTAGTCCCACTGTTGTGTTTGCAAGGTTGGAGCAAAGCTTGAAAGCCTGAAGTGTGAACCCGCCCTAAGCGTGCTGGTATACATTATACCTGTTGTTGCTAAGCCGACCTTTAGTTGTCGTTGAACTGGACCGCCAGCACCCGTACAGACAACAGTATATCTTGCTTACTTAAAGCTTTGCATTCGCTCAATTTTTCTCTCCTGGTATTCTAGAAAATTTTCTTCACTTGTTAAAATTTTTTGCATGTCGACAAGTAAAAATCGTACATCAGCGTTAAGTTTACAGTTCGATTTAAAAGCCTTTTCTACCTTCCTTGCCATCTTCAGGTCTAATATAATATCTGTAAACATAAGAGAAACAGTAAGTCTAATTTTGTCAAAATACTAAAATGATTACCTAACGATGTTGATTGCACAACGAGAATACAGATCACGAGAAATTATCAGAGTCGAAAATGTTTTATGCTGAAACGTTGTCGACAATTTTAATACAGTGATTAGTGCTATTGCGAAATTTTATTCCCGAATTGTTTTAAACAAACTGACAAGTAATAACCTTGCAATTTTCAGGAAGGTAGAAAATGTCGACAAGTAGGAAAATGTATGTTTCAACAATAATTGTAAGCAAGTCTGTTCCCGGAAACCCACAACCTGCAGCACAGCACAACTTCAGCGACAACAGTCCGATACGCACTGAGGGTCCCGTACAACCATTGCCTCCACGAAGCTCACAAACAGTGCCTTTTCATCCTCGCATGACGTTTCTTCAGCGGGCTGTGAATGTTCGAATTGTCTAAAAGAGAAGCGCAGTTTCCAGCAAAAAGAACAACAGTGCAACGGTATTCATGTACGGATCGGCAACACAAGTTTATGTAAATCAGAGTGAAAAGCATTACCTAGCATAGTCAGTGAAAGGGATACTGAAAATTCAATTCTTATTCAGTTTATTTCCATACTGCAGCTTCGGAAACAAGTTCGAAGTGGTTAGAAAAGCTCAAACTATTGTACATAATAACAATAATAGAATGGGTAATCCTTTTGTATTTGGTTTATCAAAAGTTACTTCCGTATTTTCGTTAATCGCAACTTCTCCAAACTGACCACGAAAAATTTTCCGGTATCTCCACCATCAGATTACCAAGAAAAAAAAAAAAAGTTCCAATTACTTTTGCAATATTTAGTTGTGTAATTATCGTTTTGTATGGAAAAATGACTCGTGAATTCACTGTTGTATTCTCTTTAGCTTTAAGCGGATACAATAAAGCGCTACTTTGATAATCTGAGTATTAAAACTATATCTTGAGATGTAACAATCGAACTGTAGCAGACACAGAGAAGATGAACAGATTAGTTCTAACATTATATTGTGCTATCCAAGCCCACTGACCTAATTATTGTTGACCAAACATATTGAGTTGTAATGGAACTTTTGCCTGTGCATATTCCAACTTTTTAGCGCATACTCATCAATTTTTATCTAGAATGTCAACTCGACGGCAGTCTGATTATATCATTATTTCCGCCAAGGAAGTTATGCTTTTGCTGTGTTTGTCTGTCTCTTTGTTTGTCTGTCACCAAGATTACTCAAATAGTTATGAACGTATCTTTACGGAAATTACATCAGTAACTAATGATTAACTTTTGGTGTAAATCCGTTCAACTGTTTGTTTGTCTGCCTATTTTTTCTTCGTGCCATAATTCAAAAAGTTATGGACGGAATTTTATGAAATTTACATGAGTTGTTTGGGATATTACGAAAACAAAATGACAAAATTTTTGTGATCACCTGCTTTTTCTTTCGTGTGTTTGTCGCTATTTGATATTATGTTTGTTAGCACAATAATTGGAAAAGTTAGGGGATGGATCTTTATGAAATTTACAAAACTTGTTAGTAATGCTAGAAGACAAGTATGATTAAATTTTGGTGATGATCGGTTTGTGCGCTTGTGTGTTTGACTTATGTTTGTCATAATGATTGTCAGCTGCATAACTCAAAAAGTTATGAACGAATCGTCATGAAAAGTACAGAAACTGTTGAAAATAATACAAGCATAAATGATTAGATTTTGGTGTTGATTCAAAGAAAATCATGGTTTCAGAACCAATTTGAATTTTTCGTTACCGTTGCATTGCTTGGCGGAGGTATGCGCTCTCAGACTGCTCTCTAGTTATTTATGTGTTTGCCCAGCAATATTTAAGAAAGTGGGCTTGTAAGAATATTCCAAGCACGTAATGTATACTTTAAATTGGCTTCGCATAAAGTGATGTTTCAAAAAACATATATATATATCTTAGCATATAACAGATATCATAAGTAAACTTCATATCAAGTGATAGTTGAAGAAATCATTTTTCACCACATACCATGTTCAAACGTTCATTAGAAAAATTTATGTACAGCGAATGGTCAGTGAAACAGTGCTCGGCGTAAAAAGGTTCAGGTGAGAAGACTTGCGTTTCGTTCGAAGATAAGAGTAAAGAGCAATAACTCCTAGAAGCGAAGCCTTGAGTGCTTAAACATATTCTATAAAACAAATAGAGTGGCCAGCGAATCGGTACTAGCAAGTTCGTTAGCCCGGGTACCTTAGACGCAAGGGCTGCGGAGACGGGTGAACAAGCTCCGACTTCGGCTCTTTGGATTTTGCCCGATTCCGACTCCGATTCTTTATCTTAACAATGTAGCGCCCCTTTCACCGACTCCATTGCTGACTCGTAGTTCTAGTCATTTACCGACTCCAATTCCCGGCCCCTAAAATTTACTGACTCCGACTCCGATTTTGCAGTCGTGCTCGGTTACAGGAGTTCAGAAGTCCCAGCGGGGCGTTCAGTGGCGTTCAGTGGCCTTCAGCGCTGATATTCACGAAGAAGATTACGTAATCTTACAAATTAATTCATTAGTACTGAGTGAGAACTTTTCGCGAAGGGTGAAACACTTCTCAAGGAGACCATGGGTCTTCTACGCGCTCTACTTCCACTTTACAGAACCTTGAGTGACTCTCCCAAGCATGCCCGTAGTTTATTTGGAAAAAATTGTCAGTCTTTCCTTACAACAGGGATATGACTTGGTATCCTACGACTGATGGTAGCACCAAACCAAACCTAATGTTACCTAACCTAACCTAACTTTACCTAACGTAACCTTACCTAACGTAACCTTACCTAACTTAACCTTACCTAACTTAACCTAACCTAATCTGCGATACAACGATCAGGCACAGCACACGAGCTTGAACGGCGCCCGCACGTACACCGACGCCCGTACACAGACGTACATAGCCAATGGCGAGTTTGTTGCCAGTGCGTCCGGGACCATTTGACGTATGTCTGCCGCACGAACCAGTGCGTGTGGGCTTACCAGTGGAGGGTGCAGTCAAAGTTGACTTTACCTTTACGGGAGAGGCAGGGCGGCGATCTGTTCAGGCAATGCTCCGAACCGTCACGATCTCATTCATGACCAAGTTTGTTATATCACCAGTGGCTCAGAGATTAGGGTGTTGCTCGCTTACTGTGATGAAGCCAGACTTTCGTTTTCCAAGTCAAGGAGGAAAGTTTTGGTGCTCATCAATGCAACGTCAGCATTTCTATCATTCATAGTCTGTGGGGGGTACTGACCACGCAGACGGGGCGCTCAGTTGTTATAATCGAACTTCTCGACGGGAGAGCCTAATAATTTACGGTTGACCGTAGCCCATGCACTCCTCTGGGGGGCCCTAGATCAAACTTATTTGTAGCAGGAACTAGTGGGCTTCCTAGTTGGGACGCACGATCAAGTCAACTATACTTAATACATTTTTGGAAAACGAGTAGTGTGAAGTGCTCAAATATTCTCCCATGGTAACGGGCAAAGGAATAAGTAATGCTGCAGGGACCCACTAGCTATCTTCTGGCTCAACAAGGCGCGAGTGTTCAGTGCTCTCGGTCGCGGAATTAGCTGCCGCTGGGTGCGGCTCCGCTGGCTCGCTCTGGCGCAGGCCGGTGTATTGGACTGTCTCTGATGAGCTTCTCCACATCACCAAATTGGTTGGCAGTCGTGATTGCTTCCAGCTCCTGAAATGAGCAAATTTAATCAAATTTTAGAAATTCGAAGTTACTTTCTCAGAAATGACAACAGGTTGATCAGAAAGAAAACAATCGGTAAAATTGATGATTACGCGCAGATTGATAACAGTACTCATTATATATGATTTGACGAAACTAGAGATTTGCTGAGTATGCACAACAAAGTGATTGTACAAATATGACCAAAATGACAACACCAGGGACTAGACAAGTGCGGTCATGGCTGTTGCAAAGCACTCAAGTTATATTTAAGTAAGATACGAAGTGTTTCGTTAATTATCGGGAGATTAGCTAGTAAAAATACATTAAATAACTATCTGTCCATTGCATAAGGAAAGACTGAGATCTATTTCTCGGTTATTTTTCAGCAGCACACGATACAAGACAGCAATATTTTAACCGAAAAGAAAAACTATTGGTCACGGCCCACGTACTATTCACTCGAAAGTAGAGTTTTTAGCTTGTCTGTGTATCTGTCCTTCCGCATCCTGGGCTGCCAAAGCATTGGTTTTCCCCACGATCGTTGGTTATTTCAAAAATCCCACTGACAGCTCTGATAGTGGCTCTAAGAGTGGCTTATTAACAGGGTGGCTGCTGGCAAGTACTGAGGTGGGGTGTATTGCTGCTGCAGTTACTCTCCTGAGCTACGCTGGAAGAGCACATGAGGGCGTGCAAGCAATTTAATGTATCATTTTGAATGAGCAGCCAGTCACCCGAGGTGGGTCGAGGGCTAGGAAGTCCAGATCTACGTCAGCTTTATTTTATTATTTTTTCAGAACGCTGAATGTTTATGTTTTATACTGTGAATTAGGAATCTATTATCTACATGCGGAAAATTCTTTGTTTCTGTAGTCAAATGTCCTGTAAAGAAACTTATAGGTTTCCATTGGGAAAAAATTCTGTTATTTTGTCTATATACAGTGACTAGACATAAGTATTTGCATAACTCTTTTTTTTTTATGTATTTTAAAATATTTGGGGACAGCTTTAGGATAATTAATACAGGAAGTTTATATAACATATATATAATAGAATATTTAAACAGAACAGTCAAATGTGCACTTATAACAAGAAAATTTAACACAAGCAAAAGTAATGAGGGACAGAAGTATTTGACCAAAAAATTAGGACATTAGTACTTGGTGGTATGACCTTTATTGGCAATAACAGCATGGAGACGATTGTTATAGCTGGAAATAAGCATTTCACATTCACTTGATGGCATTTTTTTCATTCTTCCATCATGATAACCTTTAATTCAGTAAGGTTTTTGGGACACCGTTTGTGGACACCAGATTTAAAAAGACGCCACAAATTTTCTGTTCGATTAATATCCGGTTATTGGCTAGGCCATGGAAGAACATTTATTTTCTTCTTTTGAAACCATTTTTTTCGTTAAATTCGCAGTATGCTTGGGGTCGTTGTCTTGTTGGAAGGTCCACCTGCACCGTCCGTAAAATTTTTTGGCACTTGGAGGCATCTTCTTCTCCAATATCTTCCTGTAAATGAAACTATTCATCTTGCCATCAATGATATGAAGATCCCAACACCATGGGCAGTAAAGCAACCCCAAACCATAATGCTGCCCCCTCCATGCTCCACGGTGGGGATGGTGTTCTTGGGGCTATAGGCAGTACAACGTTTCCTCCATACATGCCGAGCATCGTTTCGGCCAAAGAGTTCTATTTTAGTTTCGTCAGACCATATAACCCCTTCCCAAAATTCATTTCTTATGTCCAGGTGGTCTTTGGCAAATGTTAAGCGGCTCTTGACATGTTTTACTGTAAGAAGAGGAGTTTTGCGAGGAGTGTAAGAATGAATGCCAGTACGGTTCAATTCCCTAAAAATAGTTTTCTTGCTGACATGCAGTCCCTGAGACGCCAGTTCACTTTGAAGGTCAGCACGAGTTGTCATGGGGTCATAAGTCACCTTACGTAGCATGTAGCGCCGAGGACGACCCATGATCTTACGCGGAGCTTCAGCTCTTGGCAGGTTGGAGACCGCCCCAGTTACTTGAGGCTTGCGGACTATTGCTCCAACCGTTGAAAAAGGAACATTGACGCATTTTTCTGCTATTACTCTATATATTAATCCCTCACTACGAAGTTGAATTATCCGTTTACGAGTAGCTTCAGGGATTTCTTTAACTTTTGGCATTGTAGTAAGAGTGTGCACGACTTCAACGTGGTCTAGAGAGGTAATGATTGCGCCGGCTGTGGTTTGTTTACATTGCATTTGTTTCGAGACATTTCGTGAACGTTCTAGAATAATTTCCAAACTGATTTATTTAAAATATACTATTAAATATCAAAGATTCAACATCATATTTATTTTGGTCAAAATAGTTTTGTTCCTCATTAGTTTTACTTGTGTTAAATTTTCTTGTAATAAGTGCACATTTGACTCTTCTGTTTAAATATTTTATTATATATTGTATTAAATATCCTATAGCAGTCCCTAAATTTTAAAATACATGAAAAATAGAGTTGTGCAAATTCTTGTATCTAAGCACTGTATAATGCGAAGGAACAGTGGTTATGGTCCTTCGCTTCAGGTGTTTGGTTACAACAAGTACCCAGTCCTCTGTGCTGAGAATAAGCGATGTCCTTTTGGGCAAATACGATACTTATTTAACCTCTTTTTACTGAGGCCGCGCTATCTAGTTACACGCATTGGATTATTTCTCCCATACAACATGAGCAAGAACCCTAATAGCAAAATTGGACCACCTAATTAAGATGAGGTAAATTTACCTTATACCAGAAGGAACTTTGTAAATTCAAAATAATATGAGCTTTATTGACAATTCAAACCATACTAGTGCCATGAAAATCAAAGTTTGCTGCTCAGGATTTGGAATCTTTTCAAAGGACATTGCATGGCATTGCCATTAAATTAGAATTATGATGACAAACATTAACCTCAACAGTAAATTGGAAGAATTAAAAACAGTGCTCGTACAGAACAATAACTTCGCAAGCAAATACGGACGGGAAAATCCACGACAGGAACGAGCTCCCGCAGGATCGATATTGGGATGAACATAAAGATCGGTATTGGAAATGACCTCATAATTCAGCAGTTCTGCACACCCTCTCCTCAGTGCTGCGGCCTACCCTGGTCTCTCAGAGAAGAAATCCCATTACGTCTGAATATCTGATTCTCCAGCGCGTAGTAAATGCATAAACAATACCTGCTGCACGATACGCTATCGATCTAATATTCAATGAGCTATGATCGGGGTCGTTCAAGCGACCAGTTCGTATATTTTCCGCTGGACAAATCATGTTCGACTAGTTTAATGTTCGAGCCTTATTGTAACTTTGGTTCAAATCAAAGATTTCATTAAGAATATTTTTGAACAAAAATAAAAGCCCAGTGATCTACAATCACTAATAATTAATAGCTCAAAGGCAATGACTATTCTAAAAGTTAGAGTAGTCCTCACCCCAATGTCAAGCAACCCAATACGGGACGCATTATGGGCAATAAACATGTATGTATATTGTACGATAGAAGTGGCAAAACATCAGCCACATTGCCAAATGTCATAACTGCGTCAACGAAACGTTTTAATAAGTCAAGTTCACAAACTTATTTAAGTGACCATGTAACTTAACATATTGTACGGCACAGTAACCTACTGCTGCCATGCTATTACTAATACTGAACCTCATGCTTCGTCAACAACACCAATGTCAAGCGGGTGCCTTCGATTTAAAATGCAATGACCTCTGAAGTCCAACAAACTGGAGCCACTTCATGCATTTTTCATAGGATAAAAAATCTATTCCATTGCAGCTGTCACCGAGTTCCTAATTGAAATTAATAATTAACTATTTAATTTTATTCTGAGCCTCAAATGAACTCACTCGATGCATAACTTTCAGCACAAAAAAAAAAAAAAACTTTCCCTTGATTTCGAAGCTTAAATGCTTGCCACAGTATCGTTAAATAAAGTGGTGGCAATAATGATAGCACATTTTGAAATTTTGTAATAAGTTTAAAAATACTGCATCAATATAGTTGAAATTTTAACTGAATAATGTTACTTTATAACTAGTAACCGATTCCTTATAATCATTATTGTATTCGTTGTCTTTTCAAAAATAATAGTTTGTGGGTGCAAATCGGGTGGAAATAAAGATAGCACATATGAAAAAAATTGTATTTTCTGAAACAATGAAAGCAAAAAAGCACAATAACTAATATTTACAAGCGTTGCCTTTTGATTGCAACACCTGTACATATCGGTTATTCATAGAATTAATCAAATTAGCGAGCATTTCTTCAGGGATAGCCTCCCAGCATTCATTTATGGTCTGCTGCAAGCTTTCTTTATCCTGAAATTGTCTCCCATTGGCGTAAACATGCCGTGAGAGTATCCCGCAAAGATTCTCAATTGGGTTTAGATCGGGTGACTTAGCAGGCCAAGCTAAAGTGCCGATATTATGGGCATTAAGCCAATTTGTGGTCAACCTCGCTGTGTGAATGGTGACATTATCTTGCTGGAACACCGCTTATTGCTGATGTTTATCAGTTTGAAATGGGAGAAGACTAGTTTCTAAGACCTCTGCGTACTTCTGAGCATTCTGTCTACCTTCCATCATCACCAAATTCGCCTTGCTCCTGATGGAGAATGCTCCCCAGATCATAAGGAATCCGCCACCAAAAAGTCGTTGGCTAATAATTTTGTCCGCCTTTCTAAAATCATGCCAGTGGTATTGAGAACCGACAGGTCCGTCTAGGTTAAACTTTTTTTCATCCGAATATATAACATTAGACTAATTTTCATGGTTCCATTGGACTTTTTCTCGAATCCATTCTTCGCGTTTTGCCTTGTGTGCTTTCGTGAGTGCTGGTGCAGTTTTTCTCTTCTTATATATGAAGTTCTTAGATGAACCCAGGATCTGTCGCACTCTTTTCGGTGTAAAATTTAATTGCAGGAATGTTTGTAGGCTTTTTGACCCCTCTCTTGTCCGAGACGCCTCACGGAGAAGTCGGCGGCGGGCTGCGGGGCTCAATTTTGAAGGGCGGCCAGGAGACTTCTTTTTTCCGTATTCTTCTGGGTTTTCAAAAAGTTAGTTACCACCTTTCTAGATCTGCTAACCTTCCTAGAAATCTCAGATATAGTGTATCCTTCTTCATTTAATGCGCTTATTTGACCCTTTTCCTTTTCAGATAATTCACATTGTCTTCCCATGCTAAGAAATGGGTTAATTTCCATGTATAGAGGTTACAATTAAGGTGGGGAGCAACTGTACAATATGGCGACGCCGGTTTGTTTTGATATTCTTCTTCTCTAATCTGGATGTAGTAACGCGGAAATGTAATTTTTTCAAGCTTTGCTATCTTTATTTATACCCAAATTCCAAGACAAATTTATACTTTTCATCATAAAAGTTTAATCAAACAGTTTATAGGGAAACTATGATAAGAAATAGGTAACTAGTTGAAACAAGGTTTTTATGTCAAAATTTCACATGATATAGCGTAGTATTTTATAAGTTATCGAAAAATTCTGAATTGTGCTATCATTATTGACACCATTTTATGTATTATAAATATCCTTCTCTGTAGACGTCTCTGATGAATTTAATTTTTTACTAAGACTGAGAGGCATGGATATTGTCACGATCTACACAGTTCGTATCTCGGTTCCACTGTGATGTACATTTTTTTTTCGTTCATTAAAGAATATTTACATCACTATATAATGAAATACTCACTCATGTAGAGGGAGAAATTAACACAGCAGAAGAGCACACAGCGAAGGTTTCACTCCTGACGTGCTGTGCTTCTATCTATACACAGCAGACGCTCCCAATTCGTGCCGCTCCCAAAACAAGCGAAATCTTTTGTCCTACTGTACCCTATTTTGCGCTATTTTTGGCGTTATACTCGAGCGAAGTAAAAACTTCGACTGAACTAATTTTTTTGGTCCAATCGCTCCACATTCTGTTCTTTTTTTTGGGAGGGGGGGGGGTCAAGTCACGTGAGATCTTCCTCTCTTTTTGTTTCTCTTTTTTTCCTCTGTCATCTATATCATGGCAACATAATGGCAATAGCTCATCGAGGGCCGGGGCGTAAGTTCCGGTGTCTCTCTGGCTATGGGCCTGTTGGTCCGTCTACTGCCTTCTATCTAATCTTATGATCTAATTGGGAACTTCTGCTCCACTGATTTGTTGACTTGAATCGATAATAATTCCCGTTATTTTTTGTGTGTGTGGGGGGGGGGGGGTTACAATCGCGCGAATTAGGACTGTCTGTACTAAATTATTTTACCTAATCGCTCCTATAGTTCCCGTATATTTGCAGTCATAATTGTGCGAATTAAGAACTTCCACTATACGCGGTACACACATGCATGGCTGCAAAGCTGGCTCTAGAAACGCTCAGAATAAAATGAAATCTTTACAGTAAAACGCTACCCATGTGTAAAATACTCCCTATGTGTATCTACAAATAGGGATATGTCAATGGTTAGTGATGCGGGGTTAAGATCTAGCATCTAGTAGTGGAAGACGAGATAACGTAGTTATTTAGAGGCAAATGAATGGCCAAATTTAAATAAAGTGTGTGACTGATGCTGATCAAGAAGGCGAGGGATGAAAAAAAAAAAAAAGAAGTCGGTGGTAGTCTGAAAAATCTTGGAAACAGCTGGTGAACATGCAATATGCTTATTGTTAAGATCCTTAATGAGAATCAAAAGTGTGATTATCAATCACTTACAATAAGATTATCGATAACCTGTTACTCACCTCACTGCCTTGGTCATCAGGAGAACGGTGAGCAAAAGCATTACTGTAGCCAGGGCTCCCGCTACTAGACCAAGCCAGAAAATTCTGCTATGTCCGTAAATTTCACCTGAAGTACTCTGGTATATGATGAGTCGTCCATCGGTCCCACCACACAAATCGATGAACTCCTGCTTTGAACGTACCTTGTGATTGTTAATGTTCACGTTCCTTATATCTTCTACGAAACCTTGCACTGAAAACGGGCACTGGTACTGGCCTTGAATGGAAACGTTATCCAGTTTTAAAGACCCGAATGGTCGTACGTTGATGGAGACGTTAGCGTTGCTAGAAATTCTAGTGTCTTTCAAAGAAAGACGCCCTTCCACTTCAACAGCATCTTCTTCCAGCGACTGAATCTCTGAACTGGTTATGTACGCTTCTTGGAGAACGTGTAAACCAAGCTGTGGAATTTCTCCGATTGTGGCATCTCTGACTGTCAAAAACTCAGTCACGAGCAGGTCTATGGATCCGATTTTAGCATTGCTGATGAAAGTCTGGACGGCCTCAGCTTCCAGTTGTCTTACAGCCGAGCTCTGAACAGTCAAGGCAATACAAAAGGTTTCAAGTGGGAGCGAGAGGGCGCTCACTGAGGAATTTTCTAAGGTGAGAGTGTGAAGGTTTGCATTTATTACTTCTGCCGTAGAATTAACGAGGTAGAGGTCCAGTTCTGCTTCAGTGTTCGCCTCGACGATTGTCAAACTTTCCACACCGGAAGCTGAGACCTGGAAGTAAAGAAAGAAAATAGCTTCACCGGCAGCCACTGCAACATGCGTTCGTAATTTTGTCAATACAAGAGTTATTATATCGCAGACAACTGTGGAACGGATCTACCACACCGAAGAAAATAGTTTTACTGGCCGCTACTGCGACGTGCACGCGTTTCCAATTTTGTTAATACAAGAGCAGCATCATAGCAGGCAGCAGTGGGACCGTGCTGCCGCACTAAATTTGTAATGAATTGCGCATGGCCAGCTACGAAAAGAGACGGGCTCCAACAAGACCTCGACCACCTCGTGGAATGCAGCAGAAGGTGGCAGATGAGCTTTAATGTCAACAAATGCTCAGTAATGCACATAGGGCTGATGAACCCTTCGCCCCCACTGCAAATGAATGGGACGGTATTGGCTGCTGTGACCCAACAATGTGACTTGGGAATCGCTATTACAAACAAGCTACAACACAGTCAGCAAGTTGACAAGTGTTAAAATGGCAAGCCGAGTACTGGGATTCATCACCAGAAATTTTGAATATAAGTCCAAATACATCATCGTTCCCTTGTACAAGGTGCTAGAGCGGCCACACTTATAATTCGCTGTTCAATTCTAGTCGCCACATCTGTGTAAAGATATTGATAAAATGGAAAGACTCCAACACAGAGCAACGAAGTTGATACCTCAGCTGCGAAACAAGTTGTACGAATGTCGCCTAAAAGAACTGGGTCTGATCTCTCTCGAGCAAAAACGTCTCAGGGGGCAACTTATAGAAACATTCAAGTATTTGGACGGCTTCAACGACGTACCTACAATGGGGCTCTTTGAAAAAGACCTCAATGATCGCTTGCGAAACAATGGTCCAAAACTCAAGCATAAAGCTCGAAGAACGACCTTGAGTCAGCAGTTCTTTCCGTATTTCATAGTCAGCATTTGGAATAGACTCCGTTCCAATGTTGTTAGTGCGGAGTCAGTAAACGCGTTTAAAAATCGTCTTGACTTATATTGGGAGAGACATCCTCTGCAACTAAGAACTCGTTCTCCTGGAGTCGCAAACTCTTAACGGCCAAAGCTTCCGAGGTCACCTTAATCCGTCTCCTTCTCTCTCCCGCTCCAACTACACAGTTTGATGCTCTAAGCTCCGCATGTCAGCGGCTCTTGATCGTGCTTGCGTGCATTCAAGATAGTCTCTTGGGCATGGACTCTTTACTCCCCCCCCCCTTTTTCTTTCTCTGGCTAGATGCCATGGCATATATCACGTGGACTATATGCTACAAAATCGTAGTCTACGGGACTATATAGTCCATAGTAGCAGAAAGTCCATAGAAGTAGCTATCGTAGTCTACGGGAAAAAAAAACCATCTTCTCGATAGTAAAACGTCTCTGCAATATGGACTAT
>LQNS02276883.1:6861610-6878185 GCA_001587735.2 Parhyale hawaiensis | reverse complement strand
ACAGAGGCAGACCGCAGCAACACACACACAGAGGCAGACCGCAGCAACACACACACAGAGGCAGACCGCAGCAACACACACACAGAGGCAGACCGCAGCAACATACACACAGAGGCAGACCGCAGCAACACACACACAGAGGCAGACCGCAGCAACACACACACAGAGGCAGACCGCAGCAACACACACGCAGAGGCAGACCGCAGCAATACACACGCAGGCAGACCGCAGCAATACACACGCAGGCAGACCGCAGCAATACACACGCAGGCAGACCGCAGCAACACACACGCAGGTAGACCGCAGCAACACACACGCAGGTAGACCGCAGCAACACACACGGGCAGACCGCAGCGCGCCCCGCCGTATCCTATTCTAATAACTAAACGCCGACGCAGTACCTAACGCAACACCTAACTTAAGCTGAAGCAACCTAACGCTCGCAGAGTGCCGCCCAGGCACTCGATCGCCACGCAACACACGCGCAGGCACTCTCCACGCAACACACGCGCAGGCACTCTCCACGCAACACGCGCAGGCACTCTCCACGCAACACACGCGCAGGCACTCTCCACGCAACACACGCGCAGGCACTCTCCACGCAACACACGCGCAGGCACTCTCCACGCAACACACGCGCAGGCACTCTCCACGCAACACACGCGCAGGCACTCTCCACGCAACACACGGGCAGGCACTCTCCACGCAACACACGCGCAGGCACTCTCCACGCAACACACGCACAGGCACTCTCCACGCAATAGCTACATACTGACACGCAACACACCACGAGCGCAAACCGTTAGGCACGCCACATTCATACAACCAATACATGAATATATGTACACAAAAACATGAAATGAAATTATCGAAGCATCTTACACTGTATTTATCAATAGCCTTTACCTTTAGAAGCTCTGGGCCTCCTCCTGCAGCCCTCGACCCACCTGGCGGCACCTGCACCTTAGAATGGAGAAAATTATCCCAGCCCCACCCTCCCTCAGCAAACCACCCCTCCCCTGCCCCCCCTTCCCCATTCCCTGCAGCGATGCAAAAATTACGTAATACATCTGCAGATCAAATTATAGAAAAGATGTTAATAGTTAGTAAGGCGGCCGGCTGCAAAACAGGCATGCATTCATGCACATTTTAATGAAAAATAGAAATGCACGCATTGTACGGTAGTGGCAATAAAATACATCAACACAGCGATGAAAATTATAAAGGTACCTAATCATGGAAGACAATTATTAATCACCAAGCGAGCAGATTTACAATAACCCCCCCCCCCAATACCAGCTCACCTGGGCCCTTTGGATTGTAGAAAAACGCGCGCAACAAGAAAAAATAAAGTTACAATTGTGTGGAAATATGCCACTCGCAGATAACACTTCAACTTTATGCTAAAAAGGCCAACTAACAGTCATAAGAGACGAGTGTATCATTTCATCTATAGCAGCACAACCGTCCCCACCTTAGAAGAGGAGCAGAAAAACTATTAGAAAGTAGCAAGAATTAAATCAATTCCGTGCACTTATGATACAGAATAAGGCTTCAGTACATCCAAGTTCATTATTCTCTTTAATCGAAAACTCTCCGGTTTTTAAGAGAGAAAGAAGAGGAAGAACGGAAAATGAACCAGAACGTAGACTAGAAGGATAAAACTTCACTGTGACCATCCAAGGAGACAAATTAGACCATTTTTTTAATAAATAATAGTGAGCTAAACGAGAATTTATAAGGCAGCCGTAAGAATTCAGTTAGTGTTGTGTTGGATTGAAGATTGAATCAGTATTTGTACTCAATCACGTAATTTCTCTGTAAAAATGTTTGCCTAAGCGATTGTGTCATCAGAACCATTCCTACATTCCTAACCTTCAAAAGGAAAGCATAATTGGATATAAAGCTTCCAGATTTATCGTTCGCCATCTTCAGTGAAGCCCCTTAAGATAAAGAAACTACGAGGAACTGGTTCAGCTATTTTGTGCATTTTTAGACGCGTCCGACACGACACAAAGACACTGGACTAAGCGATCGAGCGATGCACAGGCTGACGTTTCATTTGATCCCGCAATTGTGCAGGATTTTTCTTCAACTGTTCCTTACCAAATAGATACTAAGGTTTCTATGTATTATTTTCTATACGGAATTTTTTAGGAAAGCACCTCAATGCGCGCTTAAATGAAACTAATCGGGACCAACTGCATTGGCTTACCGATAAAATGTTGGGCTTATTTAATATTGCAATTATGCTCCTTTTCAACAACGGATATGGCCTATCAATTCGTGTTTATTGTATCTTCTACCCGACTGGTGAAATAAAAGTTTTGGGTTGAGTGGAGGCTATACAACAAAAAAAAAAAAAAAAAAAAGAGTATTTCGCTCGTCTACACCACAGTTCATTTACTACAGATAGTTATATCAAGCAATAGAGTGGAGCACCTGCAGTTGGAGCAGAGTGACGTCACAGTGGTGAAGTCACAAAAATGTATCAGCCAATAGTGTCATTCCTTTTGCAGCGGGGCATTCTGGGTAATGCCATGAAAGAGGCGTCTTTGGTATTTTCCTATATGGGGTCGTGTGCGAGAGGTTAAGTGTGCATCGCGTTTATTACATAAACGTTAATAAAATTGCTCAGTTGCAGTTTATTGTGCTTTTCGTGCGTCTATAACATTCTACTTTGAAACTTGTTGTAATGCAAAGTTCTCTTTGTGAACGAAAATAGTCTAGTTTGTCTTTTTGAACTCCTGCCAAATCATTCTATTCCGCGCAAAGCATTCGCTTCAACTTAGGCTAACATTTTCAGATGATTTTCTCAATTCTTTTTATGGCGCTGAAAATCAAGATGCAATACAATACATCAAATATATATTTTATTATTTTCATTTACTTACCTATGTAATTAATTTGTGGCCAGTATGGGTAGTTCCAATTTGAGGCAATAAATGACAAACAATTGGCAGGAAAGCCTTTCTATAATACTGCAGTACAAGGAGCCGCCGCTCGCGGCCTCACTTTTTATACACCAGCGTAGTGATGTGGCAGTCGCCCATTGGCTAAAATTGACGCCAGTCACGGCGGCCGCTGATTGTCTGAGATGGGGTCACGGCGGTCGCTGACTGGCTAAGATTGAACGAAAGGGTGTTCCCTTAGAGCTGACGTAACTATCTGTAGTAAATGAACTGTGGTCTACATACATCGACAATCACAATATAAAAGAAAAATGAGAGTTTAAATTCTGTGAACCTCAGACATAGCAGTGCTAATAACATTAGTATCTAAAACTTAAATTTCCGAAGTGTACATATGAATTCATGTTCAGGGCGTAAAAGATCTGAGAAATTAATGGCAATATTATGCAGGTTTGAACGGTGGGTAAAAGTAAAATTTACCCAAATACCCAAATTTTAGTTTGAGTTCGCACTTATCGTATAAACAGATTAAAAAATGGGTATGATTTGTTTTTCATGGTCCCCTTGAATTCGAGGGTTCTAAATAAAATTTTACATAGAAGGCCATGAGAAAAGACAGCTTCTGTGGTAAAGTGATTTTACTGAAAAAATACTCATTTTTAAAATTCATGTAGTTTCAAGAATTGTTTGCTCACTGTTCATACGTAAAAAGTTTATCGCTACAGCAGTGCCACCAAGTGCAGAGCCTCACGCTCTTAACCTTAGAAAGCAAACCTAATTTTATATAAAACTAGTGGATTTATAAAATTAGTGGATTTATCATTGGCAAACTTCAACACTGTCTTTCCCTAAAGGGACCCATTCACTTCACATACCGCCAACTCCAATTCAAGCACATGCAAGGTTGGAGCTGCGACTTGTGCAAGCGTACTTTTCCACTCACTGCGAAATCTCGATCTCTCAGTTCTACTGCAATTCTGGTCAGCAAAGGGTTAAATGCCTCTCAGGAAATGGAGACTTTTCATGGAGAGTTCGTAAACGCAACTAGAAAAAACCTAATTGGGGCAACACGATCAGTGGTGTCAACTATAGAGGAGTGATTAGGGAAGACTAACATCAATACCCATTTTCGTACTAAATGCTCAGGAGTAGTTATTACGTAATTTTACCATGTACACGTGTGCAGAGTACTGTTTACGCCTAATTTTCTTGAGGTAACTTACTTCATGTGACACTGCTCTTAAAATTTCTGATATTCTTACGAAATTTTAGGAATGGGCTACTTTAGTAAGTTATCCTGTTACCTGATAATCCTCGTTAGAATCATGTAGGTAATGAAATTGCGGCCATGCAGAAACACACAACGCCCATTTCAAGTTTATTATAACACTGTTTAACCTCCATTGCCGCAGCTCAGGCGTTCGAACAGATATTAAGTTTATTCCTGAATGCTGTCTTGTGACAGCCCAAGATAAAAGAAGGAGAACAGAAAATTAAAATCAACTTTATAACGTAAATAGTGACAGGTGCAGGAAGAAGTTTCCCGGCAACACTTTGCAAGTATCCGACAAGAAACCCATGCCAAACAATTTGCAAAAGTCGCTCGTAAACCCAGTACTAAGTTCAAACAACTTTTCTTCAGCTGTACGTCACTACGTCAAATACTGAGTAAGTACAATTTCATGTACTTCAGTGAGAACACATCCATTTCGGATTATTCCAGAAAGGAGCAAGGTAATTTATACATAATACAATGGTTATTTACACATTATCATAAACCACTAAACTATTTCACACGAGATCTAAAAGTTCAAATTAAAATTCATCTGCAAAGTGAAATGGGAAATACAATAAAGATTATATGAGAAATAAATTAAATTTAAAGAGGAAGTCGGGCCATTCAGATAACCTAACTAACCAAAGGAAGGGCAGAGTCCCCAGCCAGGGAATTCCTCAGTTTATCGTAGGCTTTCTCTGAAGTATAACTAAAAGGAACGTCTACAAAGTCACTGAGGTATCACTGCGTACCATGTAAAATATCCCCAGCTCAGAAATCAGTTGAGAGAGCATAGGCCAGGGCACGCCAGGATAGGTCATGTTATCGAAAACTTTTATAAAATAAAAAAATTTGCATGAATAAAATGTTCTTAGAATTCAATTCTACGTATACTGTGCGAGTTTCATAACAATCGGACCGTAAATAAAGAAAATAGACGGGCTCGTCTAAAGTAAAAAATATCTCAAAGATTACACCTAAACTCTCATCCATATTAGCGCCCCAACCTAAGCAAACGTGTACTGGATTATATTAATTATTTAGTACTTTTAAGTCGCCGCTCCCTCAACAAAGGCGATATCACAAAGAAAGGAAGAAGGGACACACAGTATGACGACCAGAGGTGGGCGTTCCGAATAAAGTTGCGAACCATTATTCGCGAATTTGTTCGGACCAGTCAAATCCCGGATTTGCGCTCGTTGGTTCGGATTCGAACCGATGTCAAAAAAAAAAAGAATCGGACTTCCGGGTTTGGAAGTCGCAAATCCGAACCTCACAATACTGAAAAAAAAAAATAAAAAAAAAAGACAAAGACGACCAAACATTGGTTTTCAACCTTTCCGCGGCATACATTTGTGGTGACGCTATGTTTCTGCAGCAAATAGAGACGCTTACGACCAACGTTGGTCACGCGGAGAGTGTTGCCACCCCTAAGTCTCTTTATTGCAGCATATTTCTACGGACTGCGGGGTTTTAAACATTGATTTGGTTGCTGGCGACCAACGCAGGGTTAATGTCAGCCTCAAACAGCCACTACAACGTAAAATCGTGAAAAATACCAGATCTTCACCACGAATGCATAGCGAGTGTTTATTAATATCGAATACATGCCTATACTAGTTCCAATGAAAAGTACCTATATTTAACATTCACATATCAAGAAATTAGTTACTCACCACATCACACCGCCGAGCTACTTCGTTTATACGCGGCGCACCACCGACGCACCGCTGAAGACTGTACAAACGGTTACAACCAAAGCCGTGTGCAGACGAGTGACATCTTCGCTTATTTCAACGGGACAATTTTGTTGATAGATCCAGCTTGCCGTGACATGTTAAATGCACCCTCAGTGGGAAAACATAAATTTGTGGTGGCAAACTTTTAGAGTAAAATTATCATAAGTTCTATAAAAGCCAGAAATGATAAATATTACTTAATTGAGTTCTATTGTTTACTAGTCGGGTCTCTTATTATTCACTGTGCATAGTGCTCAGCGATTGAAGATTCTAAACGATCTTGTAGCTTGTAAACGAAGCTATCATCGTTTTAGCCTGGAGACATGTTTAATTTTTTACTCTTGACATTGTAGATTCAATGGCCACCATTTAGGGCCAATCTTCAAGAAAAACTGTGGCATTGCCTTCGTAGTTGTGAATAAATTGCAGGGAAAATTGCATGGCAAGTTGCTTTGAATAGCTCGAAAGCTGCCAAAAAGATTGGCCTAGATCTATCCTGGTGAATGCATCCTTGGGGCAACTTTGTCACAGAGTCTGGTGGACCATTTGATGGCGAAATGCCACTCTCGGCAATTGTTGCTTCTCGTCTGCATTGGGCTTAATAGTATGTGTATCATTTTTTTCTTCTTGAGTGATTTTTTTCATTTTGTTTATGCAATTTCGTTGATTTTATTCTCTTCTTTTTTGTCCATTGTTATTATTTTTGTCAGCTAAATTGGCCAAAACAATCAAATAATGAGCAAAGATGCCCAGACTGGTTTAGCCTGCAACGACAGACGAGCCCACATGCGACACAGCATGACCTCTTATAACAATAGTCACACCAGTATGGCCCAAAGATGATAACACGGTACAGCGTTAGCGCTCTAGCGGTGACGTTGGGTGGCCATTCAATCGTAGCATAGTCGAGGAGAAACAATTGCCTACCATCATTTACATGTGAACCCCCAGTTACTTTAAAAAGGCGATGGTCAGTTAGCCAAATTGTCGTAACGTATAATAACAACTATTCAAGTTGTTGCTCTGTAACAGGCTCGCACCTGATTAAACTGTTTGCTTGTAAAATGTGTACCGTCGATGTTGCTGTCATTAACAGTACCAGTCCAACGCTCCTAACTTTAAAAAGCATAGCATCATTGGATAAAAATTATAGATTTATCATTTACCAATTTTTGAGGACATCGTCCCCTAAAATAATGCAAAGCCCGCCGCAGACGACAGTCTTTTGTCCTGTGGTTTCACTTCACCGCGTTCGAATATTTCGTGCTGTCCTTGCAAGCACGACTGCGTGTCTACCAAAAGTTTTGATAACATGTTTACCTTTGTATTCTTTTTCTTAGCCCGTGTCACTCGCGTAGTATCTTGTGTTTTTTCAAATTTTTAGCGAATGTCGTCTGAGAAAGCAGAGCTCTTTTTTCTCATTTACACAGACACAGCAACGCGTTCGAACGCGGTCAAGTGAAAAGACAGGACAAAAGTCTATCGTCTGCAGCGGGCTTAAAAGTGAGCAATTGGTTAAGTAATTTTTTGTTAGTTAGTTAAACGCGAGTCAGACACGACAAATACGTAGACAGTAATACATACTGCTGGACCCGCCGGCGCAACAATGGCTGAAATTTGTCTTTACTCTCCCGAGTAACTGTTATGATCTCTGCGTATTATTTGTACACTTGTACTTTAATAATGTTTCGCTAGAAGGCAAAGTGTGTTATAGGATACTTTGATGTTTTCTTTGCCAATCGTTTTGAGAGTTCTTTTACCTAGGCATTTGACTAAGCGTATCTTAGCCAATATTTGCTGGGGTGTCTGAACTTGTAGCAGAAAATAGATCATAAGCAGAAGTCGAAAATGAATAGAAAACATTCACACAGATGGCTCCAGCTCCGGAATGCTATATTACTTTCCATGAAAGTCATTTAATTTATTATCACCCGCGAACGAAGTGAGAGAGGTGATAATGTTTTCGTTGAAGAATTAAGTATATATATTCATTTGTCTGTCCACCCAAAATGTGGTAGAAGGAGTTGAGCAACGTTCATAATTTTTTTAGGTGTCTGGGGGCTTTTTCTAGATGTGACCCATGCCAAAGACTGGAATAAGCTGTCCATCAAACATGGCGGCGATGAAATTAGCGCCTACCGCGGGTGATGGTCTTACGCCCTGAGGCGTTTTAGTTTCATTTTAAAGGCGAACTCCAAAAGTGCTTCTGACACTTGCGAACATTTGCCGGGTTGAATTCATCTACTCTTTTGCAAGCCTTTAGCCAACGCCCTTTCAATATTTTATCCTTCGGAATGCTGAAGAATTCCCTAGATCCTTTGGTAAGTCTTTCTGGGTAACTAAAGGACTGAAGGACATTCTGAAGCAGCAACTGGGATAATGGAAAACAATGAAAGATAGCTATTGATCAACGTTCAAGTGACGACCACGTCGACGTGACGTCACAAGCTCATTCCCGGAGTGTTCGGGAGCTTGGACACTACGCGTGCGCCAACCTGTTCCGTTATATCATCCTTGAGCGTGGCATCACCAAATGGATGTTGTCCAGACACACAGGTTCACGGTAGACATCAAGCAAACAATTCTGTTTCATCATGAAGGGTTGCTATTACCTATATTGCTGAGGTTATTGGGTTGACAGCGTGTACATACTTGAGAACCAACAAAATATTAAAATTTAAATTTCTTTCTTCGTCAAAGCAATGAGAAGCTTGCCATGGGATAACTGAGAATATTTGATAATTTATAACTAATCGCATACCAGCAGTCAAATGAGAAGATTTTGCGACTCTTTAGTCCACAAGGAAAATTTTTAGGTAATCGAAAATAAAAATATAGAACTTTCTAAGAAAAAATCAAAATTTGCACTTGATTCAAATATCATTTGCACCAATGCACGTCGCTAAAACTCAAAGATTGGTACGGTACTGGCAACTGAATATTTTCCTCATCACTGAAAAGATAGGAATTTCATGTTTTGAGGGGATAAATTTCACATATTAACTGCTAATACGTTGCTCGCTGTACACAAAATACTTTGGGCGCTAATTAATGAATGTAAGATAATGGTTGAAGGGATTAAACAGGCGCATAATTTGTGGTAAGGATAAAAAAACACAAACGTTGTAGCGGAGAAAATGCATTTCTTGGACTACCACACAAGGAAAGCAAGTAGGAATTTAGAAGAGCTTACGTAGACAGCAGAAGCTGCAATTGAATTGAAATGATGTATTTCTCTCCGTAGGAAGGTATTAAGACAATAATACTATTATAATATATGTTCAGTGAACTACTGTAAAACGTTATAGCAATGAGCCTTATAAATCAGCATACAAATTTCCTGTAGTACCGTACTTCACAACCTACATTTTGTACAACTCTCAATGATAGCAATAGGTTCGCCCATAGGCCTATTGTGAAATCTCATCTAGCGCATAATGTTAATTGCAAGGCTAAAAAAATCCAAACGAATAGCAGGTGACATTAGGAAAACGTAGAAACAATGATACAAAAAAGAAGAATAGAGAAGACAGATGTAGGCTATGTGATGTATACAGATGATGATGTATAAATCTACTTAATACTACTTATTAAATCGACGTGTTTCGCACCTATTAACCCCAAAAATGGGGCAAAACATTAAGTGCAACCTAATTGTGTGATCCAATTTCCGTGAGCAAGTCGGCTATTTTCCAAGAATTACATGAGGAGCGGTGACTACTAGTGCAGATATAATAGAGGAAATTGCTCCCGCCCCATAGAAGTCGTTTAGTTACAACGCTGCTGATAGATACAAAAAAGTTCATATTTTTCCCTTCAAGATGAAGTATTTACCACTATATCGGCTATAAAATGGGCATTGTGGTACCGTATAGTACTATCAATAGTGTTGTAAATCAGGGTGAAATCTACAGCAAAATGCTCGACATATTTTTTTCGATAAGAACAAAAACACGCCTACTTGACTCAAAACCAACTAAAGTTGCTCTTAGCTCTGGGGCTTTATAGATTTGACGCAGGCCGAGAATAACGCCTTATTGCTACGACATAAACTGCTGCTACTAATCCACAGTTTTAGAGTGTGTGATAAATAGATATTATTTGTATATACAATGACCCCATTACACAACGCAACGTATATTTTATGCAATGTTACAACGCTAAAGTACAATACATCCAATACTATATAGAAATCTCTCCTATATATGTAAATAGGTTCCTATACATGCCTAATATAAACTAGAGTGGTGTGAGAGCGCACACCTCCGCCATGCAAGCGAGGCAGCGGTAACGAAAAATTAAAATTGATTGTGAAACCATAATTTTTTGTATCAACTCGAAAATCTAATCGTTTGTGCCTTCTGATAGAATTATATTAACAGTTTCTGCAACTTCCTTGCAGAGTCATTCATACGTTTTTGAGTTATGCTGCTAACAAACATTATGACAAACAGAAGTCAAACATACAAACGAAGTTCAACGAACCAACAGATCCCCACCAAAATATAATCATTTTTGTCCTTTAATATTACTAACATCTCCTGTAAATGTCATAAATATCCATCAGAACTTGTTGAATTATTGAGCAAACAAGCATAAAATCAAACACACCGACAAACACACGAACGAAAAAAAAAAAGGATCCATCACCAAAATTTGG
This sequence comes from Parhyale hawaiensis, assembly GCA_001587735.2. Taxonomy (NCBI): domain Eukaryota; kingdom Metazoa; phylum Arthropoda; class Malacostraca; order Amphipoda; family Hyalidae; genus Parhyale; species Parhyale hawaiensis. The sequence goes on along the minus strand of LQNS02276883.1, from coordinate 6,867,598 downwards.
CCATTTACTCATCGTAATAAACCTAACAACTCATGTAAATTTAATGAAAATCCATGACTTTCTAGTTATGGCATTGACAAAAATTAGGCAGACAAACAAACGTACGGATGGACAGCTCGATCTGCACCTAAAGCTAATCATCTGCTCGTCCTTATACATATTTAACAGTCTTAATCCATCCATGAATTTTTTAGCTATCTTGATGACAGACAGACAAACCGTATAACAGATCGACAAACCCGTCTAAAATATAACCTCTTTGGCGAAGGTAATTAGATACTGTGTCATCGCGTTTTTGCAGAGACTAAGGATGTAGTATAAATATCATAATATATAACATGATTGTGGTCCATACAGTGTTGCATATGCTTGGCGGTACAGCGGAACTCCTGAAGCAGGAGACAGGTAAGGCAATGGAATTAGTTTCGGGAGAACTTTCAGTTAGGCAATGAAGCAGTGCACCGCATATTTAAAACCCGCGAACGAAGTGACAGAGGAGATAATGTATTCGTTGAAGGTTTAAGTATATATTAACGCTGATCTTTCTGTCGCCTTCAATAAAACATATATATATATATTTATTTGCACATATATATTTCGAAACAGACTATGAGATGGCTAAGAATATTCATATACAGCTGTTAAGTGGCCTTCTGGTTCGATAGAGGCACCAAAATCATGGCCACCTAACGGCCTCGAATCTTCAAATAGTGAAAAACACACATTAAACTCCGTAGATTTATTCAAATTTGGTCTTATTTTGAAGGAAAATAAGTCTACGTTCCAACACACGCCCTCTTCTTGGAAGTAAAACGGGATTTTTTTTTTTTTCGTGCTACCACCATCCACCCCGACCATCCACCCTAGTACCAGCCCACTTACAATAAGCTCTTACCCCGACAACCTTGTAGGTTAGGTAATCCAGGACTGGTTCCCGTAGTGAAATATGATGTTTAGAACACTGTGAGCCCGTATAAAGACCTATGTTTGATATAGGACATTAGCAGAACCAGTCGTGGCACCTAACCTACAAGGTTCCCGGAGGGGTGTACCTCTATCAGGCCAGTGCGACATATAAGTATATATGTATATATATATATTTGTATTTGTATGCAAGTTTTATTGAAGGCGACAGAAAGATCAGCGTTAATGAGACCTCTCATCGTCTCCGTTGCCACTACCGCCACCGGCACCACCACCGCCGCCTCTTGAAGATGACAGACGAAGTCGTCGAAACGTCGAGGACAACGTTGGCGCTCTTTTACATACCATAGGAAACAACGACTGTGTAAAATGTTTTTGACAGCTTAAGAAAACTAGTAAATGTCTCATTAACGCTGATCTTTCTGTCGCCTTCAATAAAATTTGCATAAGTGAGAAGCTGCTACCAAAATATACGACAATATATTTGTATATATATTTGTCTGTCCACCCAATAAGTGGTCGAAGGAGTTGAACAATCTTCGTAATTTTTTTTGTAGGGAGTTTGGTGGGTTGCCAAAAAACTTGGATTAGCTGGCCATAAAAAATGACGGCGCTGAAAGTTACTGTCCACCCCAAAACAGGTAGAAGGAGTTGAGCTATGTTCATAATTTTTTGCAGGGAGTCTAATGGGCTGTCTTCCATGTGACCCATGCCAAAAATCCAGCGTTAGCAAGCCATCAAAAAGGACGGCAATAAAATTTTCTCCCACTGCGGGTGATGCTCTTACGCCAAGAGGCGTTCTAGTTGCTTCCCAATTTAGTTCCAGAGTTTCTTTGGCCAACGCTGATTATTCATACATGAAAACAACACTGGTGCAGTAATACTGACTCAGTTTTTCCATAATGAAAAAACGTTGATCTATTTAATACTGATGAAGTTATTCCAGTTTGGATAAATGCTGATACAGTATAATACTGACATAGACAACAGGTAAGTTTATAGAGTATATGTTACAAAATTTCGTCCATTTTCCAAAGCTACTGTCAGCGGCAGTAGTAAGCTAGGGTCTGTCAGAGTCATTCTGCAAACCATTTTTAGCAAGAAATCCTAAGAAAATTTATTGAAATTGAAGTAAGTGTTCCGCTTTTATTCCATTTGTCAAGCTATTTATTGGCATCAACTATAAGGCGTTGTTTTGTTTAACTCACTAACGAAGTACATTCTATATTGTTTCAATATTTAAGATTAATCATCAAGCACGAGATAACTGATGAACGGAGCTGCTTGGGCTAGATCGTTGACAATAACAGCTTCTGCATTTTCTTAAAAGTCTATTCTAAGATGTTGAGTTATTTTTTCTGGCAAACACTAATCAAACACACAAAAGTCAAACCGATCATCAACAAATTAAATCAATTATGTCTTTTATTGCTCCTAAGAATTCCTGTGAATAAAAAAAAAAAAAAGCAGTCGCAACTTTGAGGGCTATTATCGTGACAAACATAAGATCAACCTTATAAATTTTTACAAAAATCTGTTCACAACTTTTTGCGTTATCTTTTTGACAGACGAAGAGATCGATGACAAAAACGACAAAACTAGAGCATTCTTAGAGCGCATACCTCCGCCAAGCAAGGCCATAGATTTCTGTGACCCATGATAAATTTAACCCATTATAGAGGGTAAAAATGATCATGCTCATTTTAATCATTACGATTACTGAAAAGGCTGCTCCGTTCGTCTCTGAGTTTGATTTCATGTTTGTTTGCAAATAATAAATAAAGTTAATTATTAAATTTTGATGATGATCTGTTGATTTGTTTGTGAGTTTCACTAATGTTTGTCAAAATATTTGTTAGTAGTAAAACTTAAAAAACACGAATGGATCTTCAAAAAAAAAATATAATAAATAAGCTGTTAAATACTGTTGAAAGGCACAAATGATTAGATGTTAGTGTTGATAGAAAGAACATTATGGTCTCAGTACCAATTTAAATATTTCGTTACCATTGCCTTGCTTGTTTGGCGGAGGTATGAGCTCTCAGAGTGCTCAAGTTATCTCCGCAAAGACGGTCATGTTTTCGTCGGGCTTGTCTGTCTGTTTTATCTGTTTGTCTGTTATTCTGTCTGTCACCAAAATAGCTCAAAAAGTTATGAATGGATTTGACGAAATTTACAGGGATTACTAAGTATGTTAGGAAGAACAGATGATTAACTCCGTCCATTAGATTGTTTGTTTGCCTCATTTTTCTTAACATCATAACTCAAAAAATTATTTAGGGATTTTTATGAAATTTACATGAGTTGTTAGGTATATCACGAAGAGTAAATGAAAAATTTTTGTAATGATTTTTTGTTTGCTCATTAGTTTGTCATTGTTTTAGTTTTATGCTTGTTCGCACAATAAGTAAACAAAATATGAATGGATCAATATGAAATTGATTGGAGTAGTTTGTAAGACATAAAAAAATTAACTTTTGGTGATGATAGATTGGTCCGTTTATGATTTTTGAGTTATATATATCAAAAGTTTTATTAGCAGCATAATTCGAAAAATTATGAACGGATCTTTAAAAAAATTCCTGAAACGTTCAGCATTGTTAAAGGGCACAAATGACTGGATTTTGGTGTTGCAAAAAAAAAAAAAAAAACAATTTAAAATTTTTATTAGCATTGTTCTTTAATTATGATGTCCACGAACCCTTCATGCATACGAAGAATGAAAAATATTCCAAGTTAGGCAGCAAATCTTTTATCTTAGACATGCGAGACTTAATAGCCTCAATTTTTAACTTGCCTCATTTTTTCTGTGCATCACTCCACGGATCGTATTAAAGATTCCTATATTTTCCTCTATCTAATACTGATGAAGGCGTCACTGTCGTATCAACTAAATAACTAACAGACGCACTAGTAAAAATGAACGTAGACATTTAATTTCATAATATATATATATATAACACATATATATGTGTAGTTTATTATTATATGTATGGATATTTTTTTTACTTTTTTTTTAAATATACATGAATATTAATACATGTGCACAATATGTGCATACAATATGCCGCTGAACACATTTAATATACAGCATGTATACTCATACATAAATATATATGAGTATTTGTCTTGTATAGATATATATGTAAACATAAGCATGCAAAGTTGTGTATAAACAACACGAACATGCTTCTTGAGTCTTGGCTTCCTCACCAGCACCCGCTCCCCCCTACCCTGCTGTGCCAAACCGCAAGAAAAACGTGTTAATGACCTCCCGTGGTGCCTGCGGTAAGCACTCGTGTTCAGCGCTACGAAAGTCTACGGGACCCGCCCGGCTAGCTTCTCTCATTTTTTTGTGTAAATGTTAATAAAAAAGACCCTAATTCTTTGCTATTAAAAGACGAAAACACTTCTAAAGGCTAGTAGAGCAATCAAGCTATCTGGCCTTGCATGAAACTTCCATCTGTTGGAACTTCTTCCCTAGTGACAGGGGTTACAAGAAAAACCGTCAGGCCCTCAAACTTTATATTCCATGTTTCTAGTTATGTGCAACGAAATTCACGTCATTGGCCAAGCGCACCGCCTGTTCTGATGTTGATCTTACATGTGATGCAATTTGATGAAAATCGCTTCCGTTAATCTCGAGCTATTAAGTGCCGAATTTGTTAAAGAAAGCAATAGACAAAAATTCACTGAAGCTCCCTCTTAACGCGGCCTGTTAGAAGTGGAACTTGCGTCTTGAAGTTGGGGGCGTAAGGCCCCGATTTATTACCAGCCTTTTGAGATGGCCCGTAAAGCGAGTGCTTTAGTAGAAGCCAAGTCGGTCTGACGTCACTGTAAGGGTTTTTGCTGGCCAGTTTCTTCATCCAGGTTTCGACTCATACAGATGCAGTGTGGCCAAAAACTTTTGAGGCAATAGTTATGGAGAAAAAATGAGTACTTTATTTAGAGAAAAAAACGATGATACATCACCACTTAGTCGTTTCACATTTGTTTTCAAGGACTTTTCGTCGTCTTCCATTATGTTTTCAGTAATGGATTTGGATTATCCAGGTGTCACCGCATTTCATACGCAGTCATTTTAACACGATCGTGTAAATTGGAGGGCAATAATGGTATGCTTCCTGGGATTTTTTTTTTTTTGTGGTTCCAATAATTTCCCCTGCACTTTAGATTTTCCGACAAAACTTGTCCATCTATAATGAAGGGTATTCGCAATGTTGCTAAAAACTATCAGCGGAATATAATTGAAAAACGCCCCCTCACTCTCAAAGCTTTGATGCTAATAAAACACTTTTAAACTGGAAGCCTTTTAATACGTATTACTCCCAGGAACAGTTGTAATTCACTGTGCAATAGGCCAAATTGTGAAATGTCTACAACGAAACTTACAGTCTCTCGTCATTATTACAGCGTCATTATTTTTCACGGTAAATTAGTGGAATTGTGAATACATGCTACAGCTTCATCTCTATTATGCCGCCATGGACAAAATTATGAGGCGCCCATGAAAAATCAGTTTAAACGTACTCTAGGGATGATACCACATAACCCGGTGAGTTATAGTATTAAGTATGATTAGATTAGATTAGATAGGCGGCAGTAGACGAACCAAAAGGCCCATTCCCAAAGAGACACCGGGACTTAAACCCCGGCCCTCCATGAGCTATTGCCATTATGTTAGTAGGATGAAGAGGAATGGAGAAACGAGAGGAGAAAAAATGGAAGACGAAAGAGAAAAAAGAAAGGAGAAAATAAAAAAGAAGGGGGAGAAGAATCTACGCCAAAGCGATTGTCATGAATGCCCGCAAGCAGGATCGATGGCCGCTGATATGCGGAGCTTAGTTATATAAATGGAGCGGAAGTGAGAAGAAGTCAGCTTAAAATGGCCTGGGAAGCTTTGGCCGTTAAGTGCTTGCGACTCGTGAAGTAGGAGTTCTTAGCTGTGGAGGATGTCTCTCCCAATGTATGTCAAGACAATTTTTAAACGAGTTGACCGACTCCGCACCAACAACGTCGGAAGGGAGTCTATTCCAAATGCTGACTATGAAATAGGGAAAGAAC
>LQNS02276883.1:6829809-6842203 GCA_001587735.2 Parhyale hawaiensis | reverse complement strand
GAACAAGATCATTACCACCCAATGTATTGCTGGCCAGCAATACATTGGGTGGTAATGATCTTGTTCAAGATGGCTGGCACTAGGCATGTTGCTTGAAAATGTCCCTACTTCACTGATTATGCGCCAGTGCATTGTTCTAATGTCACATCTTTAAGTGGTAGAAGGAGGAAGTGGGAAGAAAATTTCGGAAAAATAGTTCCACTATCATGAAGAATCGAGGATACACACTGCATTTATCGTACAATAGTATCTTGTGAAAAGAAAACAGAACAACAGATGCTCCTTAGCCGCCCTATTCACCCGATTTGGCACCGTGGGAACTCTTCTTATTCCCGAAGATGCAACAATGGTGGGGAGATTCGAGCGGAGTCACAAGTGGTAACAATCAACATCGTAAAAAAATCATTGAGCTTTCAGTTCATTGGAAAACCCTGGGAGGGCTTTTGAGGGGATTGTGTTGTGGCTGAGTGTTGGGAATAAGAACCTGGCATGGAGTCATCTTATTTAATATTGTATTGTGGAAACTTCTCGTTGGCATCTTGCATTGAGTCATTTCGCTTTGCTTCAGAATGCTTTTACGAAGTCCTTTGCGCAAGTTCCAGATAAAAATATGACGTATTCACGTGTCATTGAACCCCACAGTTAGTTTAGCTGTATCGTGAGGATAGGGGCCCAGCTGGTATTTAGTTTCCAGAAAGTTTTCTTCGTGGTTTCCGACATTTACCAAAGCAAGTAGATTTTCATACAATATTGTTCCAACAACAGTAAGTTGTATTAGTAGTAGCATAAGATAGTTCAATCCTCCCTAAGTAAGTGTTAAGCTTTTCTAAGAGAGGAAAAAGAAGGGACGTATAGTATGTCGATAGACACATGGAACCCATGCACGAGGGTATTCCCACACAGGATCACCGTGCATGGGAACAGCAAGTCGGGAAAGAAGAGGAAGAATAGAACAAACAAGTAAGATCAACAGGCGTGTGAAATCAGAAGGAAGCATAGTGAGCACGAAGGACAGACGTCCCGAAGGCCTAACTAACGTCTAAGGTAACCTTCAGGGTCCCCCCTGGGGCGCTACTCCGAAAATAACAGAGGATGGGCGAACTTAAACTAATCTCGCCCTTTGGCCTATGGCATATCCTATGCCCCCTCAGGGGGTCATGGGTATTTGCAATAAGTATATTGTTAAATATCATTCTTAATTGTTTGCAAAATAATCTTGCAACGACGTCCTTTCATTCCAGCAATATTTGTCAGCAGCAAAGACAGCCTTGAATTTGAAGCATTTCAAAATTCGTGGTTCCGAGGTGTCGTATTGCCATGATTCATTTACTGTGAAATAAGGGCAAATTATGGTAAAGCATATGCACGGAAGCTTTCTTCACCCTAAAATTTCAAGAATTCTTGTCATGTGAATTGATATAGGTTTCCAGTATTCATGTCGACACTGCATACATAACGTATTGCCTAAGCGCAGAATACTACGAAACGATAAATAATTATCAAAAAGAGAACTCTGTTGGTGTACAAAAGTGAGTTCAATCGTACTAGAAAAAACTACAAGCGCAGCACGAAGTTTGCACTCAGTTGAACGCTTCTGTATACAAATTCATGTGCTTTTATAATTAAAGCATTGTAGGAAGGACAACAGATGTACTTCCAGGTGCATGTTCACAAGAACGAATTTTATAATAAAGTGCAGTCGTTCTTCAACAAGAAATCTCCACACTTTGAATAAAAATTTTCTCAGCACTCAAAATTTCTCAGTGAAATGATATGGAAATTCACACTCCACTAGCAAATACAGTATTTTAGTGATGGGTCTGATGTCATTTTTTGGACATCCGCGGATGCGGATATAATTGAGAGTGTTGTCATTTTGACATCCGCGGATGCAAATGCGGATACGGATGGCGAAAAAAGGGCGGATGTTAATATTCGCCCAACCACAGACACACCCCCTCTCACGACGGTAGTTTATACCTACAACACTTGGGGGGAAAACTTAGATGGTGCTTTGTTGACAGGGACAGCGCCTGCACACATTTCTACCCAAATGAGAATCTGTAATTTTCAGCACTGTGGATGTGTTTAGTGTACAGTGATAAACCTGCGTTTCCGATCCTCCTTTACTGCGGATTTTATAGTTCTGACATCCGCGGATGTGATTGCAGATGTTACCATCTTAGCATCCGCCGATGCAGATGCGGATGTCAAAAAAGGTGTGGATGTTCCGCGGATGCGAATATTTGCCCCATCACTACAGTATTAGTCATTTGAATTTTTAATAAGATGAGATAATTCTGGACAAGACTTTTGCTTTGAACATATGATGGGAAACTCAACGTAAAATTTCTGATAAACACTGATGTAATGTTGATGTCCAATGAGGATTGGATAGTCCCTTTATTTCATCGTGTTTTATCTAAATTATGTCAACATGTGATGCCCCTAGATTCATGAGAACTATATTTATATGTAGCAAAAGTTATCCCTTGTAAAACTCTGCATGTGAACAAATATTATTTTTAACAGTCACTTCAATGGTAAATAGGTCCATTGAAACATCATGCACTACATCTTACGACTCAAAAACCAGCCCAATATAAAACTGATACATCTCTGAACATGCCCCATATAAACAAAAGTTTCTTTTCGGACGGTACATTACGGGCGGAATTCATAACAAGCTTCGGATTCCAAAGTGAGCGCAATACAAAAGCTGATGCTTCTCCAGAATTCATCAGACCAGACAAAGATTCGCTCCGAGTGATGCATTGTCGGGGCGGACTCATAACATAAGGATATTTTGCTCGACTCGATCGTAAAGCGTGCGACAGCTGTCGGGTCTTCTGAGCCTCTGCGAAGGGCTACCATTGGTGCTCATGGCCCATTCTTTGCACTTGTTGTTTCCTGGTCATAAAGTTTGCGCCAGCTGCCCAGTCTCCAATTCTCTAATTCGGCCTGAAAGCTCATGCATATGCAGCGAATGGCACCACTCCGCCTCAATACATAAAACATCGGCATGCTCTTGCTGGTTGCGAATGTTGCGGCAGCGCAAGTCTTCCGAAATCAAAAGGAAACAAGGAGGAAGTGTCAAAACATGTCTCAAGAAATTGGTATGATGTGAAAGATGTGCGCATCCAAAGGAAGAACTTAAGCCCAAACTTTGGTTATCGATAGGAAATATGAAAGAGAAATCGAAACTTTCTCTAGGAAAGGGAAAAACCGCACAGAAGCGCATATACAAGTACGGCCGTATATATAACAGAAAAATCGAACAAAACAGGTTGAAGGAATCTCAGGAAATTCATTATAAAGTTTGGAAAAGCTCTTGGAAGCCTACTTCTTACGAACGGAGTCATGCCACAGCTGGCACTGTTATCAAGCTATTACTGCTCTTTGCTTCACTCGAGGGTGATGAAGTGGCAGACAAACAAACGGATGAACGGATCTTTATAAAAAACTAGCGGGAACCGTGGTATTCCACGGTTGAATAAAGACTATACTTTCCAAAATGAACCAATCCACGCTACACTATTGCAATTTACCTCAGTTTAACCTAACGCTGCTCTTATAACGCAACCCAACTTCCCCCCCCCGTCTGAGTAAACGTCCGACGCTTATCGCTGACGAACTCATTCCCACTCAACAATGTCTGCTTATCCATGTTTAATCAAGTCGCATAAGCTAACGTGACCGGTGGTAATGCTCCCACTTTATAAGATGTAGCAATCTAAGCTATACGCGATTATAACGCACCTAACCTAACACAACTCCTCTAACCTAACCTACCACATAAAACAACGCCAGTCACTTAATCCTGACGAAATCAGTCTCACGAAACATGGGAACGTTACTTCCTGCCCTTCTGATTGCGCTGCTGTGGGTGCAGCTGGAGCCCCCTTAGAAATTCCACAGAACAGAAGCAATGGTCTTCAGTGATATCTCAGTCCCGTATCATCCGAATTTTCCCCTTTCTAATACTGAATGAACCTTTATATATTCTACAAAAAAAGCATTGTTCTTTAATTATGATACCCTCGTACCAGTAAGTATCACGCACGCCAAGGTTGAAAATGTCCCAAGTCTGCCCGTGAAGCATCTACCCTAGACCTGCGAGCCCCATAGAAGCTGAAATATGAACTTGACTACATATTTCTTCCTTTGATCCCTTCCGGGGATTTGTTAATGCGCTCACTTTATAAAATGTATCAGTCACTTGTTCTCTCAGCAGAGAATTCGCACTTGTGACTTGATAAAAACATAGAAACACGACGGTATGTACTTCTTGCAATGTTCTCCTTTTATTTGCACACATTTTTTAAAGCTCCGTTTCCCACAGTTTACAGATAATTTAGCCCGCCATAAGGTTATACGTTCTAATTTTTTGTCGGCGTATCCGATTTTTTCTCTCTATTTCGGAACCCATGAATACTGCTGATCAACAAATAACCCATCGTTTTCCTGCTTTGTTTAATGCAACTCAAAGCTCTATACATACAATAAACGAAAATAGATTGGTCAATTGTTTCATTCGCTGGAGAGTATTCTTTTGTTGTGAAGATGTCATTGCAATTCCTTAGACGTCGCACTGTACTGGCTGATGCTTTCCCAGCAGCAAATTCTCTTCAAAAAATAAATGTAGAGCAGAGATGCCAACACTATCCGTTTTCTTTACCCAGGGTGTATCTTGGCTACGCCTCAGACCCTAGAGTAATGCCATCTGCTACCAGCAAAGCGAGTAAAATTTTTGTAAAGATAAACGATAGCGTAGATACGATACAAGTGAAATGAAGTCAAGTCTCTAATTTACGCCTATCTATTTGTGAAGAGCGTGACGCACTGACACACACACGTAGATACAAGCGTAATAACAATATGACTAGCTCTACCCGTGAAACGTTCACGGCTTTGCAAGGCCTGTCAGACGGACCCGTGAAACATTCATATTTGGTCATGGTATTACCGCAATTACATACTTTACAACCCTGGGACTCGATATATTAAGACCATCCTGTTATTTTGCTCATAATAATTCCCAGCTGTACCGTAGCCATGGGGCCAGGAGCGTGGGAGGACGCACTCCCTCCCAAAAGTCTCAACCTCTCCCCACCGCCACCCACTGCATGCTTACGGCCTAGCTTATTTTATCGAGCAGTTCCTCACCCCTCCCACCACGGAAATTTTTCTGGCTATGTTACTGATTCCCAGTGAAGCTGCTCTGTCTAACCAAAAACCGCAAAATTCCCACCCTAAAGTAATCATTAAAATGACCTTGCCCAGCTGCGCCATACTGCTGACCCCCGCCGTATCATAGATTCCCAGCTTCCCGAAGTCATCGAATCTCTAATTTCCTTCCGTCTATTTAGTGATGAAAAGCGTGACACACACCGCAGGTACATAGGTAGGTACAAGCGTATTAATATATAGACTTGCTCGACCCGTGAAACTTTCACGGCTTTGCAAGGCTTTTCAGACAGACCCGTGAAACGTTCATATTTTAATATGGTAACATCACACATATTCTTCAACACAGGGACTCGATGTGTAATATATTAAGTCCATCCTCTTGGTTGATACTAATATCCATAATTGCCTGCTGTGGAGTAGCCAATGGAGGATCGTGGGGGACACACTCTCTCCCTAAAAAGTTACACACACACTTCACCGGAAATGAGGCCTTGGATAAAATGTACTGCTTAGGGCCTAGCTTTTGTGTCTCGCTANCCCTAAAAAGTTACACACACACTTCACCGGAAATGAGGCCTTGGATAAAATGTACTGCTTAGGGCCTAGCTTTTGTGTCTCGCTCCCCCCCCCCCCCCCCCCCCCCTCTTGAATTTTGCTAGCACTCCTAGTGCTCACCTCCACATGGAAATTTTTCTAGTCCCAACCCGTTCATTCAGAAGAACCCGGGGGCATAAAAATCTTAAAAATGACCTGGCCCAGCTGCGCAGGACTGCTGGCCTCCGCGTATCATTGGACCCGTGGCATATTTATATAAGCTAGCAGCGCCCGTGAAACATGCACGGTCTGGCTTAAGGCGCTTCAGATATATCAGTGAAACCTTCGCATTGTACCATGGCAATTCCCCGTCAACATCACAAACAGCGCCGAGACTCGATAAAAGATATTTGCAGTAGCTCGCTTCCGGCAGAGTACCTCTGTCGGATAGCACCACGATTCGCGTCTTCGCGGGTTTTTCCTCGTCGGGAGGACTGATATAGTCGTCACACTTTTGTTAATTGACAGGTAAGTAGTCTTGCCATTTTTTTGGACTTAGCCAAAAATGTAAGGTATGCTCTGCTGTAAGTATAAGAGCTATCCTGTTGGAAGTTATTCTGCACTCTGTCTAGTATCTTGGTAGATATAGACTGTAGTACTGTATCGTCTCATACTAACACTTTACTTGTGCATGTTAGTATAAGAATTTTAAAAATCTGTTAACTCTGAATCTGTTCCTTTTCCAGGTGATAGTTACTTCATCTCAGATTTTTTTTTCTCTCTGCCCCCTCTCCGCTCCCCCTCCGTCCGCGGCTATATAGGTAGGCACCCGACCCCCTGAGCCTCATTCCAAAACGACTCGCGGTGCGATCAACATCTCTAGCTCCAGCTCCTTTCCTCTTGTAACTTAGAAACTTGGAAACAGTGCAGTGTTGAGACCTTTATGGACTTAGTCTCAGTGATTGGTGATACTTTTGACACTTAGAAAATTTTTCTAGTGTGTCCTTTTGGACTTAGAGAAAAATTTTCAACTGCCACCTTTGGAACTTAGTCTCTGTCAGTGAAAGTGCTTTTGAGACTTAGAATTATTTTGAGATACCTAGGCGTTTTGGGACTCTGTCTCAGAACAGCCTTATACTCTAGAAGTGTTTGAAATTTTCTTATCCGATATTAACTTAGTCTCAGTTACTTATATGAGATATCCCTTAGTATTTTTTGGGCTTTTTCCTAGTTTTACAGCCTGAAATGCTTAGAAAAAATTAGCAGTTCCCACTAGAGGGACTCTAAGATGCTTGGATGGCCTTCAAGACTTTAAAATTTTTTGGTTACTTCTTACCTCAGGGACTTCGAAATATTTTTGGAGTCTCATAGAAGGGACCCCGTCTCTAAAGGACTTGGCTTGCGGTTTTGAAATTCGATATCAACTCTTCAAGCTTTGAGAGTTATTGAAGATTACTCCTGTATTTTCCTCAAGCGCCTTCAGTAAGGATGAAAGTTTGTAGTCTGGTGAGCCGCGGCCTCTGGCCTAGCAGTTCCTTGACTCCTGCAGCAATGATCCGGACTTGTAATTTTTATCTGGATCGTCGGTTAGCTATGAGGTAATAGTCCTGTTTGTTAACAGTCCCTGGTAATTATGATGACTTACGTAATTTCTTGAAAGACTTCAGTAGGATAAAAGTGTAGAGTCTGGTGAGCCGTGGCCCTAGGCCCAGCATTTCCTTAAACTCCTGCAGCAATGATCCGGACTTGTAATTTTCATCTGAATGGCTTGCTAAGATGTATTCAATTTCTAATTTTACTACTGTCTTTCAAAAGACTTCATCAGATCAGAAAATGGTGTTTTCGAATCTTCTTATGTGATAATTCAAACGCTGTGGTAATCTTTGTGAGGCACTTGGAGAGGAGCTAGCAGAGTTTTTTAAGAATCTGGAAGCTGATTTCAGACACGACTGTGTTGAGCCGGCAATATGATGAAAGTTTCACAGTCTGGTGATCCGCGGCCCTAGGCCCAGCAGTTCCTTAAACTCCTGCAGCAATGATCCAGACTTTTAACTTTCATCAAGATAGTGGGTCAGACCTTTGGGCCGAGGCTAGTTAGTTTTCAGGTTTTTGTGTCCACTCGCATATCCTGGTAGATCTTAAAGATGGAAAATTTTGATGTCCAGTGAGTCGCGGCCCTAGGCCCAGCAGTTCGTTGAACTCCTGCAGCAATGATCTGGGCATTCAAATTTTTCATCGGGATAAGCGAGCTCGTTTGAAACACACGAGCTACGCCACTATCGATGAGTACAAGACCGAAGTGAGAGTTTTTGTCGACACGCATATTCTTGAAGATGAAAGTTATGTAGTCCAGTATGCCGCGGCCCTAGGCCCAGCAGTTCAAATCTTGAACTCCTGCAGCAATGATCTGGATTCTTGACTTTCTTCGGGATATTCTAAGGCCACGTTCGAACCGGCTGGAGGTTCGGGCATTATGTCTCGAGATCCCTCCAGTGCCCGGGGAATACCAACGTGAGCCACGGTCGAAGAGTACCGGCTGTTGACAGGCGTTATATCCGCTAACACTGTCCTCAGTTCCGGGAATACCGACGTAAGCTACGCCACTTTCGATGAGTACCAGATGGGAGTACCGAAGTGAGCCGTTCGAAGAGTACCGGCTGTTGGACAGGCGTTATGCCACTGGGCTTTCTCTGTACTCCAGTATCAGGGAATGCCGACTTAAGCTACGCCATTTTCGATGAGTACTGGCGGGCAATACCGAAGTGAGCCGTTCGATGAGTACCGGCTGTTGGACAGACGTTATGTCACTAACTCGGTCCTACAGTAGCAGGGAATACCGACGTGTAGCTTTGCCACTTTCGATGAGTACCTGATGGGAATACCGAAGTGAGCCGTTCGAAGAGTACCGGCTGCTGGACAGGCATTTTGCCACTGAGCTTTCTCTATCCTCCAGTATCAGGGAAGGCCGATGTAAGCTATGTCTCTTTCGATGAGTACCAGATGGGAATGCCGAAGTGGTCAGGTCGAAAAGTACCGACTGTCGGACAGGCGTTAAGCCTTTGAGCTTTCTCTGTACTCCAGTACCTGGGAATACCGACGTAAACTAGGCCATTTTCGAGAAATACCTGAGAGGAATACCAAAGTGAGCCGGTCGAAAAACACCGGCGTGAACGAAGCCTCTGTCGACGAATACCAGGTGTTAATTCCGACGGAAGCAAGGTCTTACTCCCTACGAAAGGAGCCAACCTCAGTTCGAGGAGTGGCTGCTGGAGATTTAGTAGTTTGGCCTTTGAGCTATCTTTTTCTCTCCAGCAGAAAGATTCCGACATGAACAAGGCCTCTTTCGAAGAGATGGCCTAGTTCGAGGAATGCCGGCAAGAGGCTCAGACAGATTGCTAATAAACAATCTGTGGCCTCTAACTTCAGATATATCGACGTCTCTAAACCAGACGGGATGAATTTACGGTAAGATCGAGGGGAGCATCCCGAAGATTACCGATTAAAGTTCAGGCTGTAAGCCTTGAAGTATTTTCTTTTGTACTGTATCAGAGATACCAGAATACCTCAAGAGATACCGATTTTCCTGAGGGAAGACCTACCTTGTACAGAGAAAATAATCAGCTAGAACAGCAGATTAGGCTAAGAAACTTTGGAAACCTCCCCTATATTCAGTAACTGAAAAGGCACAAGGGGAGACAGAATCACTGGGCCTATACCCGCCTTCTCCCTTAAATAGTTGGGCTTAAGGAGAGTATCCACTTACTGAAAGGGAGTACGCTTTCGGCGAAGCTCAAGTAATAGGCTAGATCATTCGGATAATCTACCAAGACTATAAGGTTTAGTCGATTGGGTAAAAGTAAGATGTTACAATCTTACCGGCCTAAATCATACGATGCCCTATAGGAAGCCAATATTTCCTCGTAATAAGAGGTTTACCTGAAAAGGAATAGCCCTGATCTTTTCTCAATCGATCCATAACGAGTTGATAATTCTGATTATCTACCTCCTGTACCCACACTAGGACCGACACCGCTAGCCAACTTTACTGGGGTGAAATCCCTAGGGCATGGCAGAGGCACAAATCTACACTTTCTTATGGTACAAGGTTGCCGAGAACACAACGAGACCAAATATTCTCGTAGTAAAATCGGGGGTATTTTCGTAGTCAAGGAAGGATGACTTCAGTTTTGACTCTTAACCCACGAGAACGGAGCTCCCGAGAGGCCTAAAACCTTTAGACCTCTTTGGCTCGTCGACCTATGCACAAAGCCGACTGCCCACCAGGCATCTACAGGTAATCTAGAGGAAGCCTCTCCATCATAGTCAGTCAAGACGGAGATCCACCGTTACTCGCAGCTTCTCCTTAGAGAACATTAGCAAACCGGAAGGTGCTGGTTTAACCTTCAGGATCACACGCTCCTAGGTTTACGTACTTCCGTCTCTCGGAAAGTCTTAAACCGAAGCAGCTGATTACTTTACGGCCCAAAGGTCGACCCGGGGGCTAGTTAGTCTCTTACTTGCGACTGCTCTACAGACAAAGAATTCTCAAGTTATGACATATTACTCCGATTTCAACAAGGAGTAAGAGGTATTAATGACCGGCTTGAACAATAATTACTTGAGAGACAAGCAGAACGCTCCGGAACAAGTCCGAGATACTTTACTTTCGTGGCAGTAAAAGGTTTTCCTTTTATTTCGCCTTTTCTCTCTCTAACGATTTACGAAAGTTTTGATAAGGATTGAGGTCCTGGATCCCCTATTAGAGCCGAGATAGTCAAAAGATCAATAATTTGCATTTGACGAAGTCAATTGGTCTTTCTTAATCTCCCTTGCCACTCCTTAAGGAGGAAACATAAAGAATTTCTTGTACGGTAAGAGCAGTCAAAAGTAGCGATACTCAAACAGGATGTACTTCCCCTTTAAGGAAGACTGCTAATAATTCGCTAAATACACTGCAAGCTGCTCAAACAGACCGAGCCTGAAGATATTTACGAAATGCTAATATCCATTCTAGTATTATGGCTTGGAAAAAGTGTGACAAAGTAGGTGAAGAAAGTTTGGTAAAGGAATTGTGTAGTATACTGCAGCGATTCACAATCTAGCATTGGTTACGATCTGAGCTGATACAAATGCAGGGATAGGACCTGATAATTGGATTATCAGTCGTATATTAAAAAATTGTAAGGTTCTTCAATAAGCCCTGCTCACGTTGTTTTTCCCTTTTCGCTGCTTATATCTATAGAAATGAAACCTTAGATTGGTCAGGACTTGTCTAGTGAATACTGATAATACAATCTTAGGACTTCAAAGCTGAAAGCGCAGCTTTTATTGGAAAGGTAACACTCCGAGGCAACCAACAACACACCGAGTAATGAATCGGATCTAAGGACAAATCAGATTCAAAGTGAGGAATCTGAAACAAATGATCAGTCAGAATCCAATGATGATCGGTCGATAGCAACTCTGAATTCTACCAAACACTACGGTAGGTACCTATCCATTCGGGATCATATAGATCAAACTCAATTCAACACTTCAAAGCCAATGCACTTGCCTGAAGTTCCAAACAAGTCAAGCCTCGAAGGCTTGAGTGCGGCCCCCAGTAGAATGCATCCTTAGTCTTTTTATGCTGAATTGTCTAAAATTTCGGTCGTGAGATGAACTGCGTTAGCAGCTTTGAATCAGGCCGTCGGCTGCACTCCACACTATTTACTTGGAGGAAAGCTCTTTGCAGAGCTTGTTTGGCTTTTTCTCCATTATTATGACGGGCAACACATTGACGCAAATAGCGCAACTCCACTTGATCCCGCATTGAATATATTGTGGCAAACTTAAATTCAGCTTGCACATTACTTAACCATTTTCTTAGAGATCTAAGACGCGAGTAGTGTACGTCGTGCAGTTGGTATGCTATGGGAAGAAAGATACCGGCTACATTCTAGACGAGGTTACTCTCAAGAAGGAGTCAAGTCCTCGGAAAGCATGCAACTTCAGATATAGCTCCGGTAAATTTCAATCTAAGCAGCGTAAGACGCGAAACGGAAATGTTTCGTCTAAGAAAATACGATCGGACATAGCCTAAACTTAGCTGCAAGATCCGAGGCACTAGACGTTTACGCGGGCTGGTGGAGCCTAGAGCAAGAGATCGTAAAGACTAAGAATTCCCTCAGGGACAACTCCTCATTCTCTAAGGAACATAGACGAATTTCCTTTCAGTCGAATAATGCTGCTCGGTAAATGAGGGCGATCGCTATTTTTTTACCTTTTAGTCATATGAAGTTAGTCGTTAATACAGGACGGTAGCCTGGCATAACTTACTTCTAGAATGTATTAAAGTTTCAGGTGAAGGCTTAGCCTCAGAATGAATGGCCCTGTGGACATTTAGCCTCAGAATGATTTGGTCTACACTTAGCCTAAACCCAGGTTGGGACTTGGGTTTTCGAAGGTTCCTTAGTACCTGACGGCTTTTGGAACTTTGAAGTTTATACCTAGTCCTTCATTTGGACTGGGTCCCAACACTACCAGACACTGATGGTGTAAGCGGATGCAGGCGCACTAGACCTCACCTGTCGCTACATATGAACTGTTGCCTGCTGACCAACTCACTCAATACTGTAATTAAATTAGGGAAAGGAAACGGAATGAAGATGCAGATGATTTATGGGTAAAA
>LQNS02276883.1:6813930-6829709 GCA_001587735.2 Parhyale hawaiensis | reverse complement strand
TTCTATAGAAAATTTTTATTAGAGGGGTGACTGAAATATCTGAGGTTGCATCGCGGTTGTCTTGCAAATATAATGTCAAAATGAAATGAAATCATATCAAGTAGTAGACAAAACAAGAGTATCAAGATAAGCGTTCCATCTGCAGCGGACGCGTAAGTGGACGCGTAAGTGGAACGGTTGTCTTGGTACTCTTGTTTTGTCTACTACTTACATGCTTCCTCCCCCAAACCTCCTTTTTAATTAATGTACAATGAACTTAAGTGCAACGCTGCAAGTGGGTTCATACCTTGGTCATACGAACTAGCTTCCTCAGCTGGTCGTTTGAGCGTATTGTTGAGCTCTCACAAACACAAATGTGAGTTTATAAATATAGTTGTTATTACCTTAACGCCAAGTTACTTTACTCAGTAAGTGACACGAGCCAAGTTTCCAGTATTTCTTGAAATTTAGAGAGAATTAGAAGTGAGAGATGTTTGCCAGTTTGTGCTTCTGATGCAAACAAGCAGAAGCAGCAGTGCTTTTGGACGTGGAGCTAAAGAAACTCGTTCGTTTGTTTATGGTGTTAACCCCACTTTAAAAAAGGTATAGAAAGAAATGCATATGATGTTAAACTTGAACCTACTGTAGTTAACCGAGTAAGGGACTGTTACTAAGCAAGACAGCCCAAGTTCTTTGATACACTTCCTCTAGGGCCAGACGTTTGGGACACCACTTATATTATAAAGAATACAGCAAATGATGAGTAGATGAGGTCAGGGGTTTGGGATACCCCGTATAATATAACGAGTTGAGCAAATGATGATTAGATGAGGTCAGACGTTTGGGGCACCCCGTATATAACGAATACAGCAAAAATGATGAGTAGATGAGGTCATTGGTGGAGCAAGGCAGTCGCCAGGAAAACAATCAATAACACAAATCTTGGCCTTATCTGAAGTTAAAATCAGCTTCTGGAGCGGCCGAAGATTCTGTAAGGGATGGGAAGCCGAATTGGAACAGTGTCAGAGTTGGGGCTCTGCAGTCGATGTGCTAGGCAGGGGTGTCCTCTTAAATTCCAACAGATTTTCTTCAACTTAGAATGTTACATTTATCTATTCATTTTTTATTTCATTCAAGCTTAACGACTTTTGGTTCAACATAAGTAATCCGAAGGACAAAGTTTTGCTAGCAAAAATTTTCTCCAATGTTTCCCAAATTTCGTTAGAAACTGGATAATTATACACAGCATGACTATACAGCCACTAGAGTAAACATTATTCATATGACAGAGAAAAAAGTCGTTCCCTAGGCACTTGGCATTTACGGAGTTTTCTGTTTTTTTTTCCCTTTTGTTGGACGGAGGTCTAGATTTTACAAAGTTTTTCCGTTGCTCCAAACAGTGATATTATGATAAAGCCGAAATGTTCTCATTAATAAGTTGGCGTGTTGTTGTTAAAGCATTTGGTGTTTTCTTAGCATTTATGCTTCAACAGTATTTATGTTTACACAAATTTTTGTTTTTCAGTATTCTAAAAATAGTTTACGTGCCCGGCCGTCAACATGGAGGCTAAGAATGTTTGTTGGTTTAAGAGCTTTTGGCTGCCAAGCAAGAAGGAGAAAAAAAAATAGCGTCAGGAAATGACAGAAATTTAATCTCGATGATATCCTAGCTACAAAGACTGGTATAGCACACACCCAGTATACAGGTGAAAATGTCAAGTTCAATTCTTCTGGAGTCTAGTCTGCACTTACAGCATCATCTCTAGTGAAGAAAGTTTAACCAGAGAGAAAAGACTGAGGAGATTGGATAGGAAACAAGAGATACTATATCCACGGCAGAACCATGCCACGCATGCCTGATTTCTGTACTTAAAGGTGCCGGGATCGAGCGACAAGCCAGCCGAGCGGTCTTTGCGTCATCCGGGGTGCTGAGTCAGCAATAATATTGTTTGATGCCAAGCCTGCGTGGAGGCACTAACCTGACCAGGAATGGGAGGGTAGGGGATTTCGAGTTGTTGAACTTTCCGTTTCGGCGCCATAGTTCTTAGCTACCGGTGGCCGGCTGAAGCTGTATTTACATACTCCTCTGGGGCCAGCTGGCCTGTATCTGCAGCACGAACCAGTGCGTGTGGATTATTTCAGTGGAGGGTATAGTGAAAGTTTGAAAGTTAATTTTATCCTTACATTTTATCCGAACCACGTGACTCAGTTGGCACTGAGAATATAATATATTATGTACTGCCATAGACCAGACGATACGAGATTGTCCACTTCACCCTAGTGGGTCTGGCGGGAACTTAATAAAATATCGATAAAATCTTTTTTAGCCAATATAGAAACCTCAAATAAAAACAAACTTATCTTATGAAAGCAAGGAATACATCTATTGGCAAGAAAAAAGCATACATGAGCACTGGCCAATGGTAAATTGTGAAATTAATCTTAGCGAAATTTAGGTCATTTTGGTGTCCTAAAATTCAATGATCGTCCCCCACCACCAACATCTAGCTACGAATTTGTTTGTTGTACCTGCTGGTAACCGCATTTTTTGCATCGCTGTAATTAGTTTACGTTTTGTTGAAGGTCGCCATGTTGATTGGGAAAGATTTTGTCAAGGTTAAACCAAAATGTCGTAAGGACCATTTTGGATTTTGCGTGGGCAGTCGACTATCATGTGGCCTATAGTACTGATAATACTCAACATATGTAGTATTGGGATCAACAGGCGAGCTAGAGAAGGGAAACTTTCATTCCCAAAGTAGAAGAGAAGGCCGTCAAGAAGTACTTAGCGGTACCTGGGCAATATCCCCGGAATTTATCTACCCTTAATCTGAGGCTCGAAAGTCTTCCTATGCTCATCCCCCTTGAATGAATTTTCTCATAAATACATGTTCCTTGAGATCGGCACGAGAGATCAAGAATACAACCAAGCAATCAAGCATGCAGCAAACCAACTGTGTATTATTAAATTGTGGATTACCAAAAATCGGCTCAATTAAAATAATAACATATTAGTGAACTCAAACGTGTAAAAAAACACAGTGTTTTGTTACGACACTTGATGTTTACTGCGCACTTACTTCAGTATAGGTGCAAAATCCGATAGTGTAGCGAGGATTAAGTGCCTCCCATTTGCTCTAAACTCGAACAAATCACCGCCATAAATAACTACGAAGAGGTCCGTCTTTCCCAACACACCGGAATGGCAGCCGGAGTAAAAACAAGTCGGGCGCTCGACTCGCACGACGGCAATATTTTTTGGTTGTCTTTAACCAAAAACGATCGCGCGACGTCGCTATTTTTAAGGGCTAACCTTAAAAAAAAGGCAGCCCCAGTGCGCCTTAAGTTCTTGTTCGCTCTTGGTATTTTACGACAAGCGGAGGAGCGTTGGACCTTGCGTCCAGCAGGAGTTTTATGGGTTCATTGACACACGTACACGTAAATACTGCAAGGATCCATGGGTCCATTGACATGCGTCCACGTACATACTGCAGGGATCCATGGGTCCATTGACATGCGCCCATGTACATACTGCAGGGATCCATGGGTCCATTGACACGCGTACACGTACATGCTGCAGAGATCCATGGGTCCATTGACATGCGTCCACGTACATACTGTAGGGATTCATGGGATCAATGACACGCATACACTTGCATACTGGAGGGATCCTTGGGACCATTGACTCGCATATACTTGCATACTGGAGGGATCCTTGGGGCCATTGACACGCATACACTTGCATACTGGAGGGATCCTTGGGACCATTGACACGCGTACACATTTTAAGAGGCCGTAGCTGAGCCAGTGAGTGTCAGTTGTGAAGTAGACGAACAGTTTCATAGCAGAACAATGTTTTCAATTATTTCCTTAGATAGATTTGCTACGTTTATTCTTACACATTTTTTATAATCCAGACTATTGGATTATATTGACGCACGCTCACCTACATGCTTTTGGGGTCCATAGGAACATTGAGGCACACTCACCTACATGCTTTTGGGGTCCATAGGAACATTGACGCACGCTCACCTACATGCTTTTGGGGTCCATAGGAACATTGACGTACCCTCACCTACATGCTTCTGAGGTACATAGAAACATTAACGCACGCACACACCTACACAAATCGGGTCTATGGGAGCATTGATGCACTCACCTAAACACACTGCTGGCATTCACAGGAACATTGATTTACGCGCACCAGCACACCATTGGGATCCATAGGAACACTGACGCACGCACACGAACATCCCTATGAGAAAGTGTTAGCCATAACTTGACATTATGTGTGGTCTTTTCTACAGACGTCAGCGGTTTGAGGACCACTTTTTAAAATGGGAATATCTTTACGCTTCTTTATTAAATCGAACTATCCATAGACCGTAACAGTACTTGACTCTTAGGTCCAAGTGGCCTCTGACGCTGGCGGCCAAAATGGGAAAAATGGGATTTTCTCAAGAGCCATTATGAACATGTCCAGACACGGTTATCCAGGCAAGCGCCTAAGTGCGTCCCCGCCGTATCCAAGATACCTTCTCCGCAAGAAAAATATTTGGTACCTTGGAATTTTTTTCTTCAGTATTAGATAGGGGAAAAGAATAGCTCTTGAGAAAATCCCATTTTTCCGTTGCCGACTTTTGGCCGCCAGCGTCAGACCTAAGAGTCAAGTACTGTTACGGTCTACGAACTATCTTTAAAATTAACCATTTTGGTGAGTTTCAAGCACGGAACGATTGATGGGAAGTTTACTTCGCAGTCAAATTATGCCCAGAGAAAGAATATAACTTAATCCAATGGTAACTATAGGCATCCTTGCTTTACAGGTTATAGTTTCACGACATTCGTCCGAGGAGGCACTGCATTAATGCATCACTTAATCTGAAACGTTAAATTGCAAAAGTATTATGCGTATGACCAGGCTTTTCTCACTGGCTTCGAAGACAAAAAAGCTTTGAAGGATATCAAAATCTTTAATAAACTCACAGTCAGCCGGATCGTGCAACATGCATTAGGTATTTCGTATTGAGCGCTGATGAGTACCCTCTTTGGAAAACGTATTTTGAGCACCGAAAGCCGCAGTCCTGCCGTGCTGTATAGCACACCAATTAAGACATTCGTTATCTTCGGTGCCCGGTAATGGCGGGTGCGCACTAACGCAAAAATTGAACCTTCACACAACTCACATTCGATTACGTTACTCCGAACAAGGCTTCGGCATGCACAAGACTCTACAATTAAATGGAATATCGGTCAGTTCTAAAATATGAGTCGCTTCTTTCAGTTTGTAGGCTATGACCAGAGGCAATGGTCAAGCTTTGAAGATCCTTCTAAATTCTGAGTTAGTTTAATGTTACAATAACGTATAATTTCAGTGTGACGTTCAGCAGGGTCTTTAGTCATGCCTAGAAACCTGGAAATTCTAAAAAAATTCGGGAAAATGTAAACGGTGCTTCTAATCATGGAATAGTCATGGAATTTGGGGCAAAATTTGTCAAATCCTGGAAAATTCTGGAATATATTATGCTAAGAGACAAACTTTTATTTGAAGTTCAAACACAGTAAAGACGTTTGGCTGTGATGCCTTTTTAGTGTACTTATGTGATTGTGGTACACTGAATTGCCAAAAGAGAGTAGCGCCCCTTGCCTCCAGAGCTGTTTCTTTTTTAAACCATAATGTGGCCTAAGTTAATATCATGTGTAAACTCTGAGGTACCAATGCCGCCCTGCCTGCAGAATGATTTCATCTGCAGTGAGACATACCTACCTCACCTGTATGTTGGTCCTTCGGGGTATAATCGGATTTACTTGATCAATTAGAATGGAAAAAATATAGAACAGAATAAGATTAGCACTCTCCCCTGTCATGTGTACCTAGTGTTTTGATGTATATAGCAAGAAAGGGAAATTTAAACGAGCCAATACAAATTGCTTTTTGGGACAGCATGTACTTCAGTGTAGGATTCTATTGCAGAGCTATCTCTGGGCGCATTTTCCTGAAATTTTCGAAATTCCATGTGATATTTTCCCATGCTTTACTTTTGTTATGAATAATAACTGTTACTATAGTTGGCTAGCCTTTTAGGTCCAACTCATACTTTTGTTTTTTCGAAGAAATTTTCCTATAATTCGCTGTGGCAAAGCAAAAGCAATGGCTGTATTTGGCGACAGTGGGTATTTACTCATACGCATTGCTGAACCTCGGGGAGCAACTTCTGTGACGCTGAGTGCATCTCAGACTAACACCGCGAGACGTTGTGCTGAGTTGCGGGATGGCAAGTTTCGTTAATTAATGTCCTGCTTGTGTCATTTGCTATAATGGCAGTAGCTCAGATTTACCGGGGCCTTGGGTTTGGCTCTTCTCTTGGCAGGGGTCTGTTGCTCCGTCTACCACCGTCAACTAGCTTGGCTAATCACCAAATTGAGTGCCGTTGTTTGAAATGTCATCCAAGAAAGACGATGGGCCTTATATGGGTTCTAAAGTCGAGGTAAAACCGAAGATGGACGAATTTTTAAGCATTATTTTTTGATATTTGAAACAGAAAGCAGGCTCATATAAAGATGCTTTATCATGAAGGAGCGGGCTCCTATAGGAAGGTACGGAGGAAAAATATTACAGAAGCAATTTTCCAACCCTCGTTGGTGCAGCACCGCCTGTTCTTTTCTACTAATATACATCAATAGATAGAAAGTCACATATATCATATGCCCTTAGCTGGCAGCTTTGCCTTGCTTTCGAGCACTTCGGATGGAGGAAAATTCGCCAGGCTTTTTGGCCCATCTAACGAGGTTTGCTTGCAGGAGCCGTGTCCGATTTTCCTCATTGAACGCATCGGTTTCCTCCGCAAAAATACTAATTGATGGACGGCAGCAGGTTGGGAGATGCTGCAGCTGTTCGTTAATTCTCTGCCGTACTGCTGTTCAATGTGAACGCTTCTCAATTCGGCACATGATTTGCAAAAACGAGTCAGTGGTATTAACCCTGTACTGAATGGATGAAATATGTGTCAATAGGAAAAACTTTGTAAGAGAATGATATGTATATGGTCTCTGTCCAATAAAGCATATTCATATATAGGATTTTACCATCTGCTTTCTTCCCCATGTGGTACTTATCTCAGTAGTATATTCATTTTAGGGTCATGAGTTTCCAATTCCTTAAGCTTATACTGAAGACATCAAAGGGATAAAAACAGGAGAATAACGGAGAACTATGTCAGGAATATTAAAAAATATACAAATTTTATCAAGATTTTCTCTCTGAAAGCGTTGATCAGTCTGCTGAGTGCTGACACGAAGCTCTGTACTGTGTTTCCAGCGTCAGTGGGGTGTGTGCTTCAGTCCAGGAAGTAAAGAGCGTAACGGAGGACTTACGAGAAACTAGCATCGAAAAGTGACGTCAACAATGACGTCAACATCGCCGAACGCCACGGCTGAGCAGCCTATTAGTAGTTTAATTAGTTTCGCCGGAAAGAATCGCCGTAAATTGCGAATATGATCCCTTAAGCACATAAATAAGTGAAGAGCATATGGACTGATTGGACAATAAGCAATTATCAATATAAACTGCAGTGGAGGCTAATGGAAACGTTCACTGAACAATAGCGGCAAGATTTGGGCCGTGGGAGCTGAGGACGCTCATACTGAATATATAATTTACCAGTATAAGCATTCTCAAGGTGGATTCTTTTTACGTTGAACATCATTATTTTCATCGGTATTTCTAACTTAAGCGCGACCCAACAAGTTATAACATTAGTTTTTTTGTACATTAAATTTTCCTCTTTTGGCTGGAAGCGCACAGTGGTAAACGCTAAAGGATACTATGTAATATTTTTTCTGGGCTGGGTTATATCACGTATATATCTGTGGAAGAATACAATATAATTATGTTTGGAGACTGAGGCATCTGCATGAACTCTCATCGTTTTATTTTATTTATTTTTTTTTAAATGTCGCTGTTGTAAATATCATGCACGGAAACACTGGGAATTAATGACCTCCTACACCCTTATGCCTTGGATTGACCACATTCACATTCTGTTGTTGGAATCTGTGTGGTATCAACCACACAAACAAGGGATTTCCTTGATTACGGTGCAATCATAATTAATATCAAGTTGTCGATAGCGCTACCTGTTGTATTTCATACCATTTAAGATGGAATTCAAAAGCGGATCGTGCGTAAATTTCTTCATATTGGAATTATAGGAGCACCTTATGGCATGTTATTAGTACCAGATAAATTTGCAGACACTCTTTGTTATTTTGCCAGTAATATCCGTTGTAACATTAACCGTGTATTTTTTTGCAAACGTCCTTCCAATTTCTAGTATGGCGATCTGCCTAATGAAACATTCTGCAAAATGAGTCACAAAAGTTAATTCATTATGTGAAAAATAACTAGAACCATTAGTAAAATTTTAAAAATTTTCAAAACTGTTTCGTGATTTTTTTTTTAGCTTTTAGCTTCGTTCTAGTAGATCAGGAATTTATTGTATGGAGTATCTTTGAGCATGGTGCCTATTCATTCTTACACCAGTATGCTTTAGCTTTAAAGGCTTCATTGAAGTACGGTTAGGAGACTATTTCACCAAAAACAACCGTAACACCTGTACTCTAAACACAGACTACTTAAGACGCAAAATGAGTGCTCTGGTGGGTATCTTGTGAAGCAAGATCACTGAAGTTATTATTATTTGTTTAACATGTGTTGAGAAATACTTCCCCTACCTTTATTATATTGTGAGGTTATTTAAGTGAATTATCTGAACACTTCTCCCAACCACCTTGTTAGTTCACGTGAAAAGGCATCGGGATATGCTAACTATTGGATCACCTCTTCTGCAATGCATTATTACTTCCGTCTCAGAGGTTTTGCTTTTGTCGGTATTTGTCTCCGTTTGTCTGTTAGCAACATAGCTCAAAAAGTTTTGGACTAATCTTCATGAAATTTACAGGAACTGTTAGACATGTTACTAGGAGCCGATCATTCGATTTTGACGATGATTCAAGGGAAATCCTGAATTATGGACGAAGTACTCTGAAATTTTCGTCTGCGCTGCGTTGCTTGGAGGGGTAAGCGTTTTCGGAGTGCTTCTATAGTTCGTTCTATATATCTCCGTAGGTCTGCAGCTATAAGTCGTGCTTGCATGATCGTCTCTTTGGCGGAGATTTTCCCCCTTTTTCTTTTTTTCCTCAGTCATCGAAATAATACTGACATATTGGCAATAATTCACAGAGAGCCGGGGCAAAAATCCCGGCGGCTTCCTGGGAATGGACCTGCTGGTCCGTCTTACACCACTTCATTTACGATAGATAGTTATGTCAGATCTAAGCGCACATCCGGTTGGCCAATTTCAGCCAATGAGCGACCGCCGTGACTCTGACATCAATTTCAACCAATCAGTGACCGCTCTGACTCTGACGTCACTCTTGTGAATGAACAAAAAAGGCTGGTAGGGACGGCTTGTTTTTTTTTTTTTTTCTATTTCACTAAGACCTTCTCGCCAATTATTTATCATTTATTACTTTAAATTGGAACTACTCATACACTTAATTTCATAAATAAGGAAAATAATAGACCGCAGATATGATGTATTGTATTGCATCTTGATTGCCAGCGCCATAAAAAAAAAAACTGACGGAATCGTCCGAAAAACGCTTACGTAAGTAAAAGCGAATGCGTTGCACGAGTTTGAATGCTTCACATAGCTTAAAAAAACAAAATTAGACGATTTCATTCATCAAGAAAACAATGCAAAACAACAGGTTATAAAGTAGAATGTTCTACATAGAAGAAAAGCACAGTAAACTGGAATTGAACAATTTTAGAAACGTTTTTTTAGTAAATTAGAACACCTCGTGGCGTAAGACCATCACCTTCGGTGGGAGCAATTTTATTGCCGTCATTTTTATTGGGCAGCTAATCCTAGTTTTTTGGTGTGGATCACATCGAGGACAGCCCACCAAATTCCCTGCAAAAAAAAAAAAAAATCATGAACACAGCTCAACTCTCACTACCTATTTTTGGGTGGAGATCAAGCTTCATCGGCGTCATTTTTTTTATGGCCAGTTAATCCTAGTTTTTTGGCATGGGTCACATCGAGGGCAACCCACTAGACTCTCTGCAAAGAAAATTATGAACATTGCTCAAGTCCTTCGACCACTTATTAGGTGGACAGACAAACAAAGAAACTAAAATGTAAAATGAAAACATTACCACAGCTCTTCGTTCCACTCACAGGTGATAACAATAGCGACGCACACTTCGCCTCTCGCAAATACGACGCGATTGTGGAATTACCCAAGCTCACAGTTCATTTACAGGTGATAGTTGTGTCAGAGCTGAGTGTTTGCGCATACGACCGTACAAACCTTCAGAATTATGACGACAAGCCAACAGCGTCACGCCATTGTGTAATTACCCAAGCTTCCTCGCCTGACGTCACAATTCTGAAGGTTTGTACGGCCGTATGCGCACACTGATATCTGACATAAATAGTCTTCAGTAAATAAACTGTGGCCCACTTCCTGTCGCCTATTTAATTTAATCCAGCATAGCTTATAGAACACTTCCTGATGTTAGTAGTTCTTTGTACTTTTGTTCTAGGAGTGCCTGCTCTATCCTCAAAAGTTCAACAAATTTAACTGCTCTTGAAAGATCTCCTTCAACTCATATTGCTCATAATAATACAACTCTTTATACGCTTTCTTTTTCGTCAGTAGTTCATCACGCTACTCATGGACCAATTCATACAACTAGAGAGGTTCAACATCGTCAAGTCCATCATCTTCAAAAGCCTATCGTTCGTAATGCTACTCTTGGAGTAATTTCTCTATTCCCACCTCTCCGTTTCCAACAGATTCATCATGCCACTCTTAATTAGATATAATCTTCTTTCCGAAGAGTTTGTCTGTCTACTTTTGGACCATTTACTTTCCCACAATTTTGTCTTGCTACTCTTGGAACACAGTTCCTATCCCGAAAGGAATCGCTATGCCATTCTTCTAAATCGTCTTCTTTCCCCAAGAGTTTGTCATGCTACTTTTGGACCATCTCTGTTCCCAGAAGTTTGTCATGCCACTCCTGGAACACCGCTCCAGTATCCAAAAGGTTCTACACCGCCCAAAAGAGCCGCTCACAACCAAAAGCACGACGACCTTTCACATTATTTACGATCGCAGGAAGCCTCAGTTTGGACATGCGCGGTCCTCCGCAAGATTTCCGCTGCCGTATTCTTGCATGAAAAAATTCCCGCCAATATCACAGGTGCGGAAAAGAAAATTCTTATTTTCTGTATTGATGGTCCATCACTGAAACTTGGACAGTAGGGCTTCCGGGACGGCCCCACGATGCTGCTGAGGCCGCAGATTTGGCCTCCGGAGTTTGCCCTCAAACTCGATTTGTTCGGCATAAGTATTCGAGGGCTAATTTGATAAGTGCAGTAATCCCGTATATGTGATAGAATGAAATAATATTAAATTGCTGATTTTCAGTCGTACATAATCTTTAAAAGAAGGATATTCTTTTGAAAAACCATATTTGATATGGCAGTTCGGAGCAATAATGGTTGTCAAAGGGTTAACAGTAGAGTTTTTAATTAGTCCAATTGCGAGTTTGCTTTAAAATTAAAGTCCGTGCTTTCTACCGCCAGTGTAAAAGAAAACAAATTGCTTCGTTTCTTGCTGGATATTGTTCGATTGAAAATCCACTGAGGAATTTACAGCCGTGCATCTGTAGAATGACAAAATCATATGAACTTGCATGTTCTTCTCTTTTTTTTCTAATTAAAATAAGTTAGACTGACACTGTAAAATACTGATGCAAGAACTTGAAAAATGGAATTGCAAAGGTTCTGGAACTGTCGATAAATATATGTTTTGGAAGAGATCTAAGGAAAAAACTACGTACTGTAGGTACGTATGATGTGAAATTTACTTCACTATCCAAATAGGGACTCTATGGTAGCATCTTTCACAGCGAAAACTGTAGAAAATTTAACTGCGAAACATGACGTAGAAATGGAAATCTCGGCGGAATATGGTTATTCTGTGCCTTTAAATATACAGTTTTTTGTTCTCGCGTATCGCGGTGGGAACGGTGGCCGTCTACGCGCGTTACCATAGCCACTTCACGCGTTTTCTTCTCTCTAGGGGAGACCCATTTAGAAAAGAATGAAGAGCGCTAATGGAAAGTAGAGAATTTTGCAGTGGGAGGAAATTGGGCTTCGGGGAGCCCGAACTTTTTCTGCGATGAGCTGCTGGCGAAAACGATTGGCGTGAAGGAAATCGTTTCCAGAATTAATGTTTGCCAGGCGTATCACTGACACGTAATGTCGTCACCAAGTCATTTTTCCGTGAACCTAATCTTCACTTTTAAAACAAAACTTGAGAGTGTTTTTCGTATTTCCGTTCGTTGATGGTAAAATCTGCTGCAGTGACCTTCAGCTTATTCATCAGCCTAATTTTCCTCGTTGCTCCTGGCGCATAAAATCCACATAGCTAATAATAGAAGAAAGAAAACAAGATCAGTCAAACGGAAAACTACTCATTTAATGAAAAGGACGGATGAATATATTTAGACCAGAGCACTCTAAACGCCGTACCTCCTCCTCCTCCTCTAAGCGAGGCAATGTTAACGATTAATTTTAATTGGTCATGAAATTAAGATTTCATCTTGATCATTACCAAAATTTGGCCATTTGTGGCTCTTGATAGTAATAACAGCATCTGTAATTTTCTTGAAGATCCGTCGTCTTTGCAACTATGTTCTGACAAACGATTTGACAAACATTAGTCAAACACACAAACGGACCGACCGATCTTCACCAAATTGTGGTCATTTGTGACTTTTAACAATTCTAAAACTTCTTTCAAATTTCATAGATATACGTTCATAACTTTTTCAGTTAGCTTATTTCCAAACACAAAAATAAACATAAAGACAAACTAGAACGCCTTGTGGCGTAAGACCATTTCAACGCCGTCAATTTTTATGGTCAGCTTACTCTAGAGTTTTGGTATTTTTCACATCTCAGTCAACCCACCGGACTGTCTGAAAAAGATTATGCTAATGGCTCGACTTCTACTTCTTTTTGGGTAGAGTTACAGATTCAACGCCGTAATTTTTGTTGACAGCTAACTCAAAATTTTTTCATATCTCTCTTCTGAGACAACCCATCTGGCTGCCTAAGAAAAAAATATTATTATGACTCACCTCCTTCTGCCTCCTTCTGGGTGGACGGGCGAACATATAAACTTAAATCATCAAGGGTGAAAACATGCAAACGAACAAACCGATTCAACACAAGAATATGATCATTTGCTGTTAGTAACAGCCCCAACTATAGCTTGAAAATCTCTTTAGGATCCGTCCATAATATTTTGAATTATGCTACGATAAGAAAAAGGCAGACAAACAAACGGGTGAAGAGATCTCCACCAAAGTTAACCATACGTTCCTTTTAATATACCTAACATTCCCTCTAAATTTTTCAAAGATCTGTCCATAAATGTGTTGGTTATCTTGTGACAAACAGAGAGGCAAATAGATAGAGAAACGATACAAAAAACATGCCCTCCTTGGCGGAGGTAATGACTCCTGGCAACTATGAAGCACGACTTTGTTAGAATTTGCTACATTAATTTGATGGGGTAACCGGCCATCGGTTACTTTGCTGACTCCATATATTTATACAAGATGATATACTTATACATCCTAAGAGTATAGTTAGACATATGTTTTGCAGTGTGTTCGTTTCTTTCAATGAAATTCTTCCAGTCATATAAATATTAGGTATACTGTATAGGTATTCGTCTCATTAACGTTTCTATCAGCTATTTCGTAACTTTTTAGCTTTCTGCACTAGAGTTTTTTTTGGTGAGTGGTGAGTTGGGCCCAGTCTTGTGGCGGCATTTTTTTTTTTTTTTTTTGTAGTCGTCCGCGCTCTACAACCACTTATTGTATGCTTTAGGGCTGCTGATGCTCCGGTTGTTATAAAATATATGATGTGATTTGTCCGCTTGGTTGCAAGCCCACAATGTCCTAATTGTCCTAGAGTATTTGTTTCGGACATCTAAATGTTTCTTTTAATTTGACCTAACGACGATATTTCACAGAGGGCCGGAGTCTGGGCCTCGCTCCCTCCTTCGGAATGGGTTTATTGGTCCATGTATTTAATCACTGTTTTTTTTCTTTTTGTTTACGTGCAAGGTTGTTTCAGCTTAACCGAGAGCAAGTAACGGTTAAAATCATTTACCTAGAAGACATTTGTCGGACTTCCGGCCGCAATGCTTTTAAGAAACGGCTGCAAGACTTTTGAAAAACGGCCGCAAGGCTTCTAAAAACACGGCCGAAGGCTTCTAAAAACGGCTGCAAGGCTTCTAAAAAACGGCCGCAAGGCTTCTAAAAACACGGCTGAGGACTTCTAAAAACGGCTACAAGGCTTCTAAAAAACGGCCGCATGGATTCTAAAAAATGGCCGCAAGGCAGCTAAAAACACGGCCGCAAGACTTCTAAAAAAATGGCCACATTGCTTCTGGCCGCAAAGTTCCCGAAAATGAGTGAAGCCTGCAAAGCTAAGCTAAGAATAAGTTGCTGAAAAAAGGGTCACTCCCAGCTGTGAATTTTTATCATAGTTCTCGGTAAAGGTAAAGTCAGCTTGGCCGCACATCCCCACTGTCAAACACACAGACAATGGCTTGTGCTGGAGATATAGGCCACCTGGCCCTAGAGCAGCACACGACTGCAGTCGAAAACAGATCGTCAAGAGCTATCACCCCATCAACGGAAGGTTCTTACGCAATGGCTCGTGAACTTAGGTCCTCCCCACTTTTGGCTTGCAATGGGTCAGTGCCTCCGCAAGAGCATGATGACCCAAGGACGTCAAGCGCCACAAGTGCTCGCCTGCCTGGCTGGCAGATGCGAATTTGCGATCTTCAGTGCCATATATATTACTATTCTTAGCCGACAGCTACAGCGGCAGGTAAAATTTAGCAAGCAAAGTTCAGTATACTCTCGGCATTATTTATCACCAGTTCAGATTCACTTCGTTTCTCTCGATCAACTTTCTTCCGATACAGCCTGTGTTCCTTCATAATGCAGTAGCGTTTCTTCCCGAAGCATCTATTGGCTTTAAAAAGAGATCCATGGCCTAAACCTCATCTAATTCCGATATAAGAAAAATTGCCCCTGAAGATTAGGGTCCGTCGTATAAAACAGAGATGAGGCCTGCCTCTGACTGATAGCTGCGCTGCTGGTGAATAATTACTTCGGCATTTGGGCAATGAATAGCCTTTATTGCGAGTATTGGCGTTGAGGCTGATGTAGTTCTTAATATTGGTATGGACGTCTTCAGACGTAGCGGTAACTGCTTATCAAGCCTCCGGCAGCCTAATGGCTTGGTTAAGGGAGTTATGTTGCTCATATATATAGTCTGGAGAGCAGACTTCCAGTGGATGAGTGGATAAGAGAGTTACGTTGCTCATTATGTAGAGGTCAGACTCCGTGGTTGAGTGGTTAAGAGAGTTACGTTGCTTATTATGTAGAGGTCAGACTTCTAGTAAATAAATAAATAAATAACTTTAATTGAGAACACAATGGGTTCACAAAATACGCTTACAAGCTCACACGTACAAACAAAGTAGCCAAAGTTCAACCTAGTGATTAAGGGTCTTTTACACCTACGGTAATCACCGCCGGCACTTAGTCTCGAGCTCCTCCTACTGCACGCAATTCCCGTTAGCAATTGCAGTTGACGCTTTGACACGTACGGTTATCATCGTAGTCAACTGCTGTC
>LQNS02276883.1:6770085-6783994 GCA_001587735.2 Parhyale hawaiensis | reverse complement strand
ACTCTCTCCTTAGAACGACTCAATATTCTGGACTTCTTTTTGAGGTTAAAACATAGGCATCTGCTGTTCTATAGTGAACCTCGGAGTTAAATATTGTTCATATTGTGGGAACGTATATTTAGAATAAACTATAAAAAATACGGAGACTAATTGAATCCCTTTTTAATGATTATTTCATAAAATGAGTGATATTAAGTAGGGTCGGAATGATTAGAATTTACAGCAGGAATTCTGATGGTTACGACATGTGGAGTTGGATGTGGGTGTCAACTCTGACCGTTAAGGTGAAACGTTGGACTTCGTGAAGGCCCGGATTTCATGTGTAATGCCAGAGGAAAGGGAAACATTCTGGTTAAAACACGACGATGCCAGACCACACACAAGTTTGAACGTCGCGGATTGTGTGATAAAATTAAGCAGGACGGTTGTGTCTCACCCACCGTATAGTCCCGACCTGGCACAATTGACTTCCACTTGTTCGCAATTCTGAAACACGTATTACTTGGGGAGCGTTTCCCCCCGACAACAGCTCCACAATCACAGACGTGATAAAATGGAAAGCCTCGTCTGGTACTAACTTTTTTGACCGAGGCATCACAGCTCTCGCTCATCGCTGGCGAAAATGCATTGAGCATGGTGATGACTACATAAAAATATATTCTGGAGCACACAGGGCTGTTTGTTTTGATGGTGCCACATCCGTTGTTGTAGCTTGTCAACTGAATTAAAAAATATTAGGCATTACTTATGGAATGACCCTCGAAACGTAAATAAATTCATTGTACCTTATTCTATTGTACCTAAGCTAAGTTACAATTCGAGTTGAAAGCCCTTTCAACCTTCCTAAAAATTCCAAGTTCACTACTAGCCAGTTTGTTTAAAACAACTCGGGAATAAAATTTTGTAATAGCACTAATCGCTGAATTAAAATTGTCGACAACGTTTCGGCATAAAACTCTTGCCATCTTCAGGTCTATAAATAAAATCTGTGAGCATAAGAGAACCAATAAGTCTAACTTTCTCAAACTACTAAACTGATCTCCTATATAACTATTTTAACTTCACAAAAAAAAATCCGGATCTGGAGAAAATATCACAGTCAAATGCGTAAATATCATTGAAGATTTTATGTATCACAGGCAAATGTTATACAGTAAGTTTCACAGGTGTCAACCCACCAACAACCTCGTCTTCACTGTAAACTTAATGCTGATGTACAATTTTTACAGAGCTAAGTTAATAAAAAATTTTCAAAAAGGAGCTTTAGCTGGAGAAAATGATTTGTAAACAAGATTAGATTCCCTAAGCTCAGCTCTAACATTATAAAATGAATCCAAGAATATCTGGGAAAACAGTAATTCAGGGAAAAAACCGTAGTAATTTTGCCGAAGATGAACTTGATGCACTACAATATGCTGATGTTCCTTAGCACAGTGGTTACAGGCTATCGTTTGTGAGGGATTAAGATTTACAACACTGATAAATGGAGAAAGTTTCCCCTTCACTAAGCTACACCGTATATTTCTACTCTGTTGAAAATATATTCCATAATATCTCTCCATACGTTGCCACAGTTTCTTACATGTTGATAATTATATTTTGCCAAAACATTCAATTTGCCGAATATATTTTTTGTAAAACGTCAACTGAGCCAGTGCAAACAGTAAAGGTGAGAAATCGAGAAAAATTGAAACAATGTGCATAGCTAGAAAGACACGGCATGGTGTTAGGAAGCAATAATTTGTTCCACAGACTCGATTTTCTCAGTCATTTCTTCCCTTGGTTATCTCTAAGCGATCTTGGATGTTGTCCTAAAATATGTGGCGCCCAAAGTAAAGTAAAGGTAAAGTCAACTTTGACGGCATCCTCCCTGGGAAACTCACACGCATAAGGGCG
The DNA here is from genome assembly GCA_001587735.2 of Parhyale hawaiensis. Classification (NCBI taxonomy): domain Eukaryota; kingdom Metazoa; phylum Arthropoda; class Malacostraca; order Amphipoda; family Hyalidae; genus Parhyale; species Parhyale hawaiensis. The sequence goes on along the minus strand of LQNS02276883.1, from coordinate 6,782,098 downwards.
AGTTCGACTGGAACTTCAATCCATGCTGCTTAATCTATACTGTAGTATAATAAGAGAGTTGCCTGTCTGTCCGTCTGTCAGAGGGCTTTCCCAAAACCGTATCCAGGCTACAAACCCGGGAACGGGTTATTAATTAGTATAGGCCTGGTCACGGGCCTATGTGCACTTGGTAGCCTTTGTGCCCTTGGTGGACTTTGTAGAGTTGGTGAATTTTGCAGAATTGTGAACTTTTTAGCTGGGATGGTAAGACGTTTTCAAATCGCTATACATTTTCATGACTTATTCAACAAAAGGGTTGTATTTGGTGATCTAGTTAACATAATTTGCTCGAGAAGTCAATCCTGAACCCTCACCTGCCCACCTTGGATCGAGTTTCAGATCTTAGAGGAAGCAAAGTGCGCGTCAGACCACTAACAAGTGACTTCTACTCCAGTAGAAGATTGCATTTACCGGCAGCAGCGCGAATAAAAATTTTCTGGTGTCAATGTCCCTAGCAACCGTGGCTGTGATGTATGCATTGCAATGTTCTAACAGGATTTAAGATAAATATTTTTGTCATCACATTCGTTTGGAGATGAAACGAGGTCACCTCAGTACGTTTTACAAGTGCAGCTGACTGCTACTGCTGATTTCATTGACTGAATATTCTGCGTGTGTGGCATCGTTAAAAATTTATTCTTATTTTTTTTATTTGTTCTGCATTTTATACTCGATGACACTAGTACAAAAAATCCGACGCTGCTTTCTTTCTAAAAATCCCTTAGCAGTTGCATCTTCAGTCTGACTTCTGAGTCTCTTCAGGCGCACTCAAATTATTGTCAAGGGGACCAATCATTTCAAGACAGATGCAAGCGCTGAGCTTTAGCCCTATAGTTCGTACATCGTAGCGTCTGAATGCGTCGATCGTAGTGTTTGTCTGGAATACAGAGCAATACAAATTTCCAGAGTTCTCATTAGCTTTAAATTTGATGAAACATTTAAAATTCTTTCGCAATACTTGCTGAGGTAGCATGCCGGTCAACATGTTAAATAATCATTTAGTACACACTTGATAATGACTGCAAGGGCACATCAAAGCATTCAAATCTTCTGAAGCATGAACGCAATGCCAAGATTGACGAGTAAACAGACTTTCTGCTCCACACCCCAATGCGTTTCTCTGTTCTCTTCAACAGCACTAACATGCAATGAATTCTGGGTTCAGATCCCTGCAGATTTAAAGGAACATCCGGTATTTTAGAAAAGATATTTGATAATGCTGCGCACTTGGCGGCTGATATTTCAATGCACCTGTTGAGAGACACACAGTAATGTTTGTGGCTGTTAAATCAAAACATTCAAACGTGCAGCTCAGAAAACTCACCAACTGGACTATCGTGGCAACCGGCTTTATACTCTTAAGGTCAATAACTGGATATTTTTCCACTGTCAATACGATCGGCGATTCTTCGGTATTAACTACAACCCTCGTATATACCGAGTCCGTTGTCCGTGCAATTCCCAGTAGCCTGGATGCGGGTTCACTCGAGACTTGAAATACTCTTCTATTGTATATTTGGTCCCGGTATAGTAAGAGACCTGCCTTGAATGAACGTTTCCTCAACTTTGTGGTTGATTGCAATGCCGTGCACGTTTCAATAGCAGAAAAGTACGAAGCTTACCGAGTTTTGATCCATTCCAAATTTTACAGGGTTAAGAGATATTACAAACTTTACCAGTGACACTTATTCAGCCTCTAATTTAACGGGACGACTAACTTTTTAAAGAATTTTTGACATAGAAATATCTGTAGTTCGAAAGATGTACTAAAACAATGCTGCCCTGAGTTGATTTCACCGTCGGCTGCATCTGTCTTCGTATCTGCTGATGTTAACATTGATTTAGCAACTGCCAGACGTAAAGATTACTTTGGTTGTAACAGAGCTACGTATACTGTACTTGACAGCCCACTTCTCCCAAGTACATATATCCAGAGATGGTTCACTGCTAAAATTCAAGGCACAGAACTAAGCCATCAAGAAAGACTTGCCCACCTTCAAATGTACTACATTCAATTTTCGAGCACTTTACGATTAAAATTTAATGTGCTTGGAAGATTCTACAAGGAATTACCATCAATGTCAATGCGGATTCTTACCAAATACTCAGACCGTATTGTCGCACTTATGAAGTGCGAATTCCGATCAGAAGCGGTGGTGATGCAACAGGCACGAAGTGTTCTAATAGTTTCACGGTCGAGGCCCGATGTTGTTCGACAAAAAGTCACGACTCATTAGAAAAGCTACCGGTACTGAGCCTACAGAATTTGAAAAGTTGCTTGATGCAACTGACTGAGAGTGCCTGACAAATCGGCTGTGCGCGGCTACGTGCAATGTGGGGATAAGTCGCTACTGTAGCCATCACGCTGGTCACGGACTGCAGCATCGATTCGACACAACATGGGCGAGGTACATAACGTCACTTGGACCTCGTCTAAAGAAGCATCAAGGTAAGGTAAGTAGATCCTGCGGCCAGTTGGCATATCATCTATGAAAACTTTTCCAGGCAATAAAGCCTCCATAAACAAACAAAAAAAGTTCACACTGATGCAAGAAATGCATCCATTGGCAAACATCACTCGTACTGGACTGTGGTAATGGCAAAATTATTTTGGTTGAATTTGAGGTCATTTTGGCGTTCTAAAAATTCAATGGTGATGAAGAATATTACTGGCGTCACCACGAATACCATTTTATCCTTTTCTAGTGTTGTCCTTATGTTAATAAAAAAAATATTAAAATTAAAAAAATGCAGCCATAGGACCTAAGTGCCATTTTGAGTGGGCCATCAACTGCACTGCAGTTCTAGGCGTTAGATTCACTCAAAAAAGCATTCGGTTGGGAACCCTTAATCGCTCCAACAAACTAAACAAAAGTACTGTATAACCGAAATTAAAAGAAAAATTCCGATTCCCTGCTGCCAGTAGACTTACGGGGCTAGGAGACGAGTAGGGTTACTTGTTGTGGCTCCAGTCATTTTCCTGAAAAAATAAAAATGTTAAGCTCATAAGTCTGCGCTACATAATTTTAAGTCTCAAATCAAGCAACGATATCACGTTCTAGAAGAAAGCTAATCTGCTACTTCTCGTCGCTTGCTTGCTTTTATTCCTACCACTAACCTGTCCTGCAGCAATATTGTGTCAACCTAATGGTCTTAAGTATAGGTACGGTATGTATGCTCGAATTCACCTTCGGTACAGTATTTAATACAATACCGCTTTTCACAGCGACGGTGTTTTCAGTGCGTTGGGGAGCAGGCATCCTAAATTTTCAGTATCACTCAACTCTATAACACTAGCCTAGGGTATATACGCTGAACAATAATTGTTACCAAGAAGACTATATGGTTAGTGTTCAGTAGGTTAAGCTATGATAAAGGACTTCACGCTATAACACGAACTTACGGTATGCGATGACCTGTCGTTACCGTACCCAGAAAATGTACTGGTGTTCTGGGGGTTAATCAGCATAGACGCCCCGCATAGTGTAGTGTTTGACGGAAGGTTTGATTACGGACTAGTCAATAGAAACATGTCCAGAGAACAAGGATGCTTGCAAAGATCCCAAAATAACAGATAGTGTTAATCATGCACATACATAGATATATGACATCTGCAATGCATACGTAAGCCATACTTTTTATACATATTTCAGAGAGTAACCGATAAAACCAACAATCACGGTCACTGTGCGTACTATGACCCGCTTGATACCAGTTCGCCACCCCGCACATTTCACCGGGGGACTACTGGCGGTAGAGTTAGAAAGCTATCTATATAATCTCTAAATTAAATGAAAACTGAGTTGTCATTTATGAGCAACGAATTGACATCAGTTGGGTCATTTCACCCTCTGTGACTTTGAATGGTTTCCATTGTTGTCGGCTCCAATCGCTCATACGCTTCAAATAATGACGTTCACATACAGCGAATTTATCACTGATTTCACTTATTCCTCGAACGTTGTCCAAAATCCCTAGAGTTAGGCAAATCTCAAGAAAAGAAGCCCTCGTGCTTACATAATCACGCGCTGGATGAAGCTCAGCGTGACCTGGGCATAACAGGGCAACCAGGTTCCCAACTAGGGTGTGAGATGACATTTTATGGGGTGTGAAATCTTGGATAAAATAAAGCTAAAGTTGTTCACAAATTTGGTGTAAATTTCTTGCTCTATTGCGTTAGATGAGTAAATATTTTTTTAGCGAGTGCGATAACATGTTAGAAGTTTTCTAGAGGCGCCAGGCGTGGAATAAGTTAACTGCTAGTGTTCAGGAAGCACAAATTAGGAGCCGTTGACTAATTAGGGAGCATATGATAAATAACAGGTCACAAGGTTAGTTACGTAAGCCAATACCTCGATATGGGAACTGTGTGCTCGCTTACGTCTTCGGGACATTTTTATTTTTAGCCCACTCTGTTTCATGCCTTTTCAGCTACTAGTACAGATGATGTGTGTTCTGTAAATTCTTCCTTTTTATTACCGAGTCGTTGCACCCATGAGTGCTAATCAAGACTGAAAACCGTACCCCATCCTACCGTGTATAGGCTCTGTGCGTGTGTTCGACGTATTAGATGTCCTTGCTTTTCTCAATAAAACACTGTTTACTGTAACCAGGATGGTTTAACCTTTGTTCTGCCTCCTACCAGTCGATAAATGTTATAATTGGAAATTATTGAAACCATGCTTTCAACTGTGGCTGATATCAACATTCGATTTTTGAAACTTTCATTGGGATTTTTCTTTGCCTTGTGAAGTGCGGCTTCCGATCAAAAATGGTGGTAACGCAATACCCACAAATATTCTAAAAGTTTCTCTATCCAGGGTGCAAGATTGTTAAACAACATATCCCTCCACATTCGGAACGGCACTGGTATTGAAGTTGTAAGTTTAAAACTTACTGGATACATACCTACTGAAAGTGCCAGACAAACCAACTGTAAGCGGCTACTCACAAAGTGTGGATAACTAGCTACAAGTCTTCCTGCTGGTCACATAATGGAGGATCACCTCTGCACAAGATAGGCGGTGTGAATAACGCCACCTGGGCCTCGTTTGCAGAACCATCAAGTTAAGGTACGACGTACGCAACCAAGTGAAACTCATATAGACAGGTGAACCATACGTAGGAGTGAGAAAAATTTAACAAGCAGAAAATTACTGCGATTTCACAACTTCGTTAACAGTCTCACTGAATTTCACTTGACTTTTTAAGGCTTCGTTAATGGTTTCAATGATAATACAACTGACTGAAATAAAACCGTAGATCCGACCGCTGTTGCGATATCACCAGCACTGTCAGTTCTACTTCAGCTTGACAAGACTGCTCTATTGCGCCAAGTGCGTCTCGCTGTGGGGTCTCGACTTCGTCCGATTCGATCAAGGCAATCTATTGGAGCTTGCGATTGGACGGAGAACGTCAGATATGCAAGCTTCTCTTGACCGGAATTTTTTTTAACAAGCTTGCTGGTATTGACCAATTGAATCGAGTTTCTGGCGTTTACCCTTAAGACTTCCAAAAACTTCATTACTGTCTTTATAAACCATGCTTTAAGTCAACTAAGATGAATCGGATTCGTTACAGCATTTGGCACACGATTTAAAGTGGTAAAGGTAACTACCCTGCCTCAATTTCGGAATAACTTAAGCCTCGATGTGTTAATTTTCCTCACCGATGGAACGCGTTCTGATCCTACTAGCTTTGACTTGATCTCTTACAGTCTCGAGATATTGCTAGCTTTAAGCGCAATTGTTAAGCAGCTAAAACCTTCCATTCGATTTCAAGTATAAATCAACCACTCAAGCCACAAAAGTACAAGATAAGTTGTTAAAACTAATCCTATTAGAGAATCTCGCTTGATGTCGGCGAATCTGTGACTCAGTAAGAAAGGACACGCAGGGAGAAGCTCAGTATCAAGGAATTTAAACGGGTTGAGATAAGTTCTTGCGAAGACTGGGATAACCATTTCAGATGAGAATGGGTGTTATACAAGCACAGCTGCATGTTAGTTAGAAAGGACAGCGATGTTGAAGATATAAATCACATTTGTTGCTCATATGAGTGCTGTGTCCAACAAATGTAGCGCACAGCACCCTGATCGAGGCTTTCATTCGCAATGCTATCATAAGAATAATAATACTAACCACTGACATAAAACAGACTTAGCATTTGGTCAATCTGCTTTGCTATTATGTATTTTATACCTACATTTGTTGAAAGCTCAGTGACTGCATACATTATTTTTCATATGTTGGAAATTGCAGCTATGATATCGTATATTTTCTAGCTCTAATTCGATCACATACGATTTTCCCAAAGTCAAATTTGTTAACACCTCCGCCAAGGAGGTTTGTTTTCGTCGGAGTTTGACTGTTCGTCTGCCACCAAGATAAATTTAAAAATATTAATGGATCTTTATGAAATTTACAGGGAATTTTATTGACATGGATGAACTACGTAACAAGTTAACTCAGCGTTTGACCATTTTGAGATGGTTCTGCGCATCTCCTCGTATGACGTCAGGTGGGGCGAAGAACGTCGGTGCTCCGCAAGTACCAATAGTATTCCTAATTTGTTTATACCATTATTTAAGCTACCATGGGCTGATAATTGATGTTTGGCTATTTGAACAAAGAAAAAAAAATTAGTGAACCTTTTTCGTTGTCCTAAAGCTCCGGAATAGCGGAAAAAGTGAATTTAGGCAGCAGAAGAGTACATAATTATTCTAAGTTTTCGCTCTCACTGGTTCCATCTACTGTATTTCTAACATTTGTTGCCCCAGCGAAATGCTGAACAAATACGTAGTAATTATGAGTAATTCAGTTTTCCCTCCAAGTAACCACTGACAACATTAGTTTCTCTTAAAGAAACCATGAAACTTGAAAGAAAATCGTTCTTGTTTAGTCAAGTTGCCCTAATAATTACGGTTCTCTCGGAATACTCAAAAGAAAAGGTACGTGGATGGGGAAACTGTTTATTTACTTGAAAGACTGCGTTTGAACGACTGATATATGAAGCTTGAACTAGTAAAAAAACACTCTACCGGTTGACAATTTGTAATATTTTAACGAGAAAAGCTCTCTAAATTTTAAATTTCACACGTAAGGTTTATAAATCTGGACTTACAATTACTTCTAGTGAGTTTAATATTCCTCTGATAATACGAATGCAATCGAAGTTCTCTTTTTTGTAAGCCATATTCTTCCGCGGTAATTTTCATGGCGGAGTGCCCTAGTATGAAAAATGATATTTGATTATTATAAAATAAGCCGTATCGATACTTAGGAAGCCGTACCTATGTTGTTGAAATTGATTCCTTCGTCTTTCAACCTATTTGTATGACATTTTATTGCTATATTTCTAGCAAACGGATTTTCGCACCGAAGAGTAAACAGCTGTGATCGTGGGCAGGGCTGAAAGTAGTGTGCAGGGCTTAACACGCTACCTGCACGTGAGTTAACCTGTTACGTTGTCCAGCAATGGTTATAGCCATATTCAGATAAATGATTCACCTTCGGTGAAACCCCGTCGAACTCTGTGTTTGTGTGACTGTCTATATTTCTTGGCGGCATAATTATAAAAGTTATGGAAGTATTTTCATAAAATGAGCAGGAATTGTTACGGAAAGCAACTGACAAAATTTTTGTGATTATCTGTCAGTTCGTTTGTCCCTGTTTATTTTTATGATCGTGAAGACATAACTCAAAAAATTATGGATGGATCTACACGAAATTTGCAGAAGTTATTAGGAATGGAAAAGGCATAAATGAACAAACTTTGGTGATAATTGGTCCGTTCATTAAGTATTTATCTTTGTTCATCTACGTGTTTATCTGACGATAACCAAAAGTTACAGACGGATCTTCAAGAAAATTACACCGAATGTTTTTAACGTCAAGAGGAACAAATGCCCGAATTTTGGTGATAGAAAATTTTGAGTTTCTGGAACAATTTAAATTTTTCATGAAAATTTCCCTGCATATCGGAAGTATGCTTCCTCACATGCAGTGCTCTATATATTTATGTACCTCCGCCAAGGAGGTTATGTTTTCGTCATACTTCTCTGTCTGACTGTTTGTCTGTCTGCTGGATATCTGTTAACAGCAACAGATGATTACCTTTTGGTGAAAATCCGTTCGTCTGTTTGTTGTTTGTTTGTCTGCATATTATTTCTTAGTGCCATAACTCAAAACTTTCATGAAATTTAGATGAGTTGTTAGGTATAGTATTACGAACAATAACTGACCAAATTTTTGTGACGATCTGTTTATTCGTTCGTGTGTTTGTCGCTGTGTTTAATTTTATGCTTGTTTGCAGAAAACTCAAAAAGTTATGGAAGAGTCTTTATAAAATTTACAGGACTCATTGATAATTATAAAGGACATATGTAATTCAATATTTGTGATGATCGGCTCGTCCGTTGGAGTTATGTTTGGCATAATGTTTTTTAGCTGCATAACTCAAAAAGTTATGAAGGGACCTTCACAAAAATTACAGAAACTGTTAATACTATCGGAAGGCATAAATGGCCAGATCTTGGTGTTGATACAAAGAAAATTATTATTGGTTTTAGAACTAATTTGAATTTTCCTTACTGTTGCACTGCTTGACGAAGGTTTACGTTCTCAGAGTGCTCTGTAGTTTTTCACACTTTCTTCAATTTCAGATTTAAAAAAAAAAATTAGGTTACCGATTCCTCTAATGAATTCTACTTACAATCCTTCAATGCCTGCAATAAATTAGCAAATCATGGTGAGTATCCATAATTAAAGTGAATCTGCATATTTTACGAATTTGCGATAACATCTTTAAAAAATCTATTAATAGAAAATATGTACTTACACTCCGTCAGAACCTGCTGCTTTCGTTAGAATCTCGGGTAAGGTCGCTCTGCTGATGCGTAACTGGAAGATGATTGCCTTAGAAGCAAATAATTCTTGAATACTTTTATGATGAAATGAAAATGAAGGCGTTCCAGAGCTAAAAGATGTGTTATTCATCTTCATCACAACGGCAAGAATGGCACTGGTGTCGATAGTTGACACAGACGAAACGTTCTGCAGCTGTTGCCTGCACTTCTCCTTCAGGGACACAAATTCCTCTTCAGAGAAAGTCAACACGTTGTCACAAATTCTTTCCAGTGCGATCTGGGAAATCATCAGTAACAAGTCGTCTATTATTCCACTTGTGCTTGTGGTAGTGAGGCGAGCCAACTTCATTGCGATTTGTTTCTTGTAGAGATCGAAAAGGTCCTGTGCCACGTCACTGTACGTGACCCAAGAGTCAACTCTAGACGGAAAGCTCCAGCAAATGTGACAAAAGAGAACCAAAGTTATGGGGTGAACAAACATGTTTTGCAAATCTTCATCCATGCGGAAAAATCTATTGGTAATTTCAGTAGACGAAGACCCTGTGACACAAGCATCAAATTTTGCAAGGAATGCTCGCTGGTCTTTCTCTTTGGCAATATCCAAAACTTCATATTCGAAAGTTGTGACACTAAGACTGCTGCATATGTCTCTCAGTGTTTGCACAGCATGAGCACGGGTAGTTATTAATACCTTACACTGAATGTTAGCAATTTTTGTAATCAATTCCTCTACAACCCGTGCAGACTCGTTATTGATTTCATCGTAACCATCAACTAGAACGAGGGGGTTTAGTGAGAAGATGGCATGCTCAACGCTCTGAACATTAACGTTTTGACAAACTTCTCTGAAATTAAATCGAATGACGTCCCCAAATGATGAAGTCATTCGGTCCCTGCATTCATAGTAAAGAACGACACCAAAATCAACCAGAGCGCCGATCTCACGTTGCGCAATCCCGTAATATTGAAGTGCGATGTTCTTCAGCAGAGTTGACTTCCCAGTACCAGCTTCTCCGCTAACAATGATAATTTTCTCGTTCTCTCGCAGAAGATCAGTATAAGAGCAGGTTTTTGTAGCAGCAAGTTTATCATTTTTTACTTTCAGCTCAGTAGCAAAGAACACGTCAGCACGCTTCACTTTCTGCTCGCTGAAAATAAGATTTTCGTGGCTGTACACTTCATCCCAAGTCTGTTTTGCTTCCTTCAGTCCCGCGTCTTGCAGGAGTGCTTTTGCATACGCCAGGTCCATTTCCTCCACAGTACGTCTTTCATTAAATTTGTTCTTAATTTCGCTTTTGACGTTCGCCACTTCTTGAGCGGAGAGGTTGTAGAACTGGGCGGCCTCATCTATTATGTCATTGAGCGTTGCGTCTACATCGGCAAACTTCGTGGGATCCACCGCCGAAGTGGTAACTTCGTGCATGATGGCGTTCCTGAGATCCTTTCCCTTTCTCAAAAGATCTTTCATTTTTGCGTCATTCCTTGCAGGTGCACCAGCAGATGAAGCTGCTTTTGATGTTGCCATATCAAAAACAGCAAGAATGAGACTGAAGAGCAATGTCGCATCAAATTTGGTTGCGTCTACATCATTTTTGAGTGCCTTCTTGCCGTCAGCGTTGATGCCCCAAGTTTTATATTGTGAATTACCCACGGTAGAGCCTTTTTTTCTTTCCAGGTATTGCGAATATGTCTCATGACTTTGTTTATCCTTGCATTCCCACTGAAGAACTTGCTGAAATACAAAGGGAATGAGGACGTGCGCTGCGAAGACGTTGCGGTATCTGCTCTTCTCCAGTGGGGACAGTCTGAGGTAGGGTAACGCAGATACCCGCTTGGAGATTAAGCGGTACAACACCTTCCTGAAAGAAAATAAGAAAAGTTGGTGCGCTAACCGCTGTAACTTTTTAAATCCTAGTTTTTTCAACAGTTTTATGGAAAGTTAGATAAGGCAATACAGGTTTGCTTTGGAAGGGGTAAATATTTTGGAACACTTTCAAGTGGTTCACTTAATATGTACCTAAAACAAGTATGATACGAAAATCATAAACAGCGACTTCAACGATTGCAGTTATTATTGAAATTTATGCACGAGAAACCTTCAGTAACACTGTCCTAACCAAAAGTTATGAATGCACGTACGAATCAGTAAGAAACGTACTGAATATCTACTATAACCTTATGGTATAACGTCCAATAGAAATAGAAACATATACTCTGTAACTGGAAAGTTGACAAAAAACCTACGGTCGGTAGACATGCACATATATTCATGTCAGTTCAGTGGCTCGTACCTCATGCTAGTAGTTCACCGTTGCACAGTCCTCATCACCTATTGGTCATACTCAGTGCAGAAATTAAAACCTTCATCTCAGCTGCACTGCAGGACTTAGATTCGATTAGATAGGCGGCAGTAGACGAACCAAAAGGCCCATTCCAAAAGAGACACCGGGACTTACACCCCGGCCCTCTATGAGCTATTGCCATTATGTTATATAGTAGGATGTAGAGGAATGAGAAACGAGAGGAGAAAAAATGGAAGACGAAAGAGAAAAAAGAAAGGAGAAATAAAAAAGATGGTGGAGAAGAATCTACGCCAAAGCGATGGTCATGAATGCCCCAAGCAGGATCGAAGGCCGCTGATATGCGGAGCTTAGTTATATAGATGGAGCGGAAGTGAGAAGAAGTCAGCTTAAAATGGCCTGGGAAGAGCTTTGGACGAAGAAGCTATGTAATCACAGGGTCTGTTTAATGGGGAGGATAAACTAGCTTTGATGACTTCATACAACCGTGCATGCGCCCTGCTGGTCTTACTCTTAGCTAGAGCACTTGTTTCGGCAAATTTAACTCAAAAATTTTGTGAAGCGAAGAATGCCAAGACTAAGACCATGCTCGTGTCAAGGTCGCGTACAGTGGGACCTCCTTTTCCAGCACTCATGCTGGATGGTGTATCACTTCCTGTGGTTGATGACTTGGTAATCTTGGGTGTTAATCTTGACCCAAAGTTGACGTTTGAGCCCCACATTCGTTCGGTTGCCTCACGTGCATCGCAGAAAATTGGTCTTATGAGACGTGCTTGGAGGGTGTTTGGCTCGGTAGATTTGACGCGTC
>LQNS02276883.1:6739020-6766290 GCA_001587735.2 Parhyale hawaiensis | reverse complement strand
AATATGAAAAGGTACAAATTATCAAATTTTGGAGTTTATGCAAAGAAAATTATGGTTTCAGAGCCAATTTGAATTTTTGCTACCGTTGGCTCACTTGGCGGAGGTATGCGCTCTCAGAGTGCTCTAGTTCTTATAATATAAATCTTTGTGGTCTTAAACCACTCATAATTAGGAGCGGTCGTTGAAAGTTAAACAATGCCGTTTGCTACAGTGCAAAAGTTGCAGTAGCGACTGAAATATTTGAAAAGTGTTGTTAAAGTTAATACTCTGCGCAAGCTGAAGCTGTGCCGTAGCTACGTGAACGGAGCAGTTGAGTTGCCTCTAAGCTGGTAGCGACAACGAAAGTTGCCAGCGGGCAGACGGCCTTAGCCTATGAACGGAGATAAACTAAAAAATCTGTCCACACTGTGGAGTTTTCGCTGATCGCTGCGGATTTTCGTCGTCAAATCGCAGCTCTGTGCGTTGTCGCTTTCGTCCATTTTGTTGGATATTTCCGCGCGATTTTATTTAGGCTGCGAACAAAGCAGATTCACCCGCAAAACGAATAAATTAGGCGTTCCAGGAGGCTTTTTTGCTTGTTCATAGACATTTTAAAAGGTCTTAAGCCTCTCTGATTTCTATTTCACTGCAAATTTGTCAAGAAATATAAAATTTCACTACAGTAGCGACACTTGTGAAGAATACTAAGCTGACGGTAAACATTTTATCGACGTTTTGTGGACACAGTTGTCTTTATGTTAAGAGATAAGATAAAAGTTCTAATACTTTGTACTACCTCTGGGGAACAGAAAATTATCGAGTTACCTAACTTGACAATCATTTATGGAGCTACTCTCCAAGCCAGCCGTTTAATTTTATGGAATGTGTTGCCGCGACCTCGAAAGCACGACCGCGTGGTCAAGAAAAGTATGAAAATGCCAACTTAAGCGCATTTGGCAATACGCGTTTTGCTACAGAATGCAAAGTAGTAGGTATCTGCATTTACAGCGATTGCTTATTCATAGTTGTGTCGATACTAGAAGTGAAATAAGTTCTTACTAGTGACAAAAAACTGCACCTTCTTTAGATCAAGGAGCGTGAGCAAGGAAGGTCTGCAAAATAAGTGCGCGGTAGTCTAGACCAGACTAGTCGGCGCTTTGTATGGCGGCGGATGAGCAACTTCCCGCCGCTAGTGTGTCACCTACAGTCGTTCCGATAGGCTACAAGGATTTCTGAGCGAGTTGCGCGTTACTCCTAAGAATGCCTACTGTGGCCCCTGCATAATGTATGCTCATTACCTCAACTTGTTTACTTTAAAATAATTTATATTAAAGTGAATAAAAGTAAACACTAGTAACTTTACGTAAAACATCTATAGTTTAGCTTTTTCTAATCGAACGTAACCTAGTCTATTCTTATCTAACTGATTCGTACCAAATCAAACGTAGCCCACCCAGTCTCACCTATACTGTATGTACTTACAATATTTAGTAAAACTTGACCAGGCCTAACCAGATTTATTTTACCCTAACCTATCTTAGTCTAACATACTCTGTTCTAACTAGACTCAGTAATGCTTTACCTTGCCCAGTTGAACTTATTTTTAATCCAACCTCATTTATCCGGACCACACTTTACCAGAGCTAACATATTCAACATAATATTACCTAACATATTCTTACGCAACCTATCTTATTCTAATTAAATTCGGCCTAACCAAACCAAACCTCACTTACCTTACCTATTCCAACATTACCTAAGCTATTTTAGGGGCTTTTCCAACCAACGTTTAGTAAAACAAATATTCAGTTACATTGAGCTATGCGCAACGTTACCTATTAAGTTCGCATGAATACAATGTACGTGAAAATGACTGAGTTGAGTTCTTGAATATTCTTTACGAGATAGGTTGGGCTTTTTCCCCAACGGATATTTTTCCTCCGTGGCTTTTTTTTTTTTTGCCGGAGCTCTTTTCTTGCCAGGATTTTTCCCCCTGTGCTTTTCCCCAAAAACCGATTTAGATGCACCAGTTGACTTGCAGCTGCGTTACACTCGCTGTGTGACCAATTCAAATACAAACCACATTATTTTTACGCAAGATTTCCTTAGCAGTGATAAGAAATTTCCCGACACATCGCGGTACTCGCATGTTCCTCGGTAGTTTTCTTAGCAGTTTTTTACCGCAGATTATGTTAAAAATATTACAAAAATTATCACACAGCTTGAAAAGAATTTCATATTATGCAAAGAATATTACTAGTGAACACTTTTGTTGTACAAACCTGTGATAAAAAGCAGCGATGCACGCAACAAGAACTGTCATTCTGAACACAGTGACGAACGCCATTTTGATTGATGTCTTTTTCTCCGTTATTCCTGTCTCGTTGGAAACTTGGCTTCGGAACGTCAGTATTTATGTTTACTCGTTGTTGAACCTTATGTTAATGAACTTTTTTCCACTTTGCTGAAGTTCTCTGTACGTTCATATATTTTGCTGACACAATGCTGACTTTATTCAACACGTTGTTCAGCTTTGTTGATTAGCTGACTGCGTTTCTTTACACTTTAATCCCCATTCAAAGGATACCCACTGCAATGATGCTGTCCTTTTCAGCATGCCGTACATGTGCGAGAGGAAGCCAGGGCTTCCCTTAGCCTCGGTAGAGAAATGTATAGGGGTTTCCCTACTTTCCCAGTGTATTCGTATTTTCTAGGGGAAATTCCTGATACAATACACTCCCGATCTGTCTCTTTGCACACCTCGGCCCTGGGCTGCTACGTTCAGAATGTGTTTGTTTAATGTGATGGAACCTTGGCTAGAATAATCTCTAAGATCAACGCCTTGACTACATGGCTCTTTGCAGCAGAGAAGCAGACCTGCAACATAATAAAAATTAATCGCGGACTTTAGTAAGGTTCAGAAACACTAAACAAGAGGAAAAATATGGAATTCGTTCAGTAAATGAACAAATAAGTTAAGGGCAACATTAGTAATATACCAGTACCGTTAAGTTTTTATAGCCACTCCCATTAAAATATACGAAAAATGGGAATAATAGCTACAAGTGCGTGTTACAGCTACGGAAATTCAAAGTAATAATAATAGTCAACCAACCATTGTATACACTTCGACCCACGGTATTAGTCCAATTTGAATTTTCTGTAAAACTAGTATTTCCTGTTAATATAACTTGATATTTCTATTGTATGTCGCAGAGTAACCATGTACAGTGTTCATAATGCTATTATTATTTAAGAAACTTTTTGCTTGATACCATTTAGAAACTCACTTTTATGTAATCCACCCTCTATTTCCTGAGCCACGATATTAGTCTCAGGTATCAAAATTAGCTAAATATGATAAATAAAACACAAACTATCAGTTTATTAATTACTAAATATTATTTCCAAAATACTTGGAACATATTGCAACCGCAAACAAGGCAAAATAAACAAGAAACAATTAGCTTATTTTTTAATGTAACGTCCAATATTTGTTATGACCTCAAAATTGCGGTCATTAACGGAATGAGTCAATTTCTTAATAGTAGATACCATAGATGGATCTTGCAGCGACTTGTATGGCCTCCCACAATTCTGTTTTTGAAGTAAACTGCTTACCCTCTGTACAAATTTTGTGCTTGATGATAGACCACAGATTTTCAATCGGGTTCAAAGCTGGACCATTGGGTGGCCACACCATCAAATTCCGTTTTTTAAACCCCAGAGAAGCAAGGTATTCTTTTGTAGCACAGGCTGAATGCAGGGGTGCATTATCTTGCATGATAACCAGGTTTCTGCGAAGATCCTAAGTCTGGTCGTCAAGCCAAGGAACAAGACATTCATCCAGTAGGGCACAATTATTAGCAGAATTGATTTTAACTCCTTCACGGACCATTGTTGGGCCTTCAAGTTTATCATTCATAATACCAGCCCACAACGTAATACCACCACCGCCTTGATGGCGGCGAAAACGATGGTGGAGCTTGCCCTCAAATCCGACCCATCCTTTAGACCATCCGTCTGGGCCATCGAGAGTCGCTCTGGTCTCATCTGTGAATAAAACACACTTCATATCCTGTTTTATATAAGACCTAGCCCACTCAACTCTCAACTCTCAATGGAGGTTTTTTTTAGGAGATTTCACATTTGGAATAGTCCCCAGAATTCGGTTTCGCCTAGTTTTTGGCACTTCATTCAGACCAGAGCTTTCAAAAATTGTTTTACTTGTGCTTCCCGGCTTTTTGAAGACTTGACGTTTAATTTTTCTAATATCCCGCGTTTTCACAACTTTTATTTTACGTTTATATCAGACCGTGTCTTCCGATTGGGAGGATCCCTCAAAAAACGTTGAATTGTTCTAACATGGCGGCCTAAATTCCTGGCAATAGACGCACATGAGGTCTTCTTGGCCATTTCTTTGATAATAGTTTGCTTCTCTTCATCTGTTAGGTCCTTAGCAAGTCTCACGTTGAATATTATTTAAATGGGCTAATAGCGTGGCTCATAGTATATCTGTTAGAGGAATATTCTGGAACCAACCTCTTCAGAATGTAAACAAATATTGCCAAATGAACTAAGCACACAGTGTTGCCATACGAAAACATAATTCTCGTCAGATAGAAGATTTTCAATGAAAAAAGCAATAAAAAAATTGTTGGACTAATACCGTGGATCGCAGTGTACAAAGTATATGACGGTATAGCCAAATAAGTTCGATATCATGATGATAAAATGTGAACGGTAACTAAAAAAATCGCTGAAAATGACAGAATTGACCGAATATCCCATTTATTGCATCTATCGCTGACTATTTTGCTACATCGGAATTTACGTGGCAGTAATTACCTTACACTACGTGGTGTGGTCTATTCAAATTCGCTCTTTCGTAAACAAAATCATGCTACTCTCGTCTGTCAGGTCATTGCTCTTTGCATTACGGATAAAAAGCAATAAGGGCAAACCTTCAGCCTATTATAGCAAGAAATGAAGTTCCTATCATTTGTCTACACTATGGTTCCAGATTAAATTTAGACTTCTCAAAATTGGAGCTCCGTCTTCTTTAGAAATCAACATGAAAGTTCAGAGGGAATTTGTATCTATAATGATTCAGTAGCAATATGCGTAAATGCTCAAAAATGTTCAGTAGACCGACAATTCTGATGATAACTCAGTTACACTGAAAAAACTTTTGCGATCCATGAGCTTTCAAGGTCACAAAATTAGCTTTTCAATTTTAACAATTGTAGATGAGGCCAGCTAACAGTCCTGAACTACCTACATCGTCTATAGTTACATTTTTGTTGGTGGTCAAACGCACAGCCCAATCCGTACGACCGTTTCCTCTGCAGAAAACTGACCGGATATGGTGAGGTCAAGTTGAGCAGTTTCTTTTCTGCTTCTGCTTATTCGGAACCTTCACAATGGAAGCAGTGTTCTTGTGATGAGCTCTGTGTCGGAACACTACAGCTGGTCTCCCATAGTTACTTGGATCACAACACCTTAGCAAGCCAAAAGTTAACGGACGGGAGGGGGGAGGATTGTGGTGGTGACCTGAGTAGTGACGTCAGCAAGACAGGTGAATCAGTGGCACTTTCCCTGTTACGAACAGAGCTTCTGTACACGGTCTGGTTATGGCGTACCGTGAAACCCTAAACTTAAAAATGGATTAGGGTAAGGGAAGCGATGTCATGGACCTCACTATTTTTGTGGAAATCGTATGAAATGGCAAGGGTCTTGTTCTTTAGGTCCATTCAAGCTCTACAGTAGTCCGAACCTAACCATTTCAGGGAATGTAAAATAAGAGCAAATCTTGAAATTTTCGACCCTAACCTCTCTCTCCAACCTACATCTGCAGACGTAAGGTTAAATAAAACATGGATAATGTTAAGGCGATTATTGGGCTTGAAATGCTGAAGTACCTGTGCAATTTCACGGTTGCCAGCTAATCACTCTTTCCTATTGAGGATCCCTGGAACCCCAACTAATCACCATCCCAAATTAGACACAAATAACATCGTGGTAAGATTGGAAATACTCAACTTATCACTCGCCGGATCTTCTGTTGGTTCAAGCCCTAAATGGACTTGGCGAGCTCTTCTCAGTACTCGTAAGCACACACACACACAAGGTTCTCCGACCTACCGCAAAAATCTCCACTCGTGGGGCTCCGAGCTGTTAGGCTTATCCGTTTCATTAAAATTATGTTCCTTCCGAGTAAAATTTTCGAAAAGCTTCTTATTGTAATTAAATTAGATTGATCAAAACTATGAATATTCTTGTCTTGGCTATGGGAAATAGTTCACATAAATAATTAGAAATTTAACTAACTGGCAACTCCTTCTGCCTCAGTATTACTTGAAGGCACCCCCAGCTATGTGGGGATAAAGTGAGGCTGGGGTAGCAGTTCTTCGTCAGCTTGACCGTTATTTCCAAGCTAATTTTGAACAAAATCGACATGAATTAACACAATATTCTAAATAAGTAAAGTTACGAGAAAGCCAAATAATAATTTGTACATTTTGTAAGCAGGTGTTGGAAGGGCGTAATCAAGATTTTGAACATTTCGTAAACAGACCCTATGAGTAACATTAACATTATTATTGGGCACTTTGATAAAGGGACGTTTTTGGGCCGAGATGTCAGGGGCACGGGAAAAATGAACGCCGTGCTCATGACAGCGATATTGTCGGCCGTGATGTTGCTATCGGCGCCCCTTTCACGATATCAAGCTAATAAAATAACACGCACCTTCAAACTGCAATTATAAACAATCCAAGTTGTGAAAGGAGCACTTGATAGCTTTTCCAATTCATATCTTTTTCGATTAATAACATTTCATGAAAGAAAAAAACTAACGGGAATTGAAAATAAACACAATCGGATCAAAAATCAACTTTGAAACGGATATGAACTTAAGCACCCCCTTCACAACTTGGATTGTTTATAACTGCGATCTGAGGGTGTGTGTTATTGTATTACCTTGATATTGTGAAAGGGGCGCAGATCGTTACATCACGGCCGACCATCGCTTCCCTTACCCTAATCCGTTGTTCAGTTGAGTTCTTCACGGTACGCCGTAACAAGGCCGTGCACAAAAGCTCTGTTGCTCTGTTCGTAACGGGAAAAGTGACCCTGAATCACCTGGCTTGCTGACGTCACCACACGCCCCCTCGTTGATCATTACATCACGGCCGACCGTTGCTTCACTAAGTTCACTTGCCCTGCGTCGCCATGACGGTGCTCCTGTTGTGAGCAGTCTTCGTTCATTTCATTCTCTATCATACTTACAACGTTAACATTTATAATGTATGATTACAATCGTTACAATCGATAGTTATACAAGGTAGAAGAGCTTTATTGTGGTGAGAGCGAGAAATGGGCAAAGGAAAAAATAAACTTCAAGGCGTTTGTGATGGCGCAAGTGCAATGAAATTAAACCAATCGCATTAGTTTTAACAATTTCATATCTTGAGTCACAGGCGATGATTGCGCTGCTTCCGATCGAGTGTTAGGGTTCATTCTGAAACCTACTCTTGAGATGGCTCCAATCTAGCGGTTTGGGTCTGAGTCTAATGCCGTTGCAAGGAAAATCGGTTTGGTAGTAACGCCTGAGGCCTGTTGCATTCAGCGTGCTGGGTAACCCCGGGTTACCCAGTGTTACCGAGTGACCCAACTCAGTCTCCAAAATCCGTGTCGCATTGAGCCATTTTCCGTCAATGAGACACGTCAGGGTTACCCGGTGTTACGCAAACTCGTTACCCTGCGAAATAGGTGGGTCGCGAGCGGAGTAACACAGTGTTGATGCCAAGTCTCACCACATATGCATCGAACAAATATGCGTATCATTATGTTTTGAGACCAGTGAAAACGTATTTTTCCTATATATTTGCCACAAGTGTTATTATTTTATTGCTAGGTTATATTCTTCACAAATAAAACTAAATATTTATTTACTTAGCTGAGGGTTTAGATATTTCGATTGCGCTTGTTGATTTGTTTACGTTTTGAGCTCTCACGAAGTCGGTCAATGAGTTTATGGAAAAAAGCCTTCAATTGGTGTAATTCATAAGTTTCTTAGCTATGGTAGAAAGATTTGCAGGGACCTATCACGAAATTTTTAGGTGCTATTTCATCATTATCAGCAATAAGTACGAATAAACGAACTGTGTTCACATTGGGTTTGTTTTTGTTTTGGTTGCTTCGGGGTTATGCTTTGAAAAATCCTGTCTCATTCACCTCTATATAGCCTAGGCGGCTTTTTGTGGCCACGCTCCTGATCAGAATCACCGTGATCACTGAAAAGCACAAGAACGGTCAATGATTTTGTAAACAAACCAGAGACGCCATGTCAATTTGCGAAATTATGTTTTTATCGAATTTTTACGGGAAATGGTAGGGAATGGATTTCTTATGAGCCTTTATTTATTTTTAAGTCAATGAATAACTGAACTAGCAGTATTTGAAGCATTTTGAACATAAACGGGCATAAAACTAACGAAACTACAATTCTGGGAGTCAATATCACAAACAATCATAATAACATTATTCAATTTATCCCTATATATAAGAAAACATCACGAACTCGCGTTTCAAATTTTAAATTTTTACATGTCCAACGGCTGGAATCACTCTTTGATCATGCATGATTAGCCCGCGGAGGAAATTACGCTGCGATCAATTCTCACCACTGATCACGGTTGATTGCTACCAGAATCACGTCAAAATGCGGTCACAAAAACGAGCGAATCATGCGCGATCAGGGGGAATCATCCTCGCGGTGGTCACAAAAAGACGCCTTATAATAGAGTAACACCGAGTAACTCTGAGGCAATCTGATTACAACAGGCCTCTGACTCACGATCCACAGTTTCGAAACCAACGGTCACGATCAAGGCTCAGACATGTTAAAACTAATGATATTATGTTATCTCACTGCAACTGACCCAATCGACGACACCTTTGATCTGGTCACACAGTCCACACTGCTGTAAACTGCGATGTATTATTCTTCATAACATTTTAAGAAGATACTTATTCCATTGAAATATGTCACAACACTCCTATAACCTCACCAACAAATAATTCAGATATTCACACACAATTTTCCCCAGTTCTAGTAGTGTTTTCACATGTAATACAGTTAGTTCATTGATGCAACAAAAGGAAAACAACAAAAACAGCTACACGTGTAACACGGCATGCGCCCTACTCGGTGAAGGTCACTAAACAGCGAGCACTGGCAATGAGCTGCCCAGTGTTGCCATTTTGTGGGAACCTCCCACAGATCTGTGGGAGAAATGAGGTCTTGTGGGAGGCTTTGTGGTACATCGATTATCTGTGGGAATTTGTTGGGAAAATGACAAATCCTAATCCTAGGAACTTTATCAATAGAATATCTGAATATTAGTAATATGTTAGTAAACTCATGTTCATAACGCTTTTAGGCTACTCACATCAATGCAACCAAGTTTGTATGTCCTATTGCACTGCCAAATCGAAACGGTAAATACAGTATAATTAAGACAACGTATAGGCACTGCACGGTTCCCATTATATCTTCGTACGAACTTGTTACGTCGTTCGGCTGCCGTTGAGTTGCCTGATGCACGGTTGCATGTTTTATTCCTGAAAATTGTTTTTCTATTTACGTCTGACATGTTGAAAAATTCCATGAATTGTGAGAACAAAGAGATTGAAGATGAAATTGTTAGCATAGAATGATTCTCAGTTTTTTATAAGTAGTTTCGAACTTTCATTTCCGTATGTTTGTGAGTCATCAAACTGTGTTGATCTATCATTTTCATAAGATTTGAAGATATGACTTAGTTTTGTTTATGGTAATCCTATTGTATTTACATAGGAAATAGCTTACAAATTTGATAATAAGCCTATTTTGTATACATATAATTTAGTTTAATTTTGAAGATTTATCTATTTTATTTACAAGTGATTTGCTTCAAATTTAATGATAGATCTATTTTTACGCACATTTTTTTTATTTGGTTCATTCAATATTTTTATAAGGAAATTAGAAATAATATTGGAACGAGTTTTATTAATCTATATTGAATTTCGATTAAAATTTAAATCTGTGGGAATCTGTGAGAGAGATGAGTTGAGAGAGATGACATTGGTTTGTGGGAGGAAGCTGGAGTAAAAACGGCAACACTGTCATGTGAGCGCTATCAGGCATTTCCGCGCTTATCTCTGTTATCGCAGTGGGGGATACTCTCTTCAGTTTTTATCGCTAGCTCGGGTTCTCTCTTTACACTAGCGAGCGTTAACTGCTTCTAGCATGAATTAAAATAACATTTCGCAATACCGGAGCTACTCTGAGCGTACGGCGCGCAGCTTATGGACGACAGTTATTCAAGATCCACCACCTCCGACCAGCAAAGATGGGTTAGTGCCCGGCAAACTGTGTTTAGGAGGAGACAAATTCCCAAGGTTATTACTAGGGCAACTATAGGTGGCCGTACAACCGACGAAGTCGCATTCGGGTTGATATATAACACATCTTGGACATTATTTAGAAGCAATGTATCCGGTCGTTATATATGACGGAGAAGAATTCGTGTGATATTTCTTCTCTTATGACACCTTCTTTACCCAGTGGCTGCGAAGGCTGCATGCATCTGCCTTCTAAGTTGTAAGTTTCAACGAGGAGTCTCAGAAGAACGGAGAACTAATCATACATGTTAAAGTAGAACTAGTTGGGCTGGCTCTAAGCTAGTAGCGCTGTAGAAAGTCGTATATTGGCAGCCAAATTAAGTGGGATAGTAAAACATAAAAAAAACACACGCTAGAATATTATTGATACACTAGTCAGGCAACCCATAGGGACTACAATTGCAATACAATGTGAAGTCGAACATTCTTTGGCGATTTTTCAGCATTATCCAATGCTGCTTCCCAAACTTGATAACTGCCTACACTTTTCCGACAGCGATAGGAAGTGGAAGTCTTAAGCCCGCTGCACACGAGAGCTGAGACACGAAAATTCAACTGCACAGCTTCGGCTTGCCATAGCTATGCTGTCAAAAAATGCACAAATTCTAAGCCGTTACGGCAAGTACCAATAGCACAGTTTCAACTATCTTTCTCAATTTCCATAAAGTTCCAGTTTATAGCAACGTATTTTCAAACCAATGTTCAAAGATTCTAAGCTTGTTGCACAGTAATTCAGAACGGAACGGCCGCCGTAGCTTCAGAACCTCAGAACAGAAACGACGTCCAGCCCGCACGGCGTGTTGTAATTAGACTCCGGTGTTACCCTCACAGTGTTACCCGCGTAGCAGTGAATGCGACGAGCGATCTCGGTGCCCAACAAAGTATATAATTTTCGTCAAGCTTCAACATATACATATATGGCGGAGCCTTATTTTGGCCGTATTTTAGGATAAAAATTAAGAAAACTACACAAAAGTGATTCACATGCTAGAATTAAAGCAATATATGACAGTCATACATTGTGTAATACTAGTTATCGAGTATCATAGTCAATATTTGTACACAAAGGCAGTGGTACCGAGCTCATAATCCTTAAATTTAAAAGGGTTGTCGTCGGTGTCACCCGGTGTTACCCAACCTGTGTTGTATTGGGTTCCATGACAGAAGCGCTCACGACAAATGCGCACAATGACAAAAGCGCACACGACAAATCCGTACACTGACAAATGCGCACACAGACAAATGCGCCGCACCTATTATTTTATCGTTTGACTGCGTATATAAGATTTCCTGTAATTCATTTTAGTAGTTTCTAGCTTTTAGTTAACATTTATAACTTTCATTATCTTTCGTTAACGTCCTGCGACCTATATTGAGGCTGAATCCACTTAGAGAAATCGCTTGGCAACACTTCCCAGTACAAGTAAGGATAATCTTTACTGTTTCTACCGGTAGGAAAGGAAAGAAATGACCTGAAGACGAGAAAAACTCCGCCTCTCGGCACAAAAAAGTGAAATCAAGCCTCTCTAACAGACGATACGAAAACAGAATATAGAAAACAATCCACCACTGTAGCCGCAGCTGCTGACGATTTTACGACCATACACGCCAAAATATATAAGCAATTAATCCTTGCTTCTTATTAGGCTTTACCTCTAGTTTATTAATAAAACTTAATTCTCAAACCTAAGCTGGTCAGTATATATATGTGTGTAATATATAAACATCTGATAATCAAAACCTATATATGAGTTAACAGAAAATCGCGATAAGAAAATAATGACCGAAAAACAAAACATTTTACGATATGGGAACTATACTGTTGAACGAACATACGTTCATATCACGATATTCAACGGGAAAGCTGCTTTACTGTCGTTGAACTGAACTGAGGTTTTTGTTTAAGAATGCATATAACTCTAAAATTAGCTTTGTAACTTGATCAGATGCCGTCCCCAGTACTTTCATATCATTCAGCTCTACAGGGACACTGCAAGATTCGGCATATATGGGAACAGCAGAATGAGGTGGATGAGCTAAGGGGAAATTAGTAAGAATGCTCCCGCCAGCGTACTCAACAGCTCTACTTCTGTAGGGATTAGAGGCTTGAAAAGAACAACCTTAATTTTGAACATTTAGGTTATAGTGAACTCATCACTGAGAATGATTCCAAAATTTATTTCAGCGCGGTGTTTGCGAAGTATAAATGGAAGTTCACATTTAAGTTTCTCAGACTATTTCCCAAAATAAGTAAAACCATATAAAACTTTGTACGCTACTGAGGCAACATATCACTGTTATCATACACAATGTTTAAAAATCTTTCAATCTGGAATTAAAACAATTTGCAAGGGTAACCATCTGACTAAATAGTTAATCACTTCAATCGAATACACTAATTGACAGGATCTATAACACAATACATATATTGAGAATGTAGCGATGTTTGTTTTTGGCCTATTCAATTCCCGACAGACGAACCACACGACCGCTCACGTGAGTAATAGTTCTAGAATATCTGGAGAAGATTCTAGCAATTCTTTGAATTCGTAGTATTTCAATTCGCAGGGCAGCGCCATCTAGGAAGCAGCAGAACGAAAAAATAGTAGGTGCGAATTTATCTTGTGCGTATTTGTCAGTATGCGGTTTTGTTAATGTGCGCGTTTATCAGTGTGCGGTTTTGTCATGTGCGCATCTGTCGTGTGCGCATACGTCCGGTTACCGTCGCATTGTAGGCCGGTGTAGCACAGGTGACACCAGGAAGCAAAAAGCGTAACGGGAGGACTTATGAGAAATTAGCACCAAAAAGTGACGTCATCATCGACGAATCTATGGCTGAGGAGCGTGGGAGTATTTTAACTAATTTAACAGAAAAATCGCCTTAAATTGCTAAATTGATCTCTAGCGTATAAATAAATTAAGATAACTTACACTAATTTAGCAAGTGTCTGTAGAAAATTGCAGTGCATGTTGGTGGAATCTTTCACAGCACTAGCGCCGAATTTGTTCCCTTTCGGCGACCTAATCTAACTTGTTTTTCTTACTTGAAGCCTTATTTACACTTCATATTTAGTTCACAGTACTCTTCACAGAATATATTTATTCCTTACTAACAAATATAAGCATCATTATACAGCCAATTCTGTGCGCGAGAGAAACCAAAGAACAGTTAGCTTTTGCTGGAACTTTCTGTACTTGGCGACAACATTTTACGGTGTTTTTCACGTCAAGTAGGTGGTCAGTCATGAGCGGGAGATTGAATGAAAAAAATTGTAAAAATACGGTGATATGTTCAAGAAAACAACATACGAAGTCCTGAGGTCCCACACTCAAATAGTTCGACTAGTCGATGTGATGTAAATTTGCTACGTGCGGTCGCGGCTAAGTCTTATTTTAGTCCTGTTGAGTCCTCCCGTTGCATTCTTTGCTTCCTGGGTGACACAGAAGGCCTGATTACAACAGGCCCCAGGCTTTTAGCATCAGCAGCCCCCCTTGAACACCATGCACACATCAGCTGTTCTGCGCATGCGCAGCCTCTCCGACGCTTCAAAACCTTCAAGAAAAATATATCTTTTCAGTTCGGTTCTGATCTAAGGCAGTATGCGTTGTCAGGTTCGATTTTTTGTTTCCGATTTCTTTCACACATTTCGTTTCTGTTCTGACACGTCGTTTCTGAGACAGTGCGCGACAAACTTGAACCTGTAGTGACGGTCACAGAAACTTTTGTTCCAAAATCGTGAACGTTCCCGTTTACATTAGATCAAAATTTTTACTGTCACGGTTTACAGCGCATAGACTGCAGCTAGCCTTAGTTAATTGTACGGCTAAGGCCACATCCCTAAAAATGATATGCTTACTGTAACAGACCATTTTGGTTCTTCGACCTTCGTCGTTAGCTGATATAATAAAAGAATACGAAGAGGCAAGATTATTAGCTAGCTATATAAAAAATATGAGATAACTAGGGTAGATAATTAGGGATTCCAAAGAACGAAGCTCTAAAGGAGGATTTTTGGAAGTCCAGAACCATAGACTACACTACAAATACTTGAAGATCCTGTGAAATTGGCCATTTCCAAATGAGTGCTAAGGCTCAGTTTTGTAATCTGCAATAAAATTCTTGCATTTTAATTTTCCAAGAGAGCTCAAACGAAAACAAGCAGATCGATAATGATGCGAGGAATCTATCTATGAACAAACAACTTGAACTCGTCAAAGTGGACTAATGCCGGATGGTTATTTTCAATTCTGTATGGAGGCATGAAAAATATTCTAAACTCACCAGAACTGCCAAAAAATTGAGAATCTTCTAACAAAAATAGACACATAAATACCCAGTGCCACTACATCTATTATTTACTTAACTTAAATAAGATGCAGTTAATAAGCCTCCATTCAGTTACAGTGGCGTGCAAAAAGGGGCACCGAAAAGGCTATAACCTGAGTATTCGGTACGAGAGGGTAATCATTATGAGGTAAATAGATGAACAGATTTGGTTACACAACTTTCAAACAAATATTGATTAATTATTCTTTCTTCTCTACCGACGCACTGAAATTATTCTCGCTTCTTCTAATATTTATCGGTATGATGCTCTATACTGGGGACTAGGAGATAAATAATCAAGGTGTTTGTGCCGGCACTGCCAAGGCCTTCCAAAGTGCAGGCCTGGGTCTGGTCCCAACTTGGTCCCAGCCCACTGTAGATAGCACTCGGTGCTCTAATGGAACTGCACTTGTTTCTCCTACTTATTGATAAATCCTTGAGTATAAGCAGCACAAGACCACCAGAGAGGTCAGAAAAACTGTCTCTAACAATGAGTTGCAATCAAGGACTGAATTTTTTTTCTCGTGTGCGTCCACTGTTGTTCAAGAAATTGTGTTAACAACTGTATGTCTGCGCAAGCTACAATGCAGTGTGAAAAAAAATTACTGTAGTTACTACGTAATTGATTTGGAAGAAGAACTTTGTCATTGTGGTATTTCTGTGAAGTCAGTTAATTGTGTTACTTTGTCTTTGATGCCTTCGCAACATCTTCCTGACCTACTATTCCAAAGCTAGAAGTAATGCTATTGAACAACGATCGGCTGGTTTCAACGGCATAATATTCGAATAATATTATATGAAGTTTTTTGTTTTGCATGGTGTTGCTAACAAATGAGTGTGATGAACTGCGATTAATCTATGGTTATCTCTCGCGAACGAAGTGAGACAGGTGATAATGCTTTCTTTGAAAATTTAGGTACATATATATTTGTGTGTCCACCCAATCAATAATTAGTCGAAGGAGTTGAGCAATGTTCATCATTTTTTGCAGGGAGTTTGGTGGATTTACTTAGATGTGACCATACCAAAAAACTAGATTTAGGTGGCTAAAAAGGCATTATACTTAACGGGCATATACAAACGTTTGTTTCTTTCCTGTAATAATATATTTTTTCATGTAGCAACCGAATCTGAAGTCCGTTTTATTCGCTCGCCCCTAGTTTATAAGTTAGAAGGAAAACCAATGGACAACCTTTTAAATAGGTTTTTAGGTTAGGTTAAAAACCTACTTGAAAGGTTGTCCATTGCACTATGCTATTGTTGGGTATTTTCTCCCTTAGGAAAAGAATGGGATAGATTTTTTCCCTATAGCTAACTTAAAAACGAGGGCAAGCAAATGAAACGGACTTCAAATTCGGTTTCTACATCCTAAAATACATGTAATAAAAAGTGGTGTCTTTTTATATGCCCCTTAAGTAAAATAATGACGGCACTGAATTTTTCTTCACCGGGATCATTAGAGAAGCACGAAAAGGTTTATTCCTTCATTTGAAGCATTTTTTGACCCATTGTGTTCGCTAGGTGTGAAGTTATATGACTTCAAACTTATAAGAAAGAAAAAAATTATCCGTCGGCAAGAGCGATCCATTATCAGCCTCACTGTAGCAGCACACAACCCTCGCTGAGGGTTGGCTGGGTGATGGACGTTTGCTATGAATTTGGGCGGAGGGAGTGCATCATCACTAGTATTTTCTCACTTTATTAGGTCATATGGGGCAAATGAAATACTAACGCACATCTCTAGTTTCTTGCCATTGAAGTGTAAGGATTTTTTTGCCGGCACTGTATAGTATTACATTGGCAAAGTATTTAAGTCATGAAAAAAAAACTAATAAATTCAGCTGCATTTGCTTACTATTAGTGTCTTGTGAATTCGTTCGAATACCACATGATAGAATGACCATACATTCATACACAGAGGGGTGTTTATTTCCTCATAAAATAAAATAAAATTATCGCTCATGCAGTTTTTATCACAAATCAACTTATACCATCACTTTCAGGAGACTATTTATCCACTATATAGGAGTCTTTATATTGCTAATGATGGTAAATCCGTCACCAGTCTCCTATAAGTAACTAGATATTCATGAACATCGGCGCCCTAATATTTCATTTTATTTCGTCGTATTATTTCTGTCACCGAAATTTAATTTATGCGAGTTCTCACTGCTTTTACAGATTCAGTAATTATTATCTATGCAAGACAGTCAATTCAATGAGATAAGTGGAATATTTCACAAATTTTAAGTAGCTGTCGCGAGGCATAGTACTCTTCCAATTGTAAAAATTGCCCTGGTATAGAAATATGGCAAGTGTGGACAGTCACGGTATGGTGCAGTTTATACCAGAATAAAATGTATTACGTATTAAGCTTACTTTTATTAAGCATTTGCACAGTGCAAATACAATGTTATTGGAGAATTTTTAAGTTGCGCTTAAAATGATTTGTATTAAAGCTCCTGCCAGCATGATCACGAGTTCTGATGCGTAGAGTGGGGCAGGATTCAAATTTTAAAGTGACCCACACCGTGGGCAACTGTGTAATTGGCGACAGGTGCGTGCCCACTGGCAAAAATTGCTTTGAACCTACAAGAACTAATCACCTTAAATAAGATTATTCTCTGAAATTACCTCAAAGTTAACACAAAGGAATAACATGCCTACCAACCTCACAAGCTCACGCCTAAACAAGCGATTGCTGTTCCACCAGTAGAAGTTGAAGAGGAACCACGTACAGTGTGAGCATAAAATCTTTTCTGTAACTTAAAAGAAATATGAAAATTCAAAAGCTACGTAGACCAGTGGCTACGCATTTACCATTATTTACGAGTTGAGCGAAAAAATACAGTGGGTACGCGATTATAATTCCAACGTGCGGCATAAAAATGCAAAAAGTAGGTTGTTTGCAAGTAGTACCAGTTGGACACTTATCTTTTCATCACGAAGACGAACTGCAGAGCACAGCTGTTGCCGTACCCTAGATATGCCTCAGCTGCTCTCCACTCGGCAAAGGAGAATAGTGTACAATTCGACAAGATAACTATTACACGCGCCAAGCTCACATGATATGAATGTTCTCGACCCCACACCTCGTACAGCTGCTCCATTACACAAGACCGGTGTGATGTGCTCTATGCCTTACGCCCCAATATGCCATCAGTATTGAAGACAGAATTAATTTCGGTCTTATATTATATTAGGCCGATTACTTTCCACAGGTCCGTGGCAAGAATGTGATAATTGGGTCTTTGAGGAATGTGTTACATTCGAAAGCCCATCTGGCCCAAATGAAATTATAATGATTACCTCCGCCATGGAGGTTATGTTTTCGTCGGCTTTGTCTGTCTGTCACTTATATAAGTCAATAAATTATGAACTGGTTTGAACGAAATTTACAGGGTTTGCTACGTATGTTTAGAGGAACAGATGTTTAACTTTTGGTGAAGATCCGTCCATCCGTTTGTTTGTTTGCCTGCCTTCTTCTTGTCAATGCCATAACTCAAAAAATTGTGAACCTAATTTTTGTTTTGATCCGTTTGTGCGTTGTTTGTCACTGTTTTCAATTTCATGCTCGTTAGCACAATAATTCACAAAATAATGAATTGATCTTTATGAAATTTATAGGAGTTGTTTGTAGTGTTCAAAGACATAAGTGAATAAATTTTGGGGCAGATCGTTGGCTCGTTTGTATGTTTGACTCATGTTTGTCATAAAGTTTGTTAGCAGCATAACTGAATAAGTTACGAACGGATCTCTAAAAAAAATATTTCATCTGGTAACACTGTTGAAGGGCACAAACGATTAGATTTTGGTGTTGATACAAGGAAAATCATGGTCTCCGAACCAATTTTATTTTTTCGTTACCGTTGCCTTGCTTGGCAGAGGTATGCAGTCTCCGAGTGCTCTAGTTCTGCTTGTTTCTCCCTTCACTCCCTCCTTCATTCCTTCTTTAGTACGAGCAACGCTCTCAGGACCGTATAGGAGAAAATTAGGGTATGCTTGATGGGGTGTCGGTAGGGAACATCATGAGAGTCGAGTTTACATGTAAGCTGCTTCTGCTCGCCCGACAAAGGTAGAAACTGTACTGACTTGAAACCTAATTTTTACAGAACATACTTACTGAAAGTGCCAGAAAACCTGCTGTAAGCGGCTACGTGAACTGTGGGGATAACTAGCTGTTAGCCAACCCGCTGGTCGCGGACTGCAGCTTCACCTCAGCACAAGATGGTTGGGTGGTATGCATTAGGCCTCCTGAACCTCGTCCGAAGTATCATCAAAGTAACCAAGGTAAAGGATCGGATGCATGACTTGTCTGAGTTATCATAGAAAAGCAATGCTTTTGCTCAGTGAGATTCAGTTCAGTCCGCAGGCTTCAGCTAACCTGCAATACTATGTAGTGTGCCAGGAAATGACAGCGAATAATTCATGACAATATATTTCAATTGCCACACTTTTGTTGCAACTGCCATTTTGAAGGTCACAGAAAATGAGCTTTTCCTGTTAATTAATGAGTGCAACCCTTCCTGTCTTACACTGATATACAAAAAATCCATCAATTATAGCATGCAGTTAAGCGTTATTCATTACAACTTCGACTTGGCATCATGGATGCGCCATGACATCATATAAATTAAAAGTTTTAGCTCAAGCGAAAACCTAGAAGCTACTGTTTCTTCTACGAATGAAGTCAAATTGGTAAAATAACTGACGCAAAGAGATAATTTTCGGTGAGGAGAAAGTACGACTCAGGGTGTAATACAAATAATTCAAATATTTCGACTTAAATAATGAATGTCTGTGTCGTAGCTATCTGCTAAAAAGTGCGTCCTAGTTTATTCGCTTCCCGTTGTGGTTTGCATCTTTCACTGTCGTCCTCCCATTATATGACTTTGACCAGTCATGTTGCTTTCTCCTTGATGACCTATTAATGCCAGACTTTTCATGGTGTACAGTAATTGGGAGAGAGTGTTCGTGTGAGGAAGATAAGCAGTTCATCTTTACTGGTCGCTTTCAACATATGTGAACCGGTGAGTAAATCCCATGACCCTGCAGACTGTTTATCATTATCAGGCTGCACATGATGCGCATAATGCACTCTTAGCCTTCGTTATATAACTTTTACTATCTTACTTTTATTCTATATTTTTATTGACCATAAATTATTTGAAATAAACAGCATGGAATCTACGCACAAAACTTCTACTCTGCTTGAAGCGCGCACGTTTATTGTTTGAGCTCATGCAGAACGATCCTTCGTTGAGAGCAAGAAGCCGAAGTGAATGGACGGCTTAACTTGTCTAATATCGAGGATCTATAATCTTGTCAACCCAAAGTAGGTGGAAATATAGTAAGGAAACTAAGTTCGCCACATTGACTTGAGCCATATTTTTGTTACAACTTTTGCCACCTACATAAGAGGAGACATCGAGTACAATTTACTGATGGTAAAGAGCCAGGGCAAGATTTTTTCATGATGCATATGTGACAGACAAGAGATGTCTGTTATTAATGTTTCTTCTAATAATGTTTTTGTCAACTTGTGTTTCTCACTTTTGTTAAAAAATAGAAATATCTTCGTGGCATTAACATATGCCTTTTCTTTACAGACTCGGCTGTCAAGTTAGAAGGTTTTATTATTATTATTTTTGTTTGACTACTTTCCACAATAAAGTTTCTTTCAAGATACGGTACCACAATATGTACCGTAAAGTGGGGTAAGTGCGCCTCTCACATAAAAAAATTAAATCTCTATTAATATACATACGTAACTTTTTTCTCAGTTACAGAGTGTTATAAAGTCCATTAACCTAGCGAACGTTTGAGCCCCAGTACGATCCCTTACCTTATTTAGGTGAGTAGTTTAAGTAAATGTATAAATTTTTGTTTTTTGCGGAGGTGGAAATGTAACTGTCGTGCACAATATAAAAATATGCACTGAATTTGGCGAAACTTTGACAGTACATGACAGATATGATAAAGAAGGCTGTGCAGAAATATTAAGACGATTGAGTACATAGAATGGGCTGTAGAGTCTTCGGGGCAAGTGCGCTAGCCCCCACACCAGGCTTTAATACTGATACAGATCAAGGCGGTTTGCAATTACAAGCCTGTGGGAGGTGAGCTGCGAGCTAGGACATACGCTCCCGAGCAGCTGCAGACAGCCATTTAACGTGTAAAAGACGGAAAAACAATAACAAGTGTCACTGCACAGACTAGAGTGCCACGACGGACCCTTCAGGACCGTGTTTGTGGTGACCATTCACAAACTCAAAAAACCCACAATTATTGTTAGAATCAAATTGTTGTTCCACGCTTTTAACTTTGGTTGTCTGATTGTTAGGTAGGTTTGTAAGCTTTATTTGTTTTCTTTTATGGATATATTTGTAATTTATATTGCCTATATATGGCACACTTGCCCCAAATTGTGGGGCAAATGCTCCCCTGTTCTTTTATGTGCAGCTCCTTATTTTTACAAGCAGAAATATTGTGACTACTGCTGTAAGTACTAATAATTCTAATGCATCTATCCATATA
The DNA here is from genome assembly GCA_001587735.2 of Parhyale hawaiensis. Classification (NCBI taxonomy): domain Eukaryota; kingdom Metazoa; phylum Arthropoda; class Malacostraca; order Amphipoda; family Hyalidae; genus Parhyale; species Parhyale hawaiensis. Next base: position 6,744,995 of record LQNS02276883.1, on the reverse strand, counting down.
ATAAAACCTGAAACATAACATGTATTTTGATTCTCCCATAAAAAAAATCCTTGAAAATGGGGACGCACTTACCCCACTTGACGGTACGTCAGTGCCCAAACGAAATCAAAAAGCCGATGATTTGCTCATACCTGTTATATTTATGCAATAGTGATAGATACGTGCCCTGACAGAATTTTTTATTGTTCCAGAAGTTATTTTGGAGTTTTAGCTTCTAGGTCGACCAAGAAATACCTTCGAGATGTTTCATTCGACTGTCTGCTGATGTTGCAGGTACACAGTACAGTCCAGCCGCCGAAGTACTCACTGCGCTTATCATGACTCTTAGGCGTGCATTTTGTCTTAATGCTTGTCTTCCGGAATATATAACCGACTATGTTCTGTTTTAAAGTTTTATCACGTTTTATTCTAAATGTACATTATAAAATATCTTCATACATACTTTCATCACTGACAATTTTCCACAACTATGATTATTCTCTAAATCAAGATACCACAGCTGGTACTTCTCTTATAAGCATACTGTTTGCTGACTATATAGGTTGCACCTGAAGATCTCTAACGCACTGCATACTTAACCCTTTTATAGGCTTGTAATTCATGGAGACGACAGCTGCTGTTAAATATCATATTGTGCGCTTTATCTGAAAAGAATATGGTCATCGTTGTTGTCACATCAGTGTATACTGAGATCACAGTAAAAAAAAAAAACTGCGTGAAATGCAAAATTACGAAGTCTGCAACAATATCTTTGGGTAGCGGACTTTGCTGGCTACTTCTGTAATGCTCTTCCTACGGAAGCATTTTTACCTCCCGGTAAATGCTTAACAGCCTGTAGATAGTAAGCCCATTTTGTATGCTGGTAGCACTGCCCTCTTACTCAATTGGTTGCGTGAAGAGCATAAGGGCGATGTCGACAGAGATACACAGGATGTTTACCGCAAACACACGAGCCACATCCGGCATTCCTGTAGCTGCGGTGCCTCTGTGTACTTACAATACTTCAGTAATACACCGGCCGGTGTTTGAAGCACACAAGTGGTGGTGAAACTGTTAAGCCTTGAACGTACTTACCCCATATACCTACCTATATCACTCAAAAATCCTGGCTTCTGCAAACGTGTTCTTATCTCTAGAACTCGCAGTCTCCGTGCTGGATGAGCATACTTAATCGTGCATTTAACCTACTACACAGCAACACCTGCTGAACCGGCACGCGTACAACTGTCTGGTATGTTTCACGCTTGCACGCCAAAGTGCGAGGCGTGTTCCACGCCCCTACGCGTGCCAACGTCGGAGACACTGTGTAGCTGTGAATTGAAGTCAGTGAGCACTAGTGATTTCTCGTGTTGAATTTCAAGTGATAAATTACTTGTTTCCATACTTCAATCACCCAACATAAGTAGTTATAGATGTAACGGGTAACAAACTGCATTTTTTTAACTGCTTGGCACGTGCGCGCATCCAGAGATGGGCGAGCACTCGCTGCCCATAGCACGCATCCGATTTGAGAGCCTAAAGCACGCCTATGTGTGCAATTAGTGTACGCGTTTGCGTACTGGTTTTGAAACAAGCTTTCGGCACGCATTCACGTGCGTTTCCAGCATGCCTGGAGTCTCTCAGAGACGTATATACCTGTCTATTTAAAACAAAATTGTAAACGCGCTTCGAGAAAGAACTAACTTGTGATCGTGCCTGATACTGAGGACCGGAATTATTCTGAATACGTTGAGATGTAAAGAGATCAAACTTAAACACTGGAAATAAGCTTTGGACACTTACATATTTACCTCGGCCAAGGAGGTTATGTTTTCGTCGGGTTTGTCTGTGTGTCTGCCTGTTATGCTGTCTATCTGTCACAAAGATAACTGAAAAAGTTATGGACGGATTTTGACGAAAAATACAGGGATTGCTAGGTATGTTAGGAGGAACAGATGATTAACTTTTGGTAAAGAACCGTTCATCCATTTGTTTATTGGTCTGTCTGCCTCAGTTTTTTCGAATGCCACGACTCAAAAAGCTATGGATGGATTTTCATGAAATTTACGTGAGTTGTTGGGTATATCACGAAAAATGAATGACCAAATTTTTCTGATGATCTGTTTTTTCGTACGTTAGTTTGTCGCTGTTTTAAAATTTATGCTTGTCAGCACAATGACTCAGAAAGTTATGAATAATTTTTTATGAAATTAACAGGAGTTGTTGGAAATGTTTAAAGACATAAATGATTAAATATTGATGATGATCGCTTGATCTGTTTGTGAGTTTGACTTATGTTTGACAAAATGTTTGTTACCAGCATAACTAAAAAAATATATAAGAATGGATCTTCCATAAAATTAGTGAAGATGTTAATACTGTTAAAAGGCACAAATTAGTAAAGTTTGATGGTTATACAAAGAAAATTATGGTCTCAGCACCAATTTCAATATTTCGTTACCTCTGTCTTGCTTGCCGGGGGTATACGTCCCACTCTAGTTGTTAATAATTTAGTAATTACTGTACTACTTCTAGATCACTTAAATTTTCATGAAATGTAGATCATTGTAGGTGCATTAATATTAAATTTGCAGGCATTAACAAATCCCTTAGGTTCAAGTTGCACGGCACAAGTTACGAAAATTTAGGGGTGGAAACAGTTTGAGATAGTGAGAAAAAATGCATTACTAATGAATAATTCAGTTCGGTGGAATACAAGAGTTAATTCAATATTAACGAGCTTTGCCATGAGCTTGTAGAACTATAACAGATTGTTTCTACATTGATTTTGTTAAATTAGTAAGGGTTTCATGGGGTATTTCTTCCCAACATTACGTGATACATTCCATCAATAAATTCTTATCAGCAAACTGTCTTCCAATTGATAACAGCACATTCAAACGATACCTCTCAGGTTTTCAATTGACCTGAACTGCCTAATCCAGAACGTTGGCATTGTGGGAGAAAAAACCAATTATTTTTGTACTTAGCAGTTTGCATTGCAGCGTTCAATAATGATTTGATTTTATTAATGACATTGAAGAGAAGGTGGAAGACTGTATTCGAAACTTGAGTGAACTTTGCAGCATTTTGTCTGCCCTTCATTTAAACTAATTTGGCCTTTTGTTAGACGTAAATACTCCCCAAATCATGAGTTAACATCCACCAAATTGCCGCTTAGAGAAAAATCTGTTCATCTTTTCTTAAATGATGTTGTGTTGATATGACTGTCAACCTTCTGAACTATCCAATTTAAATTTTTTAAACTGTGAAAAATCACATTCATATAGCAGTCTAAGTTATGTTTTCCTTTATTCTTTCCATTTGGTAACTCTTGTGTTTCTTCGTGAGTACTGTGGTCACCTTGGCTTTGTTATAAAGAAAATTCTTGCAATAATGCAATGCCTGAAGAACTCTTCTTGGTGTAATTTTCTAACCAAGTGAGGTGAAAGATCCATTTTGAAAATTTTCGAAGCCTCTCTAATTAAGCAGACTACGACGGGCCGTTAGAGATATTTTGGGAGGATCGACGACCTGTACGTTTACCGTTGCATTAATCGTCAAGATTTTGCAAAACATTATTCACAATATGTCTATATCTGCTTACCATCTTTGCGATCCATTCCACATTAAAACCAGACTCTTTCTATTAAACAGTAATTCCATTTTCCTGTTCCTAACGTTCATTGCTCTTTAACATTGTGTAATGTATAGTAAGCTGAAAATTTTGTCTTCTCAGATGAAGTTTTAGTGTTTTCAGGTTAGTTTATATATTATTTTCTGATACTTGGTTAGTTTTCGGTAATACATATTTGTCTCTGAAGCGTCTTAAAGCATTTTTCACTCCAAAACATTATGTTTGTTCGTCTACTGCCTTGTTGCTTAAAACATACGGGAAATGTTAGTACCCGTAAAGTTAATATGCAAGCACCTCCAATAATCAATATTTGATGAAAATTTTCATGTGTCTAGCAGCAATGTTTAAAAGGGTAGTAAGAGATATGTATCTAAGTGTATAATAAATTTTTCCATCACTTTATACTTCAGGGTGCAACGGACGCAATTATTACTTTTTCGAGATCTCTACTTTCCTCCTTCGACGAAACGACTTCTTCGCTTGAGCGTAAAAAGTTCGATCTATTGCAGTTATGGTATTGTGCATACAGCATACACGAAGGAAATTTACATTCACTGATGCTTGGGTACTTGCTAATAAATACTTTTTTACCATATCATCTAGGGGAAGAAAAAATTTGCAGCTCGAGCAGATGAGCTGAAATCAATGAAGTTCAAAAGAAGGAGGGAGCACAGCCACATTTCGCTGTACTGGCCAAGGCAGTTCATTGTTCTTCGGTGGCTGCTCACCTTCCCACCAATCACCGGCTCTTAGCCATCCCTCCCCGCCAATCACATGCTCTCGGCCATTCCTTATAGGCAATGAAAGGCTTCCACTTGTACAGCAGCATCCACATCTGGACATAGCCGACACCTTGCTTCAGGAGTCTGACTCCTTAGAGGTTCTTGGTGTTATCTTTAATGTAAAGCTTACCTTTGAGCCGCATAGTAGGCGACTGGAGTCACGTGCTTCCAGTAAGATTGTGTTTTTGCGTAATTTGAATTCTGTGTTTGGTGACAGTGAGGTTGTCAGCAGATGCTTTTATGCTTTTTTGCTGCCTGTGTTGGAGTATTGCTCACCGGTCTGGGCTTCAGCTGCTGACAGTCACTTGCGTCTGTTGGATCGACTTGTTACGTCAGCCAGTAGGCTGTATGCGGGTAATGATTTCGTGAACCTGTATCACAGGAGAAGGGTTGCCGAACTCTGTATGTTTTATAAGGTGTACAACAGTAAGAGGCATTGGTTGTAGACTTCTGTCGGGTCATTCACCTTGACGATCGTTACATTCGGAGCATACTTATTGCCAAACTTTAGCCTATAACTTTAAAAGTTGTCTAATCAGGCTGATATGGTTTTTACCACAATAGTACCAGTGTCTAATGATGCTAATGGAACAATCCCCAACTTTCTGCGAGTATTGTTGTTTTAGCTATTTACTTTTAAAGTGAACGGACAAAAAGTACAAAAGTGCAAAACTCTCTGAAAGTACAAATAGATATCTGAATACTTTATATAGGAGTTATAGATGAAGGATTAGGCTATCCAAATGTGTATAGGTTTTGTTAGGTGCAATTACCATTTTCCCTCAGAAGCCAAAGAAGCGCCGTGACGTTCGCTACACTGCGAATTTCTTAACAAAATTAATATAAATAAAGAAATTAAGCAATCTTTATCAAGTCCTAGGGTCTTATAATGTATTTTACTAATAATAAATGTTTTTATATTTGAACATGCATAATATATGACTTGCCATATAAACATTTTAGTAAAATATGCAAATGTGTTGTTTTTACCAAGGTTAAATATAGGATCCTTTGTAGTCTTGAAGCTGTTTTCGCTTCATTAGTTTCGTTTCAATTTATTTTATTATGCACTAGTGGATCTGGAAAAAATTCACGATCGCCACATGATTTACAGAAAATGGGCTTCTAGAGAAAAATGACAAATAGTGCATACATACTTTCTAATTGTACTAACGATAGATATGAAGTTATATTTAGCTGCTCCCAATATTCCCTGGCTATATAAACAAACACCTCATTCTCGTGACGATTGCTACACACGATAATAATTATTTCAACTGACTATTAAAAATTTATAATTAGCTTGCAAGTGCAATCGCTAACATAGTTTTGAAGCATAATGTGTACTAAGTACTATGGAAAATTATTGGTTGAATCTGTTGTATTTTACTGACTGTATTAAGGTTCTGAAAAGTAGACTATTTTATATGATTACTAGTGTCCCGAGCCGTCATTGTAAATGACGGCATATTTGGTTATTAAATGACTGGTGCACGTGTGCGATAAATGACGGCAGTAAGTTAGCCCTTCAGGAAAACCCCCGCTGGCTTCCTCATTTTTCCCCTATCTAATACTGA
>LQNS02276883.1:6711520-6729585 GCA_001587735.2 Parhyale hawaiensis | reverse complement strand
GTTAGGTTAGGTAAGGGTAGGTTAGGTTTGGCTAGGTTAGATTTGCCTAGGTAGTGTTTATTTTAGTGATGGCCGCGCAGGAAAGCTTACGTGAACGCAAAATGTCCAGGGTTCCGGCGAGTGCGACCGGGGCAGTTACCCCCAATGCAATTATAAACTCAGCCCTGGTAGCATAGCTTGAATAAGACCTAGAAAAGGGCTGTATCCTTTGTCTCCGTGTGCAAAGCAAATGATTAATTTAATTCCGAGTGCGTTACTTATCTTCTCGGTGTCATACACACGAAGTAGAATGTCTAAGCTAGGCTACACTACGGCAACCTTAATTAATTTACGGTTTCTATTTTTTTTTATTTTCTAGAGCAATAGTGGAGCTCAAAATCAGCATTGTTAACGTTTAAACACAAAGATTGCTCGAATCCATTCATTTTGAACTACTCAGATTACATTTAACATCGGCAATTCAGATTCCCTCGGCACCACCCGGTTTTATTCTCACACAGCTGCACAGTATCGCATCAGATTTTTTACGCTTGTGAAGAGATTGGCATATGCTAGGTCATCACTGGTCAAAATTACACTGGGAACTCAAAATTGCACTTAGTGACAGCATGTATTCTTTTATCAGGTAATAGACCTCTACAAGTTTTATTTTATGTGGTAGATTGTGCACCGCCCAACCTTAGTATCATAACCAGGGAGAAGTTTTTAGTACCTAGATCGAATAACCTTATAGAATTTAGTTTACATAAGTACACACGGAGTATACTTTCATAAAAGTAAATTCTTACAAATTCGCTGGCCGCCCCACAAGTTGGTTCTACTGTTCAAGCCTCAGAGATGGCCAATTATTGTGTTCCGGAAGTTTCGTTATCGTAGAACCGATAATGTTCAGCATAGCGGAGCAGATTTTCAGCCCTACATGTTTTCTATTAAAAAAAAAACAGGCCATCAGGAATTCGGAGTAATAATTATGACTTGTAACCCAGAAAGTTCGTGCGTTTTCTGTTCGAACATTTACTATTAACACCAAGAAAATTTTCTTGGTATTGGCGCGTGTTAGCTGAACTCTATAAAGAGCTAATAAGGGCAGGAATCTAAACAGATACACACGTCAAACTAAGAACTGACACTGATGCTTGTTATCATTAAATGTATCTGTAACAACAATCAAAGGCACCTATTTTTACATCAATGTAGGTATATGATTGACATTTTTAATTAAAATTTTTAATTTCTGCTTTCTATCCGCCATTGTATTGCTCTTTATTTGCCCTTCTTTCATCATTTTTCAGCTCATTGCATTGGAAGGATTTCAAGTCTATACCAGTTCAGAACCTTTTGCTTCGAAAGCATATATATAGTTCAGTAGGCTATATCGTTCTTATTACAACCAGATACAACTTAAAACGGGTCATGACCTCTATATACTAATTTCACTATCTACGGGTAAGTGCTCTGAAACACCGTCTTAATAATAACAAGTAACATTTTTTGTTTGTTTGATTGTTTGTTTGTTTCTGAGTGATCAGATAACCTGCCCGAAGCTGATTATCTCACAGTAACCGCGCTCCCCATGCGATGTGTCCAGATGTTCACTGCAGTGAACAGATATTTATTATATAAAGCTGGCGCACCTGTTGCCTTGGTGCACTAGTCGTTGGTTAGTCAGGTAAGAAGAAAGTGGTCCTAGTAGTTTTACGGCAGAGAGGTGAGACGTGTGTACTCGCGAATTTTGCTTTTGTGTTCAGTATGATTTCAATGCTTTGTGACTCGTCCTTCGTCACCTGATTTTGCCGCCGGCTAAAAGCTAGAAAGAACAACACCAGCAAAGTACCTCGCAGAATCCAGAATAATTCGGTAAAGGCAACCGTTTGCTTTACTCAAACGAGAATTCGTTCAGGCGTTAACGCGGCATAAGGAGCACGATTCGTTGCGCTCGGCTGCTTGACGTACCTTCCATGACTTAACAAATTTCAAACGAGCCCGTGGTAGCTGAAAAGCAGCGTTCTTCCTACCTTAGTCAAATTTTGCTTCTACTTTCATGCCAAACTGGTTTCGCGTTCTACCAACTTGCATTCGATGATAGAGGTTAAGGAAAATGCGGTGTCTCCTTTCCTGGAGCTGGAGATTTGTCTGCGGCATATTATGTAGAATATTTACTCTACAGAATCTGAATACCGAGCAGTTATCGAAAGCGTAGGACATTCAGAAAGTTTTAGCAAGAGGGAAACACATTGACTATTAGTAGAGATTCATTTCCATCGAATCTAAAACTTCGCACACCAGGAATCGATTCTTCTGCTTTTCAAACACTGAGAGCGCTCTCACGCAAGTACACTTTTCAGCTATGACTTGATTCTCAAAGATCCCAGCAAGGTTTTACAGAAACTCAAAGAAATACCAAAAGCCACATGGTGCGCGGTATAATGGTGGATGGTCTGTGAACTGCAGCTTGCTTGTCGCTACAAATTAATGAATATATGTTTGAAAAACTTCTTGGGATCAATCTCCAAGGGAATGGGACCTTGCCCGACGGACATGATCCAAACTTGAGGGCATACCTACTTGCGAGTTGTCTGTGCCAAGTGGATGACACGGCAACCATGGAGGACAGTGCATACGATGAAAAAGTGTGGGACTCAATAAATGTGTATTTTTGTAATCGTATTGTTAAAACCTTGTGAATGTTCTACATACACTCTATTAACTTCCAGGAATACTTATCTACATTAGCGCAATAAATTAAAATTGCAGGAGGATTTTTGCACGACTGCTTAAAGATAGATTACTATCCTGGAAGCCAGAATTTTATGGAAGCCATTAGCCTAAATATAACAGCTAAAATGAAAATTCCATTAAATACTTGCGCTTTTTGAAAAGTAATTACCCAGCTAGACAGTTTTTAACTTTTCATCTCGAGCACACACTGTCAAGCTTACACGACCAGTTATATTTTCAAGCAATTAATGGTGATAATTTTTATAGTCTGAGCACATGTTTTCCTTCGAAATATTCATTTATAATTACCTGCTGTGTGAATCATTTACGTTACACGCGCGAAGAGGCTTCTAGTCTTTCATCGCCTGCAGTGCACTGCTTGCAGATCACAATTATGTATTAGAAATACAAGTAAATAAATTAAATTATTTACTGTAATTGTGGTAGATGTATTTCCATGATCTTTAGACCCTTTCATTGATTTTTCTTCAGCTTGAGATCTCGAATCTAACAAAGCTTTTTCCGAACATCAAACTCTTTTTATTATCTTAATGTACCATTTACACTTTGATTTTTTCTCGTGAAATAACCGCGACTAATAATTTTACCTTGGATAAAAAAAAGTACTACATCAGTGAGCTCCATTGACGCCTACGTACACTTGCTACAAATTTACGTTAGCATGCTACTTTCTGACTGCAAATCCCCCTTTTTTTCTCAGGTGTGTAAAGACTAAAGATGAAGTTGTTGCTTGTCCTCTCAGCGCTGCTAGTGGCAGCTCAGGCTGCAGGTGAGTACTCTGTATTGTTGGTTGAATAATATGTTAAGCTATTTACTGAGAAATAGCTTCACTTAGTAAATTTATTGCTGCTTTTTGTCGACTGAATGATGTGCAGAGTTGTTCAATGAAAAGCATCTACGTTGGTTAAATTGCAGTTACTGAATTTTCAACAACTAAGTCGGAAAAGATATAAGAAGACCCAGCTGTTGGCTTGAGGCGTTTTTTTAGCCCTGTTTAGCCCTGTAGGAAGTTCTACGTTTTACTATTTAATGTTGGGATACTGATGCGCTGTAGGCTTGGGTACTTAGCTTTTATATATGATATACGGCTGATTTTTACCCTAAAACATGCAGTTACTGTTTTCGAAATAAAATTAAAATATTGATGCTACTTTTCGCGACTGATTTTGTCTTTCCACAACATCCATTTTAGAAGTTTCAAGACGTTTCCCGCTGAGCTTTAAGGCCCTCATCAACGATGTATGTTACAGGCTGAGTAGATTTCTTGGCACAATATTAATGTAACTAGTGTCCCGAGCCGTCATTGTAAATGACGGCATATTGGGTTATTAATGACTGGAGCACGTGTTCGATAAATGACGGCAGTAAGTTAGCCCTTCAGGAAAACCCCCGCTGTCTCCTGTGCTTATTACTGTTCAGAAGGCTTCGTTATTGAAAATTCAGCATTCTGCCTAAGAAATTGGATATATATATTTTAGTGGCACGTGTCGTCATTATAAATGACGGCAAAAAATTAACACTTCACCAAAACCCCCGCCGTCTTTTGGGCTTCCTCATTTTTTCCCTATCTAATACTGAAGAAAAAGATTCCAAGGTACTCAACTTTTTTTNTTTTTTCGCCTTTTGAAATCTGAATTTTCTCCTATCTTATTAGTTGTATTTTCCCCCTATCTAATACTGAAGAAAAAGATTGCAAGGTACCCAACTTTTTTTTCGCCGAAAAAAAATTGCAAGGTACCCCACTTTTTTTTTAAATTTTGAAATCTAAATTTTCTCCTATCTTATTCCCATAGAGCGTGACAGGAAAGATATAAATATATAAATAAATAAATAAAAACACGACGTGAATTATTATATATATAGATGTCCATTATGTGAATGGTGATTGATTGAGAATAATTTATTACTCAGTAGCTCATTCACTGTTAGTCGAGAAAGCCATAATTTGGGGTGAAGCCATTCGTTGCCACTTTCATTCACTTAAAGTAATCTTAAATAATACACTTCGGCGAATCGTACTAAGCGCAAAGCACATCATGTACGTTCAGTGAACTATATAGTGATATGTACTCTTCCTTACACATGACATGCTGCAGTTTCAAGCTGTTTACAGTTATTTCTTAGTCAAATTCTTTCGATTTGTTCTTCATTATAATCTTGATATTCAATCGTATTTCAATCCACTTCTTCCCCAACAGATTACAAAAAGAATTTCTGATCGCAGTTTTCCAAATGTGCGAGTATGTCGTTGGGCGTTTCTCAACTGATGTTGACAAACGCACAACGACTTTTCAAGTTACAGCGCTTCATAATGGAATTGCAACGACTTTATTAGACCCATTTCTGTTACATATCACGTGGTTGGATTTGTTCTTGTAATTCAGTTGTCTCAAAAGTTATGTTTAACCTTCTCCTGGCTATGCTGATATATCATTATAAAGTTTCAGTAAGAGCCGTTTCAGATGATCTTTGTACTGCACCTATCCATCTATTGTTTTGATGTCATCGTCTACAATCTATGCGCAAAATCATTTTTTTTTTGCCAGTTATAGTTAACGATGAAATTATTCGTACACCTTTCTGTATCTAACATCATCACAGATTTCTCTAAACCTATAGTTTTCTGTATAACCCTAACTTTTTTATACATTTTCTACAATATGTTAGATGGGTTTAGGCTCGCGAAAAAAATTGTAAAAACCCAGGTATTCAGTATCTAGGTAATATGGAGTAAATTTATGAAGTTAATATTCGGAAAATTCGTTCAAACAATAAGAAATGAAAATAAAGAACTACTTTTGACTCTCGATAGCATTACTTTTTGTTTCTACAACTTCTAATGATAATTATCTACAGTTTTTTGAGGAGATTCAAGCACATTTTCGCAGGGTTTTCTTTTCTTGCTTCGATGGTTACGTGTTTTAGTTCCTGCATGTTCTTTGGAATCCCACGACTTATCCCCCGATTCCAATACGCGTTACGAATTTTTGATTGGGTACAACTCACGACTCATTGCAAGGCGTTGCAAATTTGCAACATTCTTTTCTTGAAGCAATAGTCACAAATTACACGAATTTTCTGGGTCATCATCTTAGGCTGGATGCCCACTGACAACTTTCGTTGCCGCTAGCAGCCTAGACGCAACTTAGCATATCCGACTGCGCAGTCGTGGTCGTGACTTCAGCATGACGTCTATGAACATCGTGCTCTAATTCTAAAAATATCAAACATCGTGAACCCAAACCGCTTATAATTAAGAGCGATCGTTGAAAGTTCAACATTGCCACTTGCTAGGGTGTAAAAATTGCAGTAGCGACTGAAATATTTGAAAATTTTTGAAGCATTTAGATTTTGTGCAAGCTGAAGCCGTGCCGTAGCAACGTACACGGAATAGTTGAGTTGCCTCTAAGCTGCTAGCGACAACGAAAGTTGTTAGTGGGCAGCCGGCCTTACTGGAATGTGAGTAGTCGCCCTATATATAGTCGTCCGTAGATAACTTAACGTTTTCATCCGAAAGCTTGAAAAAAACAACCCGGTTTCCTAATCTTTCAGTGAATTTTTACAGAGAAATAACCAAGAACATCGTGGATCTCGAGCCAATCTTAACTGTTGGCATGGTATGCTTTGAGAGCAAAGTTAAATATTGATGCAACGTTTCGCGACAGGCTGCGTCATTTCATACTATCTGTTTTAAAAGTGTGATGTCGTTGCCTGAAGTTTTTATTAAACCGTCGCCAAATTTCTTGAAATCATTATATCCGAAAAGCTAGAATTTGTTACCATTACTTCATATGAATAATTTGTTCAATAATTTGTTTTCATACCGTTTACCAAACAGTTAACTACATTTATTCCATATAACTCATTCTTTTGAAAAGTGAGTTTTATATTACCATTCACTTACTTATGAAAACATGCCAACAATTTAGCACTGTATGTAGAAGCACTATAGGTGTGAAGAAATTGGAAAAACGTTTATTTCTGGACGGTAGCAACTCGAATCATTTTCTTGCAGCACGCAGCGACACTTCACAGCTTAGACGTCACAGAAACAATCCTGAATTTGCAATGGACAAAGTCGGCCTCGCTCGCCAGTGACAAAGCAACTATTATTCTGACCATGCAGCCTGTGCATCTAGATATTCTGTAGTTTCGCAAGCTGCACTGTGACACCTGCAGCCTGCAATTCATCAGTCATAATGATGATGAAGAAGAATGACGCAGCAATATTTATCTCAACAATAGACGGAAACACGGCAGAATGTGGCAACTACCGGACTTTTGAAGGCAGTTAGATGATTAGGTTGACTTGTTCCCTGAACTCTGAATGTTGCAGTGCGGTGAATGCTTACTGAATTATACTGAAAGATCCGCCATTGTTCCCTGAACGCTGAATGTTGCAGTGCGGTGAATGCTTACTGAATTATACTGAAGGATCCGCCATTGTTCCCTGAACGCTGAATATTGCAGTGCGGTGAATGCTTACTGAATTAATTATACTGAAGGATCCGCCATTGTTCCCTGAACGCTGAATGTTGCAGTGCGGTGAATGCTTACTGAATTATACTGAAGGATCCGCAATTTATACCGTAGAGATCAGGATAGTGGGTCGACATATTGGGTGATACTGCAATTTAACAGATATGAGGTGAATGTCTACAGTAGCGACCATAATGGTTCGAACGCCTAAAAACTCATCAGAAAATTTTTAAATACTCCAATATTATTAGACAATGAAGTGTAATTTTACACTCGTTGAGCAACATGTCATAGCTAAATTGTGTTAAAATTTCAGCTGTTCAGGATAAATAAAACAAAAGCTAGAAGCAAATGAATTTTAATTGTAATAATTTAGTCTGGACCAAACAGTTCGGTCACTTCATTTTTTCTATTTTATTTTAGAAAAAAACCAATGTTGCCACAGATAGAATTATATAAATTGGGTTAAACACATAACATAACTCTTTCTGTGCCAACATTGGTTTTTTATTATAATTCATTTGCTTGTAACTTTTATTTTATTTATCCTGAACAGCTGAAACTTTAACACAATTTAGCTATGATACGTTGCTGAACTTGTGTAAAACTGCATTTCAATGCCTTCAATAATATTGAAGTATTTGAAGATATTTTGATGAGTTTATAGGTGTCCGAACCATAATGGCCGCTACTGTATAGTTAAATGAGAACAAGATCTACTCCTCTTCTGAGTATTGCGGACTCAGCCTTTATGCAAAAATTGTAATTGATTAATTCGAAATTTGAGGCGTACATCACCTGGTAAGCTAAACATTATATGGAGAATACGCTCATCTCGCTCAGCACATTGGTAGGGGTAGGTAAATAAAAATAATAATACTAATGTTAGTGATACCGCCTGCGGTTACTTCAAATGGTATGCAATGGTTTACCATAATACAATATACATATATCATGTATATTGCATCGACCATATTATGTCGATTCAGCCAACACACTACCGCACATTTTTGGTGAGTAGAAAATGTTCCCCTAGCTGTGGCCACCTGAAATGTCATCAGCAGCGGTGATAATAATAACGAGAGTTATGCTAATAACGAACGTTAGTGGTAAGTATAAAGTTCATATATTTGAAGCAAGCAAGGAGCCGATTATAAAGTATACGTTAGAAATTTTATTTATTCAGACTTTATCTATAGAGGCAGCTTATCACGAAAGTTACACCAGCACCGACTGTCCGATGGCACAGGAAGTTTACGTTAAAAAAAAAAAACGGTAGTAACAAATATACTGCAATTTACATCACAAATACTTGGATAGTTTCCTCACAGATTTTTTTTATTTGGTTGCCGTTTTGACTTAAATTTGTCAATTAATTACAGGAAATAGATCTACCGATGCGCACACCCCATGGTAAACAACACTTATTTTATGAATAATTTATTGGCCTAATTGCAAAAAATACAAACAGAAGAGAATTAAATATGGCAACTGCCTGGTGTTTGTTACCCTGAAAATTTCTGTTCGGGCCCCCGGAATGCTGTCCTAGCCGCCGTGTGTACCTCAAGTTCCGCTGTAATTGGGACCTCGTCAGGAGAGCGGCCGAGGCTCTTCCTTGAGGAGCATATTGTGGGAGCCCTGGCATGGTCAGCGATATGAATCATCGCCTACTTGATAGTATTCATCGCCGTGCATCTAGGGTGACGATTCGCCGTCGTAGTGGGGACGAGCCGTGGTTTAATGAAGACTGCAGGGCGGCTTATGATGCCAAACAGACGGCCTACCTTGTATGGAGGCGTGGAGGGGCCCGTAAAGAATGGTAAGAGTTCCGTGACGCTCAGCGGCAAAGCGGCAGTTCCTGCTTCGCTGTCGCGAATAATAATATTGGCTTCATGGACTTTAAAGCAATCTGCATTTGGAGTCGATTCTGCGGTGCCACCGTTGTGCGGAGAGGGCGGTGGGATTGTCTTCCAAGCGAGAGAGAAGGCTGAACTACTTAATGTTCACTTCAACTCGAAAGGCCAGGGATGGTATCACTCCAGCTGCATCGTGTACCCGTCGTCCAGTGCTTACAGCGCTTGCCTTTAGGTCCAGGGAAGTAAGATCTCTCCTGTCTGGTTTGGACGCCCAAGGAGGTGTGGACCCTCTTGGCTTTTTCCCTTGCTTTCTTAAGGAGTTGGCGGGAGTTCTGGCACCGAAACTCAGTCGTGTGTTTCGGCGTTTAGTGAGGGAGGGCCGTTTTCCTGCTGACGTGGTACATATCTGCATGGGCCCTCAATTATCTTCCGATTTCGATAACGCCTGTTGTCTCCGAAGTTATTGAGTGACTACTAGAGCCTAGACTTGGGCGGCTCCTTGAGCATGGCGGGCTACCGAGCAGGCAGTATGCCTATCGCAAGGGTGTCAGTACTTGCTATGCCGTCCTTGACATTGTGTGTGCGGGTCAAAATGCACTTGATGCCGGTCAGGAGCTTTGTCTTGTCCAGCTTGACTTTAGTGCAGCGTTTGATAGGATATACCACCTAGGCATTATTCGCAAACTCCAACTGATTGGTGTTGGTGGCTGTTTTCTCCGCATCATCAGTGATTTTCTCTCAAATAGGGAGCAGAAAAGTTATTCTGGACGGGTACTGCAGTGCAGTTACCCGGGTGGTATCGGGTGTTCCTCAGGGGAGTGTGTTGGGACCTTTGCTCTACTTTTATATACCACAGAACTGAGCTCCATTGTCGCCAACCCCTTGATCAGTTATGATGATGACTCCACCTTGATGGCCTTGGTGCCAACCACTGCCGATAGGCCAGAAATTTCTGCTTCGGTCAACAGGGACTTGCAGTTAATATCTGAATGGTGTCTCTTTTGGCGTATGAAAGTTAAGCCTTCCAAGAGCAAGTCCATTATCTCAAGATCGAGGACAGTGCTGCCTGCTTTTATGCCTCTCACTCATGATGGTGTTGTGGTTAATGAGGCTCAGAGTATGCTAGTCTTGGGAGTTACTATTGATGGTTAATTAACAGTTGAGCCCACATTCGATATATTGCTACCTCCGTTTCTCAAAAGCTGGGTGTTAAGAGACAGGCATCGAAGGTTTTTGCGGACCCTAACTTTCTGGGTAGGTGTTGCTGGAGTTTATTCCTTCCTTTAGTAGTAGAATATTGTTCTCCTGTGTGGGCCTCGGCCGCTGCGTCTCACTTGCGGCTCCTTGATAGAGTAATATCTCGCGCTTCTGGTTTGAGCGCGGGGCTATTTGATTGTAATCTTGAACACCGGCGCAGGGTTGCTGCCTTGTGCATGTACTATAAAATTTTTAACCACGATAAGCACCCTCTTGCGCCCTCGGTGCGAGTCCTCCATGTGCCCCAGCGACGCACTCGCGGAGATGTAGTAGTTCACGAGTTTGCTGTTCAACTGCCTCGGGCGCGCACTACTCAGTACCAGCGGTCATTTATGTATCGTTGTGGTCAGCAATAGAACGCGTTGGATGGCTCGGTGTTTGTGGATGGCAATTTGGATATTTTTAAACGCAGAATCAATCGTTTCCTATACCGTGATTCATACTCTTATTCCTTTTTTTGTTTTTCATTTCTGCGCCACGAGCTTTCTTCTTCTGTTTCGGGCATTGGGTGGCGTGGGGACCTTGTTTTCTTTGGCACTTGCCTCTTACCGTCGCGGCTTCTTGCTCATCTTTAATAATAATAATGGCTACTCATATGTTCCAGATATTATCGACCCTGCCACTTGCACGGCTTACCCTTGCCTCGTCTTTAACGATGAGTTCGACTATATGGACCTGGAGGCGTGGGAGCACGAGATCACGCTAGGAGGCGGCGGTGTGAGTGCCATAAGTAATATTTTATCCTCATTTACTGTGTAAGCTGTGGATACAATATGCGAAAGCTTTAGTACAAAACGCAATGTTTACTGCACTTAGGCTACTCTAAAAGAAAACCTGTCAAAAAAGAAAGACATTGTCGTTACCTGTCATTGATTTCAGTGAATATTACCTCTTATATATATATGCATAAATCGTGATTAATCTTTAAGAGACTGTGTATTCATGCTCATAGTTACAGTAGTTAGGAAATGTTAAAAAAGTAGAAATTACACTGAGATTTCAATTGCAAACTGTAGTTCCTTTCCTGCTTAACGTCAACTGGCAATTATGAATTTCGTGTCAGAGCAGGTTGTAAAAACGCAAAAAGTGATAAATTGATAAACAGCTTTACCATTCGAGCACGGTGAAGTGTATTTCAGGTATATTATATATCAAATTGGAACTTGCATATGCTCGGTTGTTTAAACTCTACAGCACACAATGAATATAGGCTTAACAATTGAAAGAATAATGTACCTGAAATGTTCGCTAAGTCAGTAAGTTTTTATTGAACTATGATATAAATGATTTATCTAGCATAATGAGAACAGGCTTTATGCAAATGGTGAGCATCTACGCCCTCTTAAAGATAAACTCACTTTTGGATTTTTAGCTCTGTGACTGTTTTTGCCTCTATGTACATACATACCAAATTTCATGCGCAGGGCAATAGGAAAAAGTAAAAAAATGCATGATAATTATAGTCCTCTCTGAAACCCGTAGTCGTCAAAATTCATACCACATAACTTAAGCGCGTACAATTGGAATGCATGAGGTTCTGAGGGTGACATTTTTATTCATTTCAGAACTGGGAGTTCCAGGCGTACGTCAACAACCGCAGCGTCACCTACACCCATGACAGCACGCTCTTCATCAGACCCGTTAGTGCACGAAGCTTTTTGTTGTAAAATTGAGAACATTTTAGATCATTGGACCTCAGCTGTGATAAAGTGTTAGTATTGTGAAGAATAAATAATGAGTTTAAAACACTGCCGGCTGTGCCAGGTTGGCCGCAGATGGCTTTGTGGGTTAACATGGTGGCGTCACTGCCATACTTGGTCAATATTGTTGCCATGTGGCCGATGTGGAAGCTGGTTCTTAGGTTCTCTAGAAATATTATTTTTGAATAAATTCGTATTACTAGCTAAGGTGATAAACAGGATTCATGATACTGAGTGTTGCTACCAATATGAGAAAACGATTAACTAATAAAATCACTTGCAGTTCTGTGGTAAAAAAACTGAAAAAAAACTGTATTTTTGCATGTTAGGTACTTGTCATTTTATGAAAGAATTACCATTCAGTGTTTTCGTATATGCACTATCCTGAAACATTCCACTATTTTTTTTTAAACCAATATTTATTTTTCATTTGGAAACGCGCTGGAAATATATATATATATATATATATAAGAGTAGAACTAAATTCTTGGTTGCGCTCACATACAAATGCGTTCTCACAAATGAACTGTAAAGATCTAATGTATGAATGCAAAAATTAACGTTCAGTTAAGCTCGACTTACCCTTCCATCGCAATGCTCTGTAGTTCATATTCCATATTGCTATAAAAAAGTTTCAGTACTCTGTAAGAAGTAAAATTTTCACAAAGTAGTAATAATATAACAACAAGGCTATTCATACTGCTTAGTATGTACCTATATATTGAACAATATCACAGTACAGTTCAGTGCTTGACGCGAGTCACTGTATCTGTTTTCCATGTCGACGGAAGCCCCTAAATAGCTTAGTTGACTCCCTAAAAAAAATCTGTTCATACTTGTGAACGAACTAGGAACAAAAGATTCGTTGATCATTTTGATAGCAATAATAATCTTTATTAAGTACTCATAGACATTACAAAGTTGAAATGATATATGGTACACAAGGAAATGTTCTTATTTCTAGGTTATTCACGACACATGTTGATAGTGTGGCCTGGACTGGGAGTGTCATCCCCACTGTTAATGCTTTCAAGGAAGTTCGTGTCTTGTTGTCTGTCCTCGGCTCCGAACAGACCTTTCGAAGGCGTTGACCTCGCTCTTTGGTAGTTTCAGACCTATTGGAGAGGACTTTAATATTATGGAAAATACTGCAACGGAAATGGTTTTATAACGTAACTAGAACGTCCAAGGGCGTAAGAACATCACCCGCGGTGGGGAGGGGCAAATTTCAAGGCCGGCAATTTTGATAGCCAGCTTACTCTAGAGTTTTGGCATTTTCACATCTAGGTCAACTCAGCTGACTCTCTACAAAAATTATGAAGTTTGGTCAACTCCTTCTTCCTCTTTTTGGGTGGACAGACAAACAAATATGTAAATATATGCACTGATATCTTAAACGAAAATACTATCATGTCTCTTACTTCGTTTGCGGGTGACAATTTACTGAATTTAATTTCTATCGAGATAAAAGTAAAAGTAATAACTATGCTGATAGTTTCTAGTAGGTAATTAATTACGTTTTTTTTTCATCTCCGCACAGAAAAATTGGCTACACATCCACTGTTTGAAGCATCAGCTAAAGAAAATTAGAATTAAATGGCAGGAAAATGAGGTCGATATTAAGTATCTACCAATGGAATGAACATTGTATCCTGAAATAAAATTTACCGTAGGTAATTACGTACCGCTTGTCGTTGCATAACTGATCGTCGTTTCCTGCTATACTCTGTTCTTGCAACAAACTTATTTCTTACACTTTTTGAAAGCATCTACAAATAAAGCAATGGATTTAAATAAGGGGAAATGAGTGAAATTTTTTTTATAAGGTAGGTGTCAATGGATTTTATTTATTTATTCGCGATTTAGCATCCGCTTAGTTGAACCTGTGGTCTTAATTTTTGCGGTCCAGTGTAAGGTACCGACAATGGCTATTATATTATATCAAATTTTTTTTAGTATTTTCAGTAGCTTAGTTGCCTGTATGATTCAAAAACCTCCGAAAGGAACTACTGGACTGAAAAGGCAGAAGATTCACTTTGGATGCTTCGCATACGTGGAACAGCAACTCTTTGATAAACTAGCCAGATGCGAAAGCAAACACTGTTGCACGCAGACAAAACCTGCTCCTGTTTCTGTTCTTTGAGAGCTAGGTTCACATTTATGTTCGTGCTTGATGCAATGATTAATAACCAGGACCGGGCTTCAGGCGCTGAAATATTTAAGGAATGCAGTTATGCCGGAGCTTGTGTTACCGACTTTCTGGTATCCCTGCCAGGAGAATCCAAGACTGTCGACAATCGGCGCGTATCCCCAGTCTATTTAGCGTAACACCTTTGACGAAATTGCTCGATGCCGCAGCAACTGACGGCCGACTGGATGGGTGGTGACGAGTTCTTGACGACCGGTACTCTGAGTTTCTGGGGCAGCCACAAGCGCAACGAACACTGCACGGGCAACGCCTGGTATGGCTGCGAAAGGAGCGGCGTCAACGGCCTGCTCAACCCTGTCATCAGCGGTCGGCTCAGGACCTTGGGCCTCTTCTCTGTCAAGTAAGCTGTTGCTTGAGATTTTAACAGCATGGTACCTGTCATGATCAGAGACTGGAATCCCCGAGAGCATTTTCACGTGTCAACTAAACTTTGGGATATTTCGACCGTATTTAACCCGTAGCGATCGGTAGACGTAAATATCAGAAAATGTTCTCTGTTGTGAAGGCTCTTGAAAAATTTGACAACAATGAACCCGTTAGCATAGATCCAAGGGCCTGTTCTCTTTCACATGAAGCCCAGAAGAAGAGACTTTGTCAATTCTTTCTGGCTCATCTTTATAGTGATCGCTATAAGACCCTACACCTTTTATTAAAGTAAGATTTGTAGGAAATTTTGACATTATAACCGCTATGGGTTGCAGACTGAGATAACTCTCTGTCATCTGTAATGTAATTTTCTAGAGGATAACCTTGTGATGTAGGGGTCACTTGAGGATACCTACTGGCCCGGTCCTGATGTTCTGAAAGTAAAGACGACTCAGTGGTGCAGTACATCAGCAGTCACTTTCCAGTACGATCAACTAAGCGTATTTAAAAGAAGTACGGTAGACGGCTGCAGTAACTCACTGTGATATATAACTGATCAATGTAATTACCCTAGTCTCTAGTTCGCTACTAACATATTTATAAACAAAAAGACGAGAGTACTTCGCTCGTAGGTAGTTGTACGTCAGCTTCTCTATTATTCAGCGTATTGAGGGCATAGTTGAAAAAAGTGGCCTAGTTTAGAATTTCGGTTAATTTCATGGGAGCAACGTTTAGTAAAATAATATGTATCATTGCGTATTGTGTGGAATACTAATTAATCTGGAATCAAATCGAAAGATATGATCATTCCATTGTGCAAAGTACTATTGCAGCCGTATCTAGAATTTGCTGTTCAATTCTGGCCTCCACGATATTAATAATTGATATTAATGAAATGGAAGGAATCCAATGCAGAGCAACCAAGTTGATACCTTATGTTCAGAAGCAATCCATACCAACCTCGCTTACAGGAAGTGAGACTCATCTCCTTTGAGCAAAGACATCTCAAGGGCAATTAATAGAAACATTCAAGTAATTGACGAGCTTTTCAATGACGTACCCATAACAGGGCTTTTTGACAGAGTCACGTAGTCAAAAACTCAATCATAAAGATCGAAGAACCACTCTAAGTCAGCAGTTTTTCCCGCACTTCCCCTCCCCTTGTCGATGCAGGGACAATCAATGCGTTTAAAAATTATCTTGACAAACATTTGGAGTAAAACCCTCTACAGCTACAAACCCCTGATCCAGGAGTCACAAACTCATAACGGCCAAAGATTCAGGGACCAACCTAATCCTTTATACTGTACTGTACATATTCCCGCCAAGTTATCATCCCTAAGACCTGCGGGTCTGTAGCAAATAATTATGCTTGCATGATTAACTCTTACCGTACTGAGTTTTCCTCATTTGTTCTTTTCTTCTTCAGATGTGGAAATGATTTTGGCATAATGGTAAAGCCCATGGAAGGCCAGAGTGCGAGCCTCGGTAGCTCCCTAGGAATGGGCCTGTTGGTCCGTCTACTGCCAGCTTAATAATCTGATTTGTTTTCGCAGGTTTGGTCGAGTGGAAATTCGCGCTAAGCTGCCGAGGGGAGACTGGTTGTGGCCTGGTGAGTATAGAGCAATCTTCTGAACTGATGAGACTTACACTGTTAATAGTGTGCCATTATCCTACTGGACTTTGCAGAGTCATGGATTCTCCGTGTAGTACTGTTCGTGGTGCGGTGCTGCATACCTGACTCTTGTTCGGGAACATGAAAGCATATTATTTAAAACAGCAAATTTAATAGAATATTGCATCTGACGTATAAGTCTTAGAATATGTGGAAATGATGAAAATTGCGTTGTTAGTATCTTACCACTTACTAAACTTCCTGTAATTTTGATGAAAATACTTGAACTGCCCATTACTCTTGCATCGTTGCCTTTAGAAGAGACCGTCACTATTGATATCGACATTGTCGGCGGTAAAACTTTAGAAATTAGCGTTGTTTTACCTTTTCATATTTACCGTTTATAGAACATTAATCACCAATGTTAAGAATCATCAAATACTACCTCGGGGGGTGCAGGATGAAATATATACATATGATAGTATCATATTGACACGCATCATTCTCCCACAAGTATGCATTACGCCATCTATGAATCGAAATAAATAAGAATTGGGAAACTAAATTCGTAAAAAAGGTTCAAGAAATTCTTGTTTACTTTAGCAACAACTGATGAATTTGCTAATAAAATAAAATTTTCTATCTACGTCATCTGTGCATCCAGCAGTAGTATCATTTCCATCTATTTCGCATTGAAATTCCATTAATTGTGCTAGTAAGTAATAATTGTATAAATTTACTTACCTAACGTAAGTAGACAATTGTGTTGGACTCAACTGCGCATATAAAATTAGCACTGTTTTTTTTTCTATTTGACATTTAGCCTAATTTTCACCATATTTTAAAAGTGGTAATATTTTACTCTATTTTTTATTCAGCCATCTGGATGATGCCCAAGAACTTCAATTATGGTCTGTGGCCGGCCAGTGGAGAGATCGACATTGTCGAATCCCGAGGTATGGATCTATAGTATCTAAGGCAGGCTGTTATTGACGTTTTTATAACCTAGGATCTCCTGTGATTCTTCAGAGCTCTAGCGTGATCCCTATTATAAATTTTTTGATAAAATGTATATATTAAAAATACATATCACGTCCTTTCTCTTCTCTTCGTTGATTAGATAATGTGACATTAGAATTAACAAATCATATGTTGTTAAGATGAGCGCAAACTGGGATCAATGGTCCGGAACATACAAAGTAGCTATGAACTAACCTCAGAGAGCTAATTTGATTGATACTTGAAAAGATGAAGGAAGACGACACATGCTCACACGAGTCTTCGTTTAATGCAATGCCGGTGTTGTTCATTTGAAGCTCCTCCTCTATATTGTAATAATTTTCTCAAGTCTTCCACTTTCCTTCAATTTCTCTTTAAACTTAGGAACTATTGTTATTTGGGCTTTCCTCAGAAGCAGCTAGCCGGAAAGACTTCTTTATATAATATCTGCGCATAATAAGGGAGAGTACTTAGGTGTATGTTAACCACAGTTTCTCTCTGATGTTTTCTAAAACTTACTGACAATAGAATTTGATTATTGTACCGAAGGTGAGCCTATACTTAAAAAAAAAACGACCTATGTATTTATGCAGTGCTGCGCTTATTTTTTATTAGTGAGAGCTAAGCTTACAGATGCCGTGGGTCCAGGGCGTCCTCTATACCCTATTGAAAATTAGTGCAGTTTCGCGCTTGATTTCAAGCAGTTTATCGCAGAGAAAACAGTTTTATAACGCGCTGTAGCAGTTCGCCGCAGATCTCTTCAAAGGTCAAGAAATACGCGTGTGGCCAACGTTGATCCCCGCAGTAAATCTCTGCTACCGCTTTCAGCCAGATAACACGTCGTC
>LQNS02276883.1:6697214-6709345 GCA_001587735.2 Parhyale hawaiensis | reverse complement strand
GGACGTAGCGACCTCGCCACTGCACCGCCACTGCATCGCCGCGACTCTGGAGTCTGCGGCGAACGTCACCGAACTGCTCGAAAAACTGCACCGATTTTCAATAGGGTATAATTATTATGTAGTACGATCTAGACCACCGAATAGATATCGATGCTAATTATTTACCGTCATTTTTTATAGAGGGTGACAATGATATTGGTTATGTAATGCATATGCTACAGAACCTGCGCTAAAAATAACATTAAAAACGGAACATACAAAATTACTTCTTGAAGGAATCATGTCATTAATTCATTATAGCATTAACATTAAAACAATGTATGCGCACTAAGTCTTATGGGAATACCTTACCGAAGGTACATATCTTCCTCGCAAAAAATTGCTGTAGATGGGCCATACTCCACTTTCCAGGTAACGACAACTACGGTGACTTGGGCAATGGCTTTGGGGGGACTACCCTGCATTGGGGACCGTCCTGGGACCATAACATGTATGGTCTCACCCACTCTGAGTAGTGAGTATCTAAC
This sequence comes from Parhyale hawaiensis, assembly GCA_001587735.2. Lineage (NCBI taxonomy): Eukaryota > Metazoa > Arthropoda > Malacostraca > Amphipoda > Hyalidae > Parhyale > Parhyale hawaiensis. The sequence goes on along the minus strand of LQNS02276883.1, from coordinate 6,708,818 downwards.
TAATATATAATTACATCGGTGTCATGAATCATAACCCTAGGCACGGCTAATAAATAATAAACACCGTGTGCTTAAGTTCACTAATCAAGCAGCACAGTGCCTTTGCATCAATGAACAATCGTTCTCAGTGCCTTTACATCAACGCCCAATAGTTCTCCGCCTCTAGTTTCTGTAAATACCTACTGGTGCTTCCACGGTCAACTTGTAGCTAATGCAGATTTTTATCAAGGAAATAGAAGACATGCAGCAGCTTATTTCTTGCATGGAAAGATGCTGATTAAAATGACTATTCCCAGTCGGAAATTATGGTTGTGATTATAGTAGAATATAGCAGTGTATGAGAGATTAAAGTCGATTATGGATGATGAAACAATATGGTAGATATGTCGACCATAACATAACGTTGATTTTAGTTTATTTAGGTCGATATTGGTGGAGGCAATATTGATTGTTTATGGTTTGCCAAGAAACGAAGGTCTATGGTAGTACATGGATGTTTGACGACTATATATGGTTGATGGTTGTACAAGGATGATTAAAGACTATATATGGTTAGAGCAGTTAGAGCATAACTATAGTAGCTTATCAACTGATTTCCGTACGCACGATCATGAGGGGAATTCCTCCCATTATATGGAGCTGAATATGTATAGATTGCCATGGATTTTAATAATATAGCTAGAATTCTCAACATTATCGACCAAAAAAATATTGTATGACTATAAGCTTGAATGCGAAACATCTAAAAATCCATATCACAGTGCAAAAATTGAGCAAATTTTCAGTCTTTTCTTTCCTGTCGATGAAATGTAAACAATGCACTGTATATATGGACACTAGCGGCCTTGACGTTATTTATATCTATGCTTCCCAATTTTTTTACGCTTAGCCACTTTAGCGTAGTTACCCGTCATATTCATTTTTATTTGTTGTTTTTCTTATTAAATAGTATTGGAATCCTTGATCAAATATTGCAATCTATTTTCATGTTGATTCAGTTTATATCTGTAAAGATTCATCAAGAAATTCTTCCCATTAGCTTTAAATGGAAGATGTCAAGTTTTATGAGATATTTAACCATTCGTACCCGGACAACGAGTACCAACCGAAAATTATCGACTGAGTTGTGACTTCCTCTAAACTGGGTAGAATAGCTCTATACCGACTTAGAGTTAAAGAAATAATATATAGACGTGCGTTAACTGCACCGACTGGTTCAAGCTCCTGCTCTAGCATCGTTCTGAAGCTGAGAGCCTTAGTATATTCTGAGCTGCAGGCCTAGAACGCACGTGATAATTAAACTACTGTATTATTATAAGCAACTAATCATCAGCAAACAAAGCAGGCATCGACTGCATAATATGTCAATAAATAAAAAAAGTTTATCTTGGTAGAATATAGTTGTATCATTCGCTGAACACAGTCGATTTTGGTTGTGAAGAGTTTTTTTACGGTTCACTCTGGTAGATCATGGTTGTGCAGCTAAAACCTTAATAGTTGTTTATGGGTATTTATGGTTGGGAATTATGGTTGATATTATGGTCGAAGGTTGTGACATATCTCTACAATACTGCACCCCATAAATAGTTGAATATGGAGGATATTTCGATTTTAAACAACCAAAGTCTCGACCATAATCATAGTTGTTTTACTATAATCACAACCCTAATTTCCGACTGGGTTGTGCAGTAAACTAGCCTTGTTAAACAAGCAGGAACCCAAAAAAGTAATTTTATGCCGATTTTCTCACCAGTTCACCAGCGGACGGCAGCTCTTTCGCCGACGGATTCCACACTTGGGCCCTCGAATGGACCGTAGATGGAATGACGTGAGTGTTGATACGTCATTGGTTACAATAACAGCTTTAACCATATCCATCCCAGGCTTTTGCTTCTAATTATTGATTTTTTACACCTCTTATCTAGTAGAATATTCACTTCAGTATTATGAGATCGCAGCAGTTCTTCCAACATGTTGTGAAGATATCCTACAGACTAAAAATATTAAGAATGTTGCAAATCGAACTAAGCTAGGGTAATTATCTAATTATATGAAGTCGACATAGCTACTAAAATTTCAACGTTTCGGTATAGATCATCCCATCATCAGAAAAAACTATAAGGAATTTATTACCTATGAAAAATAAAAAATTCTTTTAATTCTAAATCAGTGAGGGAAGCATGGATGTTGGGAGGAAGTCTGAAACGCAAATGAACAGAGCTACGTGGAGTGCCTGGATGTCAGCTCCTGTACACCATAATCGCAACGTAGATGACACTTTCCTCATATTCAAGAATCAAACAGATTCTGATTTATTTCTGCAATATTTAAATAGCAACCAACCAAATATCAAATTCACTGCCAACACTCTCAGGCCTCGGAACCAGTTTCTTCTGTCACTGCCATGATCAGTTTAAAATTAATGCAATAAAAACAAAACCTTACTATTTCGAGCGTACCATTTGTCTTCGTCCTACCTTGAGTACCTTGAGGGTCTTCGGAAGAAGTCCAGGTGACGTTGTTCACGTCACCCCACGTGTGTGGAGTCACTCTACTGGGTGTCTTCCTTGGCGCTGAAGTTAGCGACCAAAGAGAGAGCCAGCAGCGAGTTATCTCCAGAGTGCACGTAACAGCTGATCGCTGGTTCATCTAGTATTCTTCTTCAATGAGAATCCAGAAAATTTTTGACTCTACAATTTTGATATCAGCGGCGTTTCGAATATGCCGAGGCATTTTGCTAAACAATCTTGCTCCCCATACAGCGGAGCTATTAGAATATTTTGTGGCCACGGCTTTTCCACTATCACAAGTCCTTCCAGTTCTTTCTGAGTGGCTGGCGACAATCCACTCATTCACATTCACAGTGATACGTTCCAGAATTTTCCAAACATGTATGATTGTAAATCGCTCTAATCTTCGTTGCATTGAATACAAAAATCTGGCCGTGAACGATCGTTGGATACCTTCAAGTTGTTCTAGCTTTTTTCTTTTACTCGGCATCCAAAGAGAAGAACCGTATTCTATTCTCGGAGGAATTAGTTGCTTCTATAGTGTGAGCATTACATCTACTTCGCGTAACGAGAAAATTTTTAAAACCCATCCACTCAATGTTTTTCCCACAGCAATAACTCCAGCAATATGTTTTTCAAATGTAGCATCGTCTTGCATTCACCTTCAGAGGTCTCTTAAAACTGTTTTTCTCTCAATTTCATGCCCATCGCTGGTGGTGTATTGCGTGGATTCAAAGAGTGGTTGACTTTTTCGTATCTTAACAGTTCGATTTTTGTTTCATTAAAGGTCTTATTATTTATTACCGACCATTGGCAGATACTTTCCAGATCTCACTGTACAGACAGCACGCTTCCTACAGATTCACAGATTGCACAGCAGCTAGTATTCATGTATCATCAGCAAATGACGAAGGGACCGCATAATTACATCCGGACCCCATGTCATTGATCATGATGAGAAAGAGAACAGGCCCAAAAGCACGGTGCCTTGTGGTACTCCACTGAGTACCGGCTGTCTGGATGACACTTTGTTGTTGGCAATTACACTTTGGGTTCTGTTTGACAGGAATGCTTCAAGCCACCGAAGATATGTTCCACGGATGCCCATGCGGGAAAGTTTCACCATTAATATTCTGTGGTCAAAAGCTTTAGCAAAATCTAAGTAGATTACGTCCACATTCTTTCCTTGGCACAATGTCTCTACGATGGAATCATAATGCTCCAACAATTGTAAAGTGGTGGAACGATTATGTCGAAATCCGTGTTGTTTTGATGTGAGTAATTCATTACTCTCTAGATGGTGAACTAGGTGTTTACGAAACACCCTCTCAAACGTTTTCACTACGTGGTTCGTTAATGAGACTGGTCTATAGTTAGCTGGATCTGTATTATTTCCGGCTTTGGGATTGGGGGTAATGATTGCGTGTTTCTAGGTGCTTGTTATAACACCATTATCCAATGATTTACGCCACATGAGGTAGAGCGGGAAAGAAATGCTTAGCTTGCACATTTTGAGGATTTTTGCAGGAACATCATCTGGCCCTGAAGCACTGTTCCCGCAAATTTCATTGATGGCTAATTCAATGCATAGTTGTGTGAATTCAAAATCCATTAGGTAGTTATCAGTTGCTTTTAATTCTTGAACATCAGGGTTACTGGTCTTTCTACTGAAAACTTTCTGGCATTGACGGCTCATTATTTCACTCATCTCATGATCGTTATCAGTCATTGAGCCATTTTCGTCCATTAATGGTCCTATTTTTGTTTTCAGAGACGCGTAATTTGATGCAAAAGAGAAGAAGTACTTACAATTTTCTTTTATCTTCTTGATGGCTTGCAGTTCTTTTTCCCGTTTCTCTTCATCATGAGATTTTGCAAGTTTATGTTCAATCTCTTCCAGTTTTCGCCGGCATTTAATTTGCCGCTGTAATACACACGATGACTTTTGGAATTTGATCATTCTTGCTTTTTCCTTTCCTTGCATTTTCGAACGAAGTTGACGTTCTCCGAACATTTTTCAAAAATAACCGCTACCCGAACCACCTCCTGGACCACTACTGCAAATTGTTCCTAGACAAACTGTGTGATCCCGGCATTAACAAACCCTCGGTCCGTAAATTGGACTTCTTTCACTCGCTTCCGTACTACAACGAAACCTCCGTCAGTGCAGTAAACTCTTTGAAAGCGTTTCTCTCTGAAGCCTGCCCACATATAAACTTCAAATTTTCTTACAAAAACACATTTACCATAGGGTCCTACTTGAAATTTAAAGACAAACCCCCACACCACTACAGTCCAGTGTTAGTTACCGTTACCAATGCCAGGTCTGCAGTGCCTCTTACATCGGTAGCACTGGACAATACTTCAAAGCCCACATTGACCAACATTTAGGTGTATCCAATCGAACCGGCTTATCACTTGTGAAACCCTGACATTCAGCCCTCGCCTACATGCCGAGCAAAACAACCATCCCCTTAGCAGAAACAACTTCTCAATCATTGACTCTTTCAACCCAATCGAGCCCAGAACATTAGAGTCCCTCCACACCATAGAAGTAGACCTGGCCTTAATATTATGACCTCAGCTGTACCGCTGCACACGGTCTATACCTAGCCTCACTTCTGCCGACAGTACAGGAGCTGACACAGCCGCTCCACGTAGCTCTGTTCATTTGCTTTTCAGATCTCCTCTCGACAGCATTCATGCTCCCCTCACTGATTTAGAAATAAAAGAATATTTATTTTTCATAGGTTATAGGTTCCCTGTTGTTTTTTTCTGATGATGGGATTATCCATCCTGAAACGCTAAAATTTTAGTAGCTATGTCGACTTCATATTATTAGGTATCGTAATTCAATGCAGTAAATAGAACATATGGAAATATCGCTAATCAGACGACTAATAGAGGCTTTCAGTCTGCCGAAACCACTCTTCGATCAGTGACTCGACAACTTCAAAGTTGCGTGGCCCTGTTTAAACCCAATCTTGAGCCAGTGGCCGTAAACTGTTGTCTGGTTTGCCGCAGAGTAATGATATTTCTGAAATGCTTTGCGTTTATCATTGTTATTAACTTAATTAATATATCAGCAGTCTATGTCTTGTTATGGACATTAATAGGTAAGATTTAAAACCTTACAGGCAGTGGGGCCCAAACTTCGTTCTTGTTAAAAATACCACAATCCGGTATAGACGAGCCACTTTGAGCCTGGTGCAAATAGGGATAAGTGTAAGAAAATGTTTAACATTTCAAGGTGAAGGTAAAGGTTAAGCAGAGAATATTTTTTTTAGATATACATGTGTATATATGCTCTTAGTAACACCGTACTGCTATAATACCTTACGAACGTTATAAAACTTCAGGTTCTTCTTGGACGATGCGGTTATCCTGACCGTCGACCCAGGCACCAACTTCTGGGACTTCGGTGGGCTGGCGAGCACAAACATGGAGAACCCTTGGCGCTACGGTACCAAGATGTCTCCCTTCGATGAGGACGTAAGGATTTGTTATCATATACTGTATAAGTTCATAGCTTTGAAAAGGTGAAATCGTACTCGTACCACAACCATAGGAGGGTGATATCATGATATCAAAAAGAATATAAATTCAAAAAAGATAACTGATAGTAGTCACACCAACAGAACTATTCCCAGAGTGCACCCGGGGCTCATGCTGCGGCCGTCTATGAACTATTACCATCAGGTAATAAATAATTAACAAGCACTTGGCGAAATAAAATAAATGAGATAAACTCAGCCATTGAGTTAATATTTCAAACACAACTAATTGTTGTAGATCCACGGAGCTCGGAGACTGCAAGTTAGTTGACGTGAAAGACATAATGGATTGAGGTGGCCTCAGAATCTCTGGCGTTAAGAGATTGCGACTCCTGGAGGAGAAGTTCGTAGCTGTGGAGAGTATTGCTCCCAATGTTTGTGAAGACGATTCGTAAACACACTGTGCACCGAAAATTTCAGAAGGAAATTTATTTATGAATGCTGAATTGCGCAAGGAAATTACTTCTATTATTCAGAAACTAATTCCAAGTATAGATTTGAGAATTTTTCACCGAAATAACTTCAAGATAGGTTCATTCTTCCCGAAAAAAAAAAAAAAAAACGTTTGAAGGCTGCCCTGCTATATGGCTGCGTTTATTCCTATAGATGTGACCGCTACCAGCGGTCGTATGTTGGGAGTCGTTCTCTCCAACAATGTGTACGACGCAGCCAACACGCAGGCATCTCCCATCGTACGGGTCGACCTAGTACTATACCCACATTCAGCAATTAGGAATCACTGTACTTTGGAGGATCATCGTTTTAAAATGTCAAATTTTTCCATTTTAAGTAGGGCAACCTCAAAACTCGACCTCCGAATTTTAGAAAGCTTATTTATTTTCACCGACAGACCGTCACTAAAATAATAATGATCAAGCAGCAGTAACCTTACCCATAGCTTCACAAAATTAATTTTAGTATATAGTTGAACCTGCACAATTGTCATATGTTTATTAGTTTTCTTTGTAATCCTGCACTTTTTTATCTCCTTTCTACATATTTTAATTTCGTGTCAATGTATCAGTAGTGTTCTAATGGTGTATCCATATTTGCTTTCTCAAAATTACGTTTGTTTATTTTACAGCACTAAAGATAGAATTTCTATGATTCCGAAACGGTTGCTTTTTATAAAAAAATGATACTTTTAACTGTGGTTCTCTCATTTTTAGTAAATTTTGAATTCCCTAGCAATCGCCCTATTGGTGAAACTATCAGATGCTTTGATACAAGTTTAGGGATCAGGCCATAATACGTTAAAAATTAGCTGGCCATTGCACCAAAATAAGTTGACCCCTGGAACGACTTCTGATGAAACTCTCAGAGACTTTCATGATAACTGCAAGGAATTTTACGAGTTCAATCCAGTGAAACAATTAGAAAATTAACTTTCATATTCAGCCCAGACTGCAAGATTACTTCCTAGATATTTTAGCGTGTAACTTTCAGTCTTCAAGTTCCTCTTTGACCAAAATTTCTAAATTTACTGGGTAATTACACTAGAACACTTCAACATCATAAACTCTTGAGCATTTCAAGAGGCCCATATCGCATAGGAAGGCGTAAAGCAAATTTTTTCACATTCATTTCTTTTTAAGGTAGAATGTAGGGTTGTGTACAAGTAGAGTTCAGTGTTTCCTATTATGAAATTTACGATTATGTAGCGAACTTTCCAACGTGTTGTGCGTAGAGTGTTGCCGTTACCAGTTCCTGAGTTCTTAATTCACAAAACTGCTCTTCTAACACTAAATTACGAAGAGTTTAGAAGTTTTTCTCAATTAATTATTAACTTGAATATACATAGATATAGATTGTGACAAGAAGTATTCACGCTTTGAGTAACTGTCGTGGGCATAATCACTGAAATGCCCCTCCTGCCCGTAAGAAGTAGCTATATCATCTTGCAAACAAGGTTAACGAATAGGAAGTTCTACGAAACATTTCACTTATGCTCCTGATTGATGGCAAAGGAAAACTCAAAAAATATAACTCAGCTATGTGCTGCACGCAGATGTGCGTGAACATTTTTTGATACATCCGTCTACCATTACATGTATTGGAGACAAAGACAGAGAAAGAGACCGGCACAGGTAATTAAATGTAGTGCATTCTTACCCTTCAGTTTTGAATAGGTCTACTGGAATAAATTCACGAATAATATTGTAAAACATGATCAAATTTGAATTACCTCATCATTAAGAGGCAGTAGGTGCCATGCAATAGTTCAAATAATAAATGGGAAGGTCATCGTTACTAAGAAGTATGAAAATTCATAACCTGATTGGTGTACTTATGACAAATATCAATTTTATCATTTTACAGTTCTACATTATTCTGAACTTGGCCGTCGGAGGTACCAATGGCTTCTTCCCAGATGAAGTCGCCAACGATCCACCAAAGCCTTGGTCCAACACCGAGTCCACGGCCCCCGCCAGCTTCTACAGCGCTGTAAGAAATAATTGTATTCTGTACTGAAATGCGGCATCAGGTTTTTTAAATGAATTTTAACAGAATTGCAGTAACAAGAGACCTGAAACTGGTCAAGGCTATGTTTGGCGTTCATGTTAGACTACTTGCTAACAATGCAGCGCACTCCCAATCGACATAACTCAAATTCTGGTGTGCAAGTTGAAAACTTAATAGTCAAATTTTACGGTGCTCTGTTCCCTGCCCACCTCCAAATCGCACTTACCTCACCAGAAGTGGGAGGGTAGGAGGGTCGTTGAATCTCTCATTTCGGCGCCATAGTTCTTAACGACCTGTAGTTGGCTAGTCAGCTGCAGCTGTACTTGCTCCTCTGGGGTCAGTGAGCCTTCATCTGCAGCACAAGCCAGTGCGTGCGGGTTTCCCCGTGGAGGATACAGTCAAAGTTGACTTTATCTTTTACTTTTTCTTTATCTGACCCCAACACTCGAGTCTGTGATTTGGCTAACTCAAGAGATGAATACATCAATGACCATTTATTGCTGCATTGAAAGAAATCCCACGCCCCACAAACTTCAAAGGTTGAGAGGTAAATGAGAAGCATCAGTTTGCTTGCTAACTAGTCGTCATGTGTTCTATTCCCAAGCCAGGGCAGAAGACTTGATTTTACGGAATATATCGTCAGCGTTTCTGCCCATCAAAACTCAGTCAGTCACTGACCTAAAGGTCGACAGGGAAGCAGCTGTTGTGGACCTTTCGTCTATGACGTATGGCTCAGACAATGTGAAATCGAACGTAGTCCTATTTTTTTCAGGGCCCTTTTCAAAATATATCTGCGGCACGAACCAGTGCATGCAAATTTTCAAGTTGAATTGTGCTGTCTATGGACATTAACTTTATCCTTAAACAGACACTATAATAATAAGCCTATTCCAACCGTGCCACTGTCTAATCTTATTCGGCTTGCTTTCGAATGATGCTGAGAAACTTAGTACCAATTTACCTGAGCAATATATATATATATATATATATAATTTACTATCTCATCCAGCAACTGCGCTAGCAAGCCAATTCCGATTTAAGCCACCATGAATCATCCATACTTACGCTGTATTTCTTGCAGAAAAATGACTGGCTGCCCACCTGGCAGCAAGGAGAGGCTACCATCAGCGAGGGTGCAGCCCTGCAGGTGGACTACGTCAAGGTCTACAAACTCTCCTAAGCTGTTTCTAGTTCCGAGTAAATATATCTCGGTATTTTCTTGATGCCTATTTCTTTGTCCCATGCGCCTTCCGACTGAGTATGCCTTCAAAAGAAAATTATTTTGTTCGCCGCTTTGCATAAAGCATTTAGCCGTTTTGCTACCGGCGGCATCTTCAGCATCAATTTGTGATGCCTAGAAACGGGGCCTTGTCTATCAGTGTCTCTGAAGCTTTTCACCGTACGTTACAGCTGGCCGAAAACTCTTTGGCCATTTTTACTAAATTTTGTGACTGAAACATTGGCAAGGCATGGTAACTAGTAAGAAATATTTTTCATAAACACTGCTTAATACACTTGCTTAAGTAGAGGTACAGTAGAGAAAGGGCTGGTGCGATCCCCCAATGTCATGTGTTAGATGTAGGAAGTCGCTCTAAAGTCAGCGCAGCATCCAAGAGTGAACAAGATACTGCGCTAACGGCTAAATATATTTTACCCTAGTTATTGCCTCAATAATTAAGCATCACTTTTAGTGGGAATAACACAACCTGTAAAGTCAACCTACATATATGTGCAGGACGCACTAAATTTGCAGTGATTCCCCGATAGCAGTTGTCTATGGTGTCACACCCAGTGAAAACGACTTGAAACATGCAGACTCCCTGCAATTAAAATAACATTAACTTTGTATAGTATGAGCCAAATGACCGCAGAATATTTATGTTGATGTTTATTTCGTCAAGTAGCGTCGAAACTTAACACCGTGCGTTAAACATATAATTTCTCGCGTGATATCACTGCCAGTCTAATAGAGTGAATTTTCTGATGTAACTCTAATGAATCTATAACAGACTTACCTCGTGTGACAGTTTACACTGAACAAAAGTAATCTTATGCTGCAATTATTGTTATTCAGTAAATCTAACGTTTTCTATGATAAAAATCGGGCATTTAGAGGTAACTATAGCATAATTGAAATTACTAAACTAAGAAATGATGCAATAGTTCAACAAAACATATAACTTTCTTTCTACTGCTTTTAATAAATTATTAAACCGTGTCATCGATGTGATACTGCGATAAAATACTATTATAGAAACTTCAAAGACCATGAACCAGTCGGGGGTCCGTGCATGAATCGACAGGGGGTCCCCTTCCAATGGGAAACACTGCACTAAAGAGTTAAGGCTCGTATTAAACATGACTACGAACACACTCAACAAATCCAAATTGATTGCCGATGTCGTAACGGTGTAACTATTGTCAAAATAATGCAGCCAGATTCGTGCTTGGCAAGAAAAAATCGAGAAGCATATGGGGGATTTCGCCGTTGTAATTTTCACAGCTCATTCTTTTTGAACCGTTTTTGAGGGCCCATGAATCGTTTCACAAAGTTAGGCAAAACTTTTTATAGTTTTGATTGTTCGGTGGGATGGGCTACCTCCGCTGAATGCATGATCGTATGCCTTGATTATCTACACCGTTAGTGATGTTACAAACACTAGGTACGTTAGTCCATACATATACTAGGCCGCGAAATCTAACCTTCCATATTTGGTTTGTTCGCACTTCAGACGAGTGCGCTGGCTTTGGGCTGCTGAGTCAGATTTCAGGCGTTAGCCTTTAACTTTGAAGCTTTCGAACTCGTCTTTTTCTATTCTACCCGACAGGTCGACAGAGTTCCCGTGAACCCAACGATAAATGTGGAAAATGGGACTTCGGTTTCGCGGTCAGGTTACAAAGCTTATTCAGTTGTTAACACCGAATCACATTCAGCCGAAATAGGTTGGTTTACTACTGTGTACTAGAGCACTCTGAGAGCGCATACCTCCGCCAAGTGAGCCAACGGTAGCAAAAATTCAAATTGGCTCTGAAACCATAATTTTCTTTGCATAAACTCCAAAATCTGATCATTTGTG
>LQNS02276883.1:6674464-6685269 GCA_001587735.2 Parhyale hawaiensis | reverse complement strand
AAACTGCGGCACCACAGAAGACACCCAGCAGAGTGACTCCACACACGTGAGGTGATGTGAGAAACGTCACCTGGACTTCTTCCGAAGACTCTCAAGGTAACTCAAGGTAAGGTAGCCTTTAGCTCTCTTGAATAAAAAATAGAAGTAGGCTACAAAACTGCTGCGTCACATAACCGCCACGGGAAAAAAATGTCACGTTGAGCTCACAGGGACAGTAGGAAATTATCTTATCTCAAGGGGCACTACTCTTAAACACGGTACTGATTACGCAGTTGCATTTGTTTGTCAAGATATTGATGATTTAATATACGGTTGAAGAACAGGTAAAGGTAAAGCTAAAGTCAACTTGATTGTACCCTCAACTGGGAAACCCACACATACTGGTTTGTGCTGCGGATAACTTTAATGAATATAGTGCAAATCGTTATAGTTTTTTTTAAATTTATATTCTTTATGGCATGCGCGAGTTCAGGGCCGGAGAACGTGCAAAATACACACACACAGAACTGCTTAATATGAACTCGACCTGCTGTGGATAGCATTCTGCCATCACAACTGGACGTTGGTCTGCACAGCTGGACGTTGGTCTGCACAGCTGGACGTTGGACTGTTCGGCAATTTCCGAGTTACAAATTTTTGCTCACTGAAGCCAGTTTTTGGAAGGGTGGCGGGCAGAAGTCCTTCTGCAGTCATCTAGCCGATAATTTTTCAATTATTTTTAACATATCTTTTTTCTTCAGATGAAAAGGTCACATACAGTGTATATATATATATATATATATATATACTGTTATAGTGATAGAAACTTGTGCCCGCGATATCAAAGACTCTAATGCTGACGTGTAGAAATTTCCAGGAGTGTCTCCGTGTCTCTATGTCTTCCCAGGCTATTGAGTGATGTGCCCTATGGAGTACCCAGTAAACTGCTCCAGGCAGCCAAAAGCGTTGTACCAGAATCTCTGACTTTTACTACTAAGTTACTAACACCTCCTCTAGCCCTTATAAAATGCCTGAGCTCCTGCCGCCCTACAATCCTGATAAAAATTTTCATCAATCAAGCTTTCTTCTTTGTCCTTTCTCAGTCGGTAATTAATTTTTCTTCTAATTTTTAAATATGAGTTTGAGTACATGGTAACGGGTAAAAAGTTTGATCTGTCACATAAAAGTATTTCTAGTTTATCGATATACTTTCCATATTAAGCAGTTCTGTGTGTGTGTATTTTGCACGTTCTCCGGCCCTGAACTCGCGCATGCCATAAAGAATATAAATTTAATCTAAAATTACCACCCCATTTGCCTTAGGGGCATGGGCTTCCGAAAATTCACAAACCTAATGTTCCAATACGACCTATTTTATCCGCATGTAATAGGTACCCCAGCAGCAAAGTTAGGCGCTGAGCTTCTACCGTATCTCCATAGTGAATATGTTGTACAAAAATTCCCGTCAGTTCATTAAGGATCGCTCTCGGGTACCCATACAGATAACTGTCATAAGGTGCAGTTTTTATGTTGAGTCATTATTATTATTAAAACTTCAAGCTTGAGCTCCCACGGACAGGTAATACAACCCAAATGAAGCATCTTGCAACACCGGACGCCCAAAACGCTGCTAAAGGAAATCCAGCAAAAAACCATTAACAGCTGACTTAAACGCCTGCAGGCCAATACGACCAAAAGCCGATGCCGGCAACAAATTCCAAACCTTAGCCGACCAGGGCACGAAGCACCGACAGAACTGATTAGTTCGACATCTGACAGCCTCCAAAGTGAAAAAGTGCGCTCCGCACGCAGCACAAGTCGCTCTCCCAAAAACTCTGAGTGCAGGGAGAGAAGAATACAACCACTGCCTCTCATTATTGTCCACCTTATAAAATATGCATAGCTCTATTCCTCTTCTCCTGTGGGACAGGTCCACTAGATCATGATTAGCGCACAGCCTGCTGGCTGAAGTAACAAGTCGATCCAACAGACGCAAGTGAGTGTCAGCAGCTGTAGCCCAGACCGGTGAGCATTACTCCAACGCAGGCAGCAAAAACGAATGTACCTATTGACGAATCCATCGAAATAGTCTTGAATAATATGTATCGGCTCTTATACGGACTCATTCCTTAATTTTATTCGTAGTCAGTTGCATATAAAGTGGTGGCAATAATGATAGGACAATTCAAAATTTCTCGATAACTTAGAAAATACTACGCCACATGTGAAATTTTGAAATAAAAACCTTATTTCAACTAGCTACCTATTCCTTATCATAGTTTCCCTATAAACTATTTAATTAAACTTTTATGATGAGAAGTATAAATTTTTGTTGGAATTGGGGTGGAAATAGAGATAGTACAACTTGAAAAAAATTACATTTCCGCGTTACTACATCCAGATTAGAGAAGAAGAATATCAAAACAAACCGGCTTCGCCATATTGGACAGTTGCTTCCCACCTTGTAACCTCTATATTTGGAAATTAACCCATTTCTTAGCATGGGAAGACGGTGCGGGTTATCTGAAAAGGAAAAGGGTCAAATAATGCATTAAATGAAGAAGGATACACTATATCTAAGATTTCTAGCAAGGTTAGCAGATCTAGAAAGGTGGTAACTATTTTTTTGAAGAACCCAGAAGAATACGGAAAAAAGAAATCTCCTGGCCGCCCTGCAAAAATTGAGCCCTACAGCCCGCCGCCGACTTCTCCGTGAGGCGTCTCGGACAGGAGAGGGGTAAAAAAAAAAACTACAAATATACCTGCAATTAAATGTTACACCGAGAAGAGTGCGACAGATCCTGGGTTCATCTAAGAACTTCAGTTATAAGAAGAGAAAAACTGCACCAGCACTCACGAAAGCACACAAGGCAAAACGCGAAGAATGGGTTCGAGAAAAAGTGCAATGGAACCATGAAAATTGGTCTAATGTTATTTTTTCCGATGGAAAAAAGTTTAACCTAGACGGACCTGACGGTTCACAATACTACTGGCATGATCTTAGAAAGGAGGACAAAATTTTCAGTAAACGACCTATTGGTAGCGGATCCCTTATGATCTGGGGAGCATTCTCCATCTAAGGCAAGGCGAATTTGGTGATGATGGAAGGTAGCCAGAATGCTCAGAAGTACACAGAGGTCTTAGAAACTAGTATTCTCCCATTTCAAACTGATAAACATCAGCAAGAAGCGGTGTTCCAGCATGATAATCCGCCATTCACACAGCGAGGTTGACCACAAATTGGCTTAATGCCCATAATATCGCACTTCAGCTTGGCTTGCTAAGTCACCCGATCTAAACCCAATTGAGAATCTTTGGGAGATACTCTCACGGCATGTTTACGCCAATGGGAGACAATTTTAGGATAAAGAAAGCTTGTGGCAGATCATAAATGAATGCTGGGAGGCAATCCCTGAAGAAATGCTCGCTAATTTAATTAATTCTATCAATAACCGATGTGTACAGGTGTTGCAATCAAAAGGCAACGCTTGTAAATATTAAAATTAAGTTTTTTTGCTTTCATTGCTTTCTAAAATACAATTTATTCCATATGTGCTATCTTTATTTCCACCCGATATGCCCCCACAAACTATTATTTTCGTGGTAAAATTTTGAAAAGACAACGAATATAATAATGGGGAATTGAATATCAGCGTTTAGTTTACAATTCACTTTAAGTACTTTTTCCACCCTCCTGAAGGTTAAAAGACATCTACTCGTCAGTTTCTTCAAAACTATTCGGGAATAAAATTTGACTATGCAATATATCACTGTATTAAAATTCGATACAACGTTTCGGCCTATTACGTTGGCCATCTTCAGGTATTAAAAGCCTAAGTGTCATCTGTAAGTACAAAAGAAGAAAAATTTTACATTTATATATGTCACCATGAACCTAAAAATAAAGTCTAAAAAGTGAAATTTTCAACTCATACTATTGCACTAGGGTAATGTAAATCACATATCCAGGTACAGAGTGAAATTTGTACTAGGTACCATTGCTATGGACACACACACGTAGTGAAATTTGCACTGGATGTGCTCCGGAGCACACCAGTAATAGTAAATATTTTCTTATCTTCTCTCGAAAACAACTCTCCTCCTAACTGCCAGAGTGATTTTAAATCAGTATTTTACAGCCATTATCTGTATGATACGTATTTACTATTCAACGACACTCAAGACTGCGGCTAATTTTTCAATTGCGTAAATTCAGTTCATCAAAACTTATCTTCTACAATAGAACGAGAACAGAATGGCTGCTTCCCTTCCTAAATGTGCTGGTTCAGAAGAGTAATCATTTTTTTTTATATCTGTGTACAGAGAAGCTACATTTACAGACCAAGGAACTAATTTTTTAGCTGCATTTATTCAGGGTATAGAACATCTATAACTACGCTTTATATCGTGCGTACCGCATTTCAACAAATTATGAAATATTTCACACCAAAGTTACATTTCCAAAGTAGTTTTTTTAATAATCTTTACCTAGCTCCACTTACAGAGAACGAAACCAAGAAATTTTTAAACAAAGTTGTTACACAGCAAAAAATCTACTTTACTGTACCGAAACAAAAAAAAAATGTACACAGGATTATCTTTTATGGGTTACAAGAACCGAGAATTGCGCAAGAAAGTTATTACCCTGATTGGTCATTCACAGTTTTGTTCCATCCCTGGACGTTGGAATTCTTCAAAAGAATAGTTTAAAATTGTTTCTTTTTTTCCCGAGAAAAGAAAAGTTGGGTGATGCTCTGCTTAGTGGCTGTGTTAATGCGTATAAGTGTGACCGCTGCCAGCGCTCATATGTTGGAAGTTCTTCTCTTCAACAGCTTATCGGCCGCACATGCACACAGAACCGGTAGACCGCAGTGCAACACCACAACATTTTTTCATTAGAAATCACGATTCCCAAGAAAATCGTCGTTTTAAAATGTCGAACTTTTCAGTATTAGGTAGTGCATATACAAAACACGATCTCCGCATGTCAGAAAGTCTGTACAGTTTTAGTGAAAGATCGTTTAAATACTGATCAAACTGCAGTTTAATAGCTTCCTCCACCTAACTTCGCGCGTGTGTGTGTGTGTTTAAATATACGCAAGTGTGTGTACTTAACTTTAGGAAAGTGTGTTATTTTTAACTTTACTCCACCTTGTACCACTTGAGCCTCTTGAATATTTTGATGTGAAGCCGATTAGCATATTTCATTTTCTACTTATATTTCAGAACTGATGATTGAATTTTTGCATTGCGAAACGTTTGCGTTTCAGAAAATGACTCTTTTGCACCTTGTTTAAACCTAACGCAATTCATCCAACTCAATTCAAAGAACTGTATAGGTACGAAAAAACTAAACCAGAAAAGCGCAAGTTCATGGTTACGAAACCGTGAAAACTCCACGGTACAGAAATTTCTCAGCTTGTGCTTCAATAGATAAAGTGATGCATACTAAGCCGAGTTTTGAGTACCTTGTGACAGGTCGAATGTAATTTTTTGGACATCTATGGATGCGGATCTTTTAGCGGATTTTACAGTTCTGACATGCTGATGCGGATGCTACCACCTCAACATCCGCGGATGCAGATGCGGATGTCGCCCCATCACAAGTTTTGAGCATAGTCCTTGCGCGCTGTTGTCAATCGCATTGAGCATGGGTGCTGAATGCTAAACTTCAACTTCCCCTTGTGCCAACAATTGAAATGTTTATTTCTATTCCTCATAAGCCTCCAGTATTCTAAAGGTTTGATACGTTTATTACACACAGATATACATTACAATACTGAAGACTTTCGAATTACAATACACACACAGTAATATATCTGCATAACCCATAGAAAAGTTGTGAAACATTTTGGGCAACAAGTAGTAATTATACTAGTACAATTGCATGACGTAATTCTTATATCGCTTTTTGAAAGCGTTATTAGATAGTGGATCTAATAAGTACGTTGGTATTCTATTAAGAAGAATCGCCGTTTGGGAAATATAGTTGACCGTATCTCTATACATCAATACGCACATTTGGAAGATTGAGAAAGGAGCGTCTCATTTTGTAGTTTTGTTGGGGTGTGAGTGAGCCGTAATATTGTTGAAAGTTAAGAGGATGGTTATGTATGAGTGAACGGACAAATGTAAGCGACGAATAGTTATACACATCCTGAAATTGAAACATTTGTAATTCGCGGTACATATCATTACGATGTATCAACGGTATGTTATTTCTGCCTCGTGTAACACGAAGTATTCGCCTTAGTATTTTATTTTGTACAACTTATAAATTACAAATGGAATTATTAGGGGTTGCGCCTCAGATGATGATATTTTGAATTAACAAGGAATAAGCTAGTGTATAATAAATTTGTTTCAACTAATCACGATTGACATAATTTGACACTGCGTAGATTATACCAAGAACTCTACAGAGCTTTCGACCTAACTCTTCAATGTGGGCTTTGAAGCTCAGTTTATCGTCAAGAATTAAAGCAAGATATCGAAACTGAGACACCCATTCCAATTCTTTACCAGTGAAATGTACCGTCAGCAGCTCAGGACGAGAACGAGAACATGGATTGAATAACATAAGCTTGGTTTTATCCTCATGGGTAATCTATCTATTTTGAGTTAACCATTCCGATAATTTACTTAAGATATAATTAATATCGGTTATGGCTGAGAGGAAATTGCATCTATTAGTATAGAACACTGCATCGTCTGCAAACAGAACGCACTTAATACCAAGGGTGGTTATATCCTAAAGAAAAATGTTGAAGAGCAATGGTCCAGGCACACTTTCTTAAGGGACTCCAATTTTGATTGGTAAGACTTGGGATTTGGCATTATTACGTAACACATACTGGCCTCAATTCCATAAGGAGCTTGACAATATATAATGCATTCGCTGTCCCACGATTACCGCAGAGTTCAATTTTTTTTAGCAACAACTGTTTATCAACGGTATAAGAGGCTTCCCTCATGTCTAAGACGAGGCAAACACCTTATGATTTATTGTGAAAACACTTTAATATATCATTCTATCTTTTGGTTACAAAGAGCGTGACACAAAATGCACATACGTAGGTACTAGCGTATTAATATGTAGATGTATGAATACAATCCTACGCGGTAGTATCAGATCAACCATGAAAGTGAGTGCCTCTGGCACCCAGCGACTGTAACCAACGAAAGAACACACATTAATCTCTTTGGTGGAAGTGACACGGGAGAAAGAAACAAACATGCTGATCTACTAATATGCGATTGGTGCGTACGGCGACTGGCAGCAGCCAGCGGAAGCTTAAGCTTCACGGACTAGGCTCATATCTCCCTCCTTGCCTAAGACCTACGAGCAGTAGTAGCTTAAATATGAACTGGACTCCTCGTCTTGATACCTTTAGAAGTTGTAGCAAAAATACCTCAAAGGTGTCCTA
The DNA here is from genome assembly GCA_001587735.2 of Parhyale hawaiensis. NCBI lineage: Eukaryota > Metazoa > Arthropoda > Malacostraca > Amphipoda > Hyalidae > Parhyale > Parhyale hawaiensis. The sequence continues at coordinate 6,677,863 of LQNS02276883.1, read as the reverse complement.
ATGTTTCCGGTAAAAATGTCCTAATTTTTCCCCGTACTGCCGTCATTTACTCGTAATTAACTACAGCATGGGCCGATAGAAGGTCAGGGGTAAACAATTAAATTGATGAATGGTAAACTGATAATTAATTAATTATTCAGTTAATGTACAATAAATTAATGAAACAGAGGACATGTTGCTATTAATTGATAAATTATTTAATGATAAATAGCAAGTTTTATCAATAACTGATTTATATTTGTAATTAACTTTTTCAACAGAATAATTAATTAAAAAGGTGCCAAACTAGAAAAGTTCGGAACGACAGCTTTAAAGCGGCCAGCAAAGAGTAAAAATAGTAGAAATTACTTCACATTTTCCTTGCCAGATAGTCAAGCCAAATCAATTATTGCTCAATCGTTAGAAAAGCAATCTCGTGAGAATTCTTCCAGCTGGGTATATGAGTGTTTTTAGGTATAAAATTAAGATTTATTGTGTCTTCTGTGATTGTGTGCACATCTGCAGCCGATCAGGTGAGGTCTAGTCACTTACTTTATTTTTATAGAATAATCAAAGTAAAAGACATGCGGGATTTTTCTCTGCTTGCTTCCAATACTGTCTAGCAATGCTTTGAGGGCCTGCTGAAAGGCCGTAGATTAACTTATAGATCTTAACTTGCCCAGTTGATCAAACGGGTTCAAGCATTGGGACTGCAAAGAATATGTTTTTTTTCTTTTTTCGTCTGACAGCGAAGGGGATCCAATTGCAAAATAAACTGCTTAGCGGCGGTAAAATTTCCAGTGTTTAATCTATTTTCTTACCTCTGAGTCTATTCCAAAATCTACAAAATTTTGTGCCAAATATCAATATGACCTCAAATTTGCTGTGCCTGAGATTTTCAAAAAATTAGAAGAAAATGTGCCCTTGCCAAATAATTTATTGGACTTCATGATTGGACATTAAGCGTGTTCAACTCTTCACCAAGTGTAAGTGAAACGGTCGAATCCCATTTGCTCATGCATTCCTAATATTTTGTAATAAATTTCATCAACGACTGTACATTGTTTTACAGGCGGGAATGCACGCGCCATCTACATATAGAGACTAATAATGAGTATCTAAGATTTGAGATCCCTACTCATTCCAACTAACTGGTTTAGAATATCCTCGTTGAAATGAGAAAATCTTAGGCCGCTTCATTTCAAAAATCAAACTTTTATTTGGCACAGTTGATATTGCCTCCCTAAGGTCTCTTCCTTTCAACGACCAGTAGGAGGGTGCTGTTAGACCCAAGGAGCTGTTGCTCTAGTCCAACTCTATAGCGGACTCTCTGCCAGCTGTATGTATGGTCGTCATGATAGGAATCGTACTAATAGAAACAACTGCTCCAGACAGCGATAAAGAGCCACAGCTGCACCTTCAACAGCGGCTGCCTAGAGTGCTGATCTCATGACACTAACGGTTGCAAAATTGAATGTCATCCGAGCATGCGACCTCTCGCCTCCCTCGATTCGACCCGTCCGTACTTGATGCCTGCAAAGCTGTAACGTGGCAGAACGGGCACAGGTTATTGAATAACAGCTTTCTGTCGATGGTGTTATAGATCTCGACGATCTGTGATCGACTGCAGGTGGACACCCCTCTGGGGCCATTTGACCTACATCTGCAACGCAAACCAATGCAAGTGGGTTTCCCAACGGCGGTGCGGCCAGGATGAGTTTACTTTTATCAGCCTTTGCTATGACACTTTAAAGATTTCATTATTCGATTACCAGAATAGTGTAGAACTTCTAATGTCATCTAATTGCACGGTCTCACACTTCAGATCCGCAAATATGAAATCGGTGTTGATCTTCACATTGTTGGTGGCTGCCTCCAAAGCTGCAAGTAAGTAGAGCTGCTCGTAAAGCTCAGTAAGGCAATACTGTAGGGTCTAGAGCTAATTGCACAAGTGAAGTAAGTAACCCTTATAAAATAACTTTATAATTTATTTGATAAAATTTGTCGAGCTATCGCACTTTGATATTAGACTTTCCGTAGATAATAGTATATGTGGTGGTCCAGCCATTGTTCGTGGATAAGTTTTAACCCTGACTTAGTGACTTTGGACATAATGCTTTCCAAGAAATATCTTCATCTCGAGCAAAAATAAAAAATAAAAAACAATGCTGGTTAAGACGACACAAAGAACGCACATATTAGCAAGAAACGCAATTTCATCGGTATAGGGCATAAAATGCAGTTAACATTGCTAATGATCATTTTTCTTGGAATCCTAAGATTACTTTATTATTGCTCTGTGATAAACTGCAGTAGCGGCCATATAATAAGCAACGGAAGCAACACCGACATAAATCAGTTCATTACTTAGAAAATAATGAATGAATCGTAACGAAATTTTCACAAACTAGACGTTAAGTCACAATGCATAAGCTAATCGCAACGTTATAAGATTTTATATAATGCGTAGTTGTCCTAAAAAATCAGATGAAAATGGACAAAGGAATTAGACCTGGCCAAAACTTGATGAACGATGTTAGAAATAAGCGATTGTGTACAAAATAGCAAAAAAAAACTAGTGCATTATCTCTTAAATATTCCCTTATTTTTAATGACTTCCCTGCATTATTGACAGAGCTGGGCATGTAACTAGTTACTGTAACGGCTTAAGTAACGGGCGTTACTTTTTGTAACGAGTAACGGTATTGCCTTAGCAATTTTTGAAACGTAACGAGTAACGGTATCGCCTTAGCAATTTTTGAAACGTAACGAGTAACGGTAACGCCCGGGTAGATTATATCAAAAGTAACGAAAATTGCCGGTACTCGTTCCTCGTTACATTTTCAAAATTTGGGAAAAATATGAGAGATGAGCGGTCGGCAAAGAGAAAGTTATGTTAAAAGGAGTGGTATCATGATTTTTTAAAAAATACACAAGTTTTTGGTAATTAAAGTATTACCATACTTTTCCGATACACATATATTTTAATATTAAGAAAGTAATTTTTTTATTTTAAAAATTTGCTTCGAAAGTTTGTGCACAGAGACGTGCATGAAGCGCACGTTTATATTGCTAACTAAGGCTATAAAATCACTATTCTGCGCGACTCATTTCAGCGATAGGAACATCATTTAAATAGTAGGAAAGGACGAACGTAAAATCATGCATTTTACTGGTACGTAACTTTTGAGTTATGTTATGACGAACTTTTGAGTTATGTTATGACAAATACCAAGACAAACTTTAGTCAAACACACAAACGGCCGGAGCGAAGCGATCATCATCAAAATTTAGTCATTTGGGCATTTCAACATTTCTAACTATTAATGCAAATTTTATGAATATCTGTTCATGAATTTTTGAATTATGTTTCTGATCAATATACAGTAAAATCAAACATAGGGACAAACGGACAAACAG
>LQNS02276883.1:6658813-6671166 GCA_001587735.2 Parhyale hawaiensis | reverse complement strand
GTAACGGTAACGCCCCGTGCAATTTTGTGGCAGTAACGAGTAACGGTAACGCCCCGGTAATTTTATTGAAGTAACGAGTAACGGTAACGACCTCCGATATCATGTAACGGTGCCCATCACTGATTATTGACCGCTCGACCTAATCAATACCTTGCAAAAATCGACAGTTATTACCTCCCATTCTTCTTTCATTAAACTCTGTAAAGATCTTCATCTTGTGGGTTTCTTTTCCGAGCCGTCTCTCCAATAATCATCCATGCAATGTCTATTGGATTCAAGTCTGGGCTCTCGGCTAGCCAGTTCATCAGGGAAATATCCTTTGTCAATAAAAGCTATAACCTACTTAGCCTTGTGGCAAGGTGCAGTGTCCTGAATGAAAAAAGAGAGATTTACAAAGGCTAAGACGGAAGTAAGGTAAATCATGCTGCCGTATAGGCCATCCCATCAGTCTGCCTCCACTAAACTTGACTTTCTTACACACTGAATAGACAGTCTTTTTTTTACCTTTTTGTGGCGTACGTTAATATAGCCGTCAGAACCGAAAATGTTGCACTTGGATTCGTCAATGATTTCAATGGCATCCAATTGGGCGTCAGTACAACAGGCTTTATCGCAAACTCCAGGCGTACTTTTTGGCTCCGTTTTGAAAGGAGAGGCTGCGAAGCTGCAACCCAGGCATGCAATCCTATACTTTGTAACCTAAGAGACACGGTTCTCCTTGAGATATAATTGCCCTCGGGGGCATATTGTGGCGGGTCCTTTCCCTGCCACAATATGTTTGGGCATCACGCACCCAAGTGTCCCGAGTGCCTTCTCCGCAGGGCATGTAGCATCTGGCCGCAGTTCCTGCTGAGAAGGTTAGTTTTGTAAAGTTAGGTAAGCTCTCAATACTTCCCCTTCTGTTTCGGGAGGTGGGCTGCTGATCGAGGTGGCTGACCTATTCCCGCTAGACTTCTACCTTCTTGTATTTCGTTTCCTGCCCGTGTGCGACGTAGCAGAGTGAACGAGTTCAGCCGCGCCCGGGGGTTGGAGATGCTCAACTTGCGCTTTTTTCCTGTCAGTAGCGCACTGACCACTCTGAGACCTACCGGCTGAGAAGCCGAGACAAAATCATTGACAAAAATCATTTAGTCGGCGCATGAGCCTGTGGTTAAACACAGGAATAGTTCGGCGCGATATAGGCGGTGTGCCACTGAAGCGCTAGTAAAAACTTCTATTATTACATTGCTTGAGATATTATTCCCTCTCCCTTTACTAAATCTACGGGATATTGAAAATAGTTTCAAAACGGTCCGTCACAGATATTCTAACAGCTTTAAGAATGTTGACACGTTATTGGAGGTCTACCAGTTTACAGGCTTTCATATAACAATTCACCTGTGTTATACTTGCTTCTTACATTATGAACGACACTTTTGGACTTACGGACAATATCAGCAATTTTCTAAATCGACTTGTTTTCTTGCTGTTTGTCAATAACGAGTTCTTTTTCTCCAAGAGAGAGTCTTTTGCATGTTGAAGTCACCATATTGCTTGGAACTATTTCCAAAGAAGTGTGAATGGAGCCTTTAATTTCAAGACGCCCTATTGAGTGTTTTAATATGAATTAAGCAAATTTTTAGCATCGGTCCTTAACTTTTGGCCAGGTCCGAATTCCTTCGTATCTTTACTTCTTCAATTAAGTTATGTATTAGGCCCTAATCTTCATTTGATAACAATTCATGACGACGCATTCATTATTTTGGAAGACATGTGTATAAACTATTTTATGTCGGCGTTGTTTCCGTTTTCTATATTATGGCTGCTACTGTATATAGACGAATTAGCGCTTATTGCAGTTAAATACTCCTCACAGCTCTATGAAAAGTTCGTTTTCTTTTATTTGTTGAATTTCCTAGCCTAAGTGAAACACATTTCACCAAAGTTTCTTCTATAGGTATAAGACCTCTTTGCTAATTTCCAGTACATGGAAAATCGAGTACTGTGTATAGATTTTAACGTTTCATATAAGCTTTATGCCAGAGCTACACTATGCATATAATGATACGCTCAAATCATGAGCGGACATTCAGCTCGTACAGCTTACGTACGTGCTGTTCAGGAATTTCTTGAATACAGGCTTCACTGTGTAATCGGGCTGAAGTTCGGTTCAGAGAGGCAAATTATTGGGATTTCCTGACTGTTTGATGCTGGTGTCCTACCGAAGATGGAGAAGGAAGTCATTGCACGATGTTTTGATTCAAGCGTTATTACACTAGGTTATGATGCAGAGGTTGTTACTCAGAGGTTAATACACGAAGTTGTGAAGCGGAGATTATTACATTAGGTTGTAACGTGGATATTATTACATTAGGTTGCTACGCGAATATTATTACATTAGGTTGTTACGCCGATATTATTACATTAGGTTGTTAGACGGAGATTATTACATTAGGTTGTTACACGGGAATTATTACATTAGGTTGTTACACGGAGATTATTACACTAGGTTGTTACACGGAGGTTCTTGTTGCAGTTATCATTGACCCCTGGACGTGCACTGAGTACCCTTGCCTCATCTTCGAAGATGAATTCGATTACCTGGACTCGAAGGCGTGGGAACACGAGATAACGTTATCAGGAGGAGGTGTGAGTACCTTATGTGTCGGAACCAGGCATTACGATACGCGTTTTCAAATTCATTCCTTATTACCTTCACCAAGGAGGTTATGTTTTCATCGAGTTTGGCTGTTTGTCTCTCTGTATGTTCGACTGTCACGAAGGTAACTCCAAAAGTATTGGACAGATTTATACGAAATTTACAGGGATTGTTTGGTATGTCAGTAGACAGTAGGAACAGCTAGATGATTAACTTTTGGTGAAGATCCGTTATCGGTTTGTTTGGTTGTTTGTCTGTTTCACTTTTTTAATGCCATAACTCAGAAAGTTAGGGACGGATTTTTTTATGAAATTCACAGGAGTCGTTAAGTATATCACGAAGAGTTAATGACCAAATTTTTGTAACGATGTATATGTTCGCTTGTTTATCTCTATGTCTATCTGTATGATTTTATGAAAATAATTCATCAAAAGTTTTAAGCTGATCTTAATGAAATTTACATGAATTGTTAGAAAAGTTGAAAGACATGATCACATTTTGGAGATGAGCGGTTGATTCGTTTATGCGTTTGACTAACATTTGTCAAAATGTTTGTCAGAACATAACTTATGAACTTACGACGCGTCTTCAAGATAATTGCAGTATCTTTTATTGCTCTCAAAAAGCACAAATAAAAAATCAGATTTTGGTGCTAACAAAGGGGAAATCACAGCTTCAGAACCAACTTGAAATTTTCCTTGTCGCTGCTCTGATTGGCGAAGGTATGCGCTCTCGGAGTGCTCTGGTTTTCACTATTGCCCTATCTGGAGGAAACTATTATCAGTTTCGCAGTAATAACTTGAACAACTTCTCAGGATGCTTCTTATGGTTAATTTTGTATTTATTGTCTTATTTGTCACAATTTCAGTCGCATTTCAATACTGTCTAGCTAGTAGCCTATCTCCGTTTACCGTGGTCAGTGTTTCATTATCAAAAGTAGTCACCTGTTTCCCACTCTGATAACTCTAAAGCCGCGCCCATACGATCAATCACTTCATCAATCACAAACACAATAATCGAGAAGCAAAAACACAAACACTTCTCTTCTCTGACCGAACGGGATCAAACAGGAACCGCAAACACTTCAAGGCCACCATAAGCGAATTCAGCATTCCATATCTATTAATCGACATTCAACCCTCACTTTATTGTCGGAGATATTTATTTCAATTGTAGAAGGTGACTGGCCTGTGAATCTTTATTTATTCTAGCGAAAAGTAGAGCTAATAATTCGCTCACTGGTACCTCTCACATGCGGAGATGCAGACGACAGAATGATTAATTTTCCATTTTTTATTCATTTCTTGATTCTCAATAATTGCAATTTATAGTGTGTACATCCGTATCCTCTTCCAAAACGTAAATCGTGCTCTATTGTAGCTTTTAATAATAAAAACTAGAAAAAACAGACGTAACTAGACATATATGCTACAGTTAATTACTAATTGGCAACATACATATATGTAGTTGTCAAAGGCTTCCCGCTGTCCAGAAGTCAGAATCACACAATTACAAAATTCACTACGAGAGTTAATGTCAATAAAAATTAAGCTTTTGTCCCGAAATACTAAAATGAAGCTATAAACAAATAATTATATTATTTACACAGCGAAACATAATTTTCGAACATTGTGTTTGTTAAACTGCTGCAAGTTGGTGATGAAAGTTTTCCAACAGGGTCGATGTGCGTCAATCACAATAAAATAGAGGCCTCACCCCGTGTGTTTGTCAATCAAAATCGTTCGGCAAACACAAACTTTGACGAAAAGATTGACCGTCTGGTCGAGGCTTGATACTTTTCTGAAAAAGTTTTGGTAAACTTTAGTTAATTTTATGCCGGCACACTCGTGAGTTATTACGGCAAAATCAAGTGGATTTTTTTGAGAGTCAGAACCTGCTTTTCAGAAAGCAAGCAGTGGATTCTATATTGACCAAGAAGTTGCAGCAGATCGGAAAGAAAGTAATGTCGCTTTACTTCAGTCAACAAAAGACAGGTGGGATCAAAAACTGGCGGCTTCGCAAAATGCCCAAAAGCCGCAGGATAACATATCCTTCCCTGGCGAGTGTGGCGATGGCCACCTAAACAACAATTAAGGCCGCACGCGCGGGCGGGGCCTATGGAGTGACGTCATCACGCTTGGTGCATTGCTTGGCGTTATCGCTAGAGCTTCTATCATCAAATTGAGTAGTTTTAACTAAACACAGCCTATTCTGACATAACATTACTTAGCTTCTTCTAACCTGACTTACGTGTTCATAACTTTTTTACCTAACCTAACTTAACCTCAGCTAACTATACCTTAATGTTTTTTTTTTTATTATTACGGCGATTAATTAAGAGAAAAGCAGGCCTCACCCACCTAACATTTCCTAATAGTTTGAATCCTTGTGATGTTACCTAACTTTTTGTATATCAGCAATTTTTACGTGACAGTCCCAGAAAGCAAAGAGTGTAACAGGAGGACTCAATGGGACTAAAATAAATTTAGTTGTGACCGCGACCGCATGTAGCCAAATTACGTCACACCGACGAGTCGAAGTACATACATATTTGAGGGGACGGACCTCATGCCTTCGTATGTTGGGTTCGTAATCCTAACCAAAAATGCATACAGTGTTATATTCTGGACGCAAGAGAAGCCATATGAATATTTATTGCTCAAGCTTTCTGTACTTGACGACAGTCGTCTTAAGGCCGGTTCCCACTTGATTAACTGGAAGCCAAAACTGTGGCTGGCAGCCAATAAAGACGCTTGGCTTGAAGCTCAAAATCGTGCTGGCAGCTCATTTTTTTAGGCTGGTAGTCGATCATCGACGCGCTCCCAGTCCAAAATTTTATTCCTTGCTATGTGCTTTTACACTTCAGGTAGTAGCCAGAAAAAGTAAATCATTTCATTTTTTGCTGGCAGCTACATTAGTCTTGTTGAATTTCAGGTGACGAATTGATACTATTACAGTGTTATTTCTATTGACAAATGGGGTCAAAAGTGGTAGTTGACTTGAAATAGTTTGAACACATGTGTAAAGAGGTGGCAAAATTCATCGCGATATGGCACAAACAGCATCATGACCACGAAAAGTCCAAAATGATAGTAGAAATGTGGGTCCACTAGTGCACTAGTGACCGGTACTTGTCTCTCTCTGCCCTTCGCGCAATCAGCGGCTTCACCCACAATTTTTGTTTTTGGCGACTTCGCCTGCGCAATAGCATGGCAGCAGCAAGTTTCCTGCAGTTAACCATGATTCATGCAGTCAACTGGGAACTGAGATCAAGCATAACCACAACTGGCTTGCGAGCCAAGCTTGCAAGCCGATCAGGTATGCTTGCAAGGCGTGGAGACTGGCTGCCAGCCACATTTTTGGCTTCCAGCTCATCAAGTGGGACTCAGCCTTTACTGTGTTTGGTGCATGGGTGCAACGTAGCTCGCCAGTGAGGAGCGGGAGATTCCATGAATTCAGTCCAACAAGTACGATGACATATTTAAATATGTTTTCTGCTAAATACGGAGTGTAAATGAGGCTTCACTTCAAAGAAGATAAATCAGGGGGCCATACCGGCCTAGATTTTGCCTCCAGTGCTGTGAAAGTTTCCACCAGCCTTCACTGCATGTTTTATCGGTGACACTGATCAACTAGCAATTTAACTACTGGGATTCTTTCAACTGTACTTGAATCAGTTCCACTTTGTTAATCCTCATCTGAAGACCGTTTTTGTCCATCACGTCCCATTTCCCAGTAAAAAAAAAAACTCGCTGTTTCTTGTACTTCATCAGTGCTATTCCTACCGAATACTATAGAACGCCCGCTGGCAACATTTTCAGCCGTAGGGCACAATTATTCTATTCCTACGAGACGGTTAAATAAGAATATCTAAATAACCTTACGTGCTAGGACGCATCTAAGCACAAATTTGGATTCAGCGTACTTAAATTAATGAGATACGCCAGCGTTTAGTCAAGCAGCAGAGACGAAGTTAAAATTTGTTGGCTAGTGTAATTGTATCTTGTTCAATTAGTATATCTTCTCTTCTTTTATTTATTTGCTCAAGGGTTGAAATTCGCAACTGATGACGATTTTTCAGGCGAAATTTATTAAAATATTCATAGGCTGCTCAGCTGGCGCGTTCGTCGATGGTGACGTGAAGAAAGACGTCACTTTTTGATGCTAGTTTCACGAGAGTTCTCTTTGCTTCTTGGATAGGGATGACCCGAAACATCCGATTTTTGAACTTAGAACAAGTTCAAAATGAAAAGCTTGGGCTTTTATGCATAGGTATAACCTAATCCAACCTCGCAGTCCTCACTAACCCAAACTACCCTCACTTAACATAACCTAAGTTGATCTCACCTAACCTGATCTCACTTAATCTGATCTCACTTAACATGATCTCACTTAACCTGATCTTACCTAACCTTACGTAGCCCAACTTCACCTTGCCTAACCTAAGCTCACCTAGCCTATGATCACCTAACCGATGCTGACCTAGCTAATTTAACTTAACCTCATATTACCTATTACAGGCGTTCTTGCAACCCACGTTGGCACTTGCAAATGCTAGGTCAAATTTAGCTCAGCACAATATAGTTTAGCTTCCTTAAATGTGCTGTATTCACATAAATGAATAGAACACTCAAATATAGCTTCAAGAGAAAGCGGGGCTTTTTTCCTACCCGGGCTTTTTTCCGGATGCCCTCTATCGCATAGGATAGACGAACCTACCTAAAGCTATGGCCCATCTTACGCCCCCTGAGGGGAGCATGCAATAAAAATAAAGGCTAGGTATCTAAATATACCGACAGGTAAATTATAATAAAATTTTTTATGTGAGCTTGATTTTAATACACGCAGTGGCAAGTTGGTTGGAGAAACACAACCATTAAAATCTAAACTAAAAGTTATTCAAGACTCCCCAGTATAATTATTGTGCTTCACGAGAGGAAGAGTAAGGGATATACAGTATGTTGATAGAAAGATATGGAACTCATGCAGAGGAATCACGTGAATCAATGCACAAGGCAACAGCAAGTCAGGAAAGAAGTGCAAGAGCAGAACAGATGAGCGAAACTAACTATAGCCCAAGAAGCAAAGATAGTAACGGGAAGACTCATGAGAAATTAGCACCAAACAGTGACGTCATCATCGACGAATCTATGGCTGAGCAGCCTTATAAGAGTATTTTAGCTAATTTAACCAGAAAAATCGTCTTAAATTGCGAAATTGATCTCTAGCGTATAAATAAATTATGATAATCAATACAAATTTAGCAATTATCTATAGAAAATTGCAGTGCATGCTGGTGGAAACTTTCACAGTACTACCGCCGAATTTGGTCCCTTTTAGACTCATGTCAGACGAGCGGGTTGGCCGCCGCGGGTGCAAAGCGGGTGTCGGCGGCGCCTTGGCGGGAACTTTCTCAAATATAACTAAGTATACATTTGGCGACCGACGACAGTGTGCCCGCCAGATGGGCGGACTGGCGCCGCCCACGTTGCGCAAAGGAGTGAACTTTGGCGGCGCCGGAGCCCGCCTGGCTATGTCAGACGAGCGGTGCCGAGGCGGTACGACCGCGGCGGTCGCCAGGGTTGCCTGCACTACAGCATTTTGCTTTTCAATTTGAGTCTTGCAAATGTGGTAACAGTTCATAGAAGCATTTAGAAATAATTACAAGATTTAGTGGGATCATTTTCCATTTTTTTGAATAGCAGATATTGAGCACCATCTGTTAAACAGGCACTTGTTACTGGGTATGCTCATAACCGTTTACGACGCCGCTGTTGACGTTTTTTCGAAGCAAACGTGTTCATCACAATACTTCCTGTACTAAACTCATTTTAGCACAACCATACACTTTATAAACGGCACGCTTCGATATGCAGCGGCAGCCGCACGCAACCGCCCGTGTGACATGGTAAAGGCGGCCTGACCGCCAGCGGGCAAAACCCGCTCGTCTGACAGGGGTCTTAGCGGCCTGATTTACCTTCTTTTTCTTGTTTGAAGCCTTATTCACACTTCGTATTCAGTTCACAGGGCTCTTCACAGAACATATTTCTTCCTTAACAACAAATATAAGCACTATCATAGCCAATTCTGTACGCGAGAGAAAGCACAGTAACAGTTAGTGTATTGCTCGAACTTTCTGTACTTGGCGACAACATTTTACGGTATTTTGCAGCTCAAGTAGCTGGCCAGTCATGAGCGGGAGAATGAATGAAATAAATATGAAAATACGGTAATATGTTTAAGAAAACAACATACGAAGGCCTGAGGTCCCACACTCAAATACATCGACTCGTCGATGTGATGTAAATTGGCTACGAGCGGTCGCGGCTAAGTTTTATATTAGTCCTATTGAGTCCTCCCGTTACATTCTTTGCTTCCTGCTATAGCTCATCCTTGGGTAAATTATAGATCCTTTACCATAAATTGCAGCAACTTTCAGTACAAGAATGTTCATATAATGTGTGCTTTCTACACTAGAAGCACCAATATCGGAATGTAATAATTCCTAAAATAATTTGTTAACAATTCTAGTTACTTGCACATATGGTGTGAAGTACAGAGGTGTCAGTTTTTCTATTGTATATTGGTAAGTGCTGTAGTTAGAAGTCTTTTTTCTTATTATGGTGTTGCATTTGGGGTCTGTACGACTCTGCTTTGACTCAGGCGTACCACAGAAAGGTACACCTCAGTAGGATTAGTAATATTCTTGGTGGCACCTTTGCCTTTTCTCCTGAAGCTGCTGAACATTATGTTTAAAATATGCAGACTAGGTACTTCCACATTAGTAGCAAGATTGCTTTGCAGCTCTAGCCCCTAGGCTGCAATCTCATTATCTGAATCGAGCAATTAGCACTAAATCTGGCGATAACTTCTTACTGGTAGGTTCGTGAAAATAAAATACCTATATCATTACTGTTAAAATCACTGATGACAAATAGAAAACACTGTAACAGCGATTAAACTTACGGCACTGTTTATCGTTGGCGTGAAGTTGTCCCTTTCGATGGCATGCAGCCATCGCAGCTTCCCACTACTATCGCTAGCAAAACCAAAAATGAGGACTTTCGGTCCCATTATGTAATAACCCCGGCAATTGGGCACATTATAAGCTTTCTCCATCGTACAAAACTTCATTTCAAACACCAATTGATACAGAATACACTGAATACAAGAATATAAGCGGAACTGCAACAACCTCACCACAAGTGTACTTCAAAGTATGTGCGCGGCTTCAAACTACTGTATGTGCGCAACCAAAACAATGCCCGACATTCGATGACGTCACGGATGGCTATGAGAGGCCTTCTTCTCTAGGTGGACTTGGTGTCGCACAGGTACTGAGTCTCGAACAGCATTTGCTCGCTGGACACACTGCCTCCCTCCAGCAGTCTTCGCATTTGCTTCGTCGCCTCAGTGAACAGTAATAACAAAGCATGTCCGTTATTCTGTGCACGATATTGAATTACTGAGTAAATCTTTGCAGTAGCAGAGATTTAATTATTGTAGTATCTACTGTTGCCTTCATATCTCTTGAGTTAACGATTAAGGTCTTCCAGAACGAGGGCAGCAGTTTTTTTTTACACATTAAAATTTCTAGAAAAAAGGCTCGTGAAAACCACTGCTGTCCATTCCATCCCCAATGAATCTGTTTTCATACACGGGTAGGATGTTTCATGCAACCACTGCTGCTCTAGGACTGTTTCCTGGATTCATAAAACCTATGCAATTTCATAGGTACCTCTTCATTACCATAAATTATGTAGTAACGGTTAATACGTTAAGTTTTATTTAGAGTGAAGCTTAATAATTTTTATATTAAAAAATGCGTCTAGCGACAGAAAAATGCAAATGCTGTTTCTTTTTAAAGCACAGTTTACTTTTAGTTTCTCTCAATGCTAAACTCGGGGTCAATAAAACACAGTGAAAAAATGCAAGCTTGTTTCTGATAGTCAATATGCAGTGGTTTTTTTACTGTATGCACAATCTTACCTAGTATTGTCGCAAAGGTCGAACGAGTGGAATTTATTGAATGATGTACACCTTTTCTCTCCACTTAGAACGGGGAGTTCCAGGCGTACGTCAACAACCGCAGCGTCACCTACACCCACGACAGCACGCTCTTCATCAGACCCGTGAGTGTAGCTTGGCATCTGCGGCCAATGACGGCCAACTGACGTTGACAGAGCAAATTTCTTTTTATGAAGCCAAAATATTGTTTACAACATGGAACTACGTTTCTGTTAGATAAAATACCCATGCCGGTGATAATGCGTTCCGTGAAACATAAATATGTAAATGTTACAGCAACTGACGGCCGACTGGATGGGCGGAGATGATTTTCTGACTAACGGAGGTTTGAATTTCTGGGGGAACTACAAAAAGAACGAACTCTGCACAGGCAACGCCTGGTCTGGATGTGAGAAGAGCAGCTACAACGGCTTCCTTAATCCTGTCATGAGCGGCAGACTTAGAACCCTGGGCATGTTCTCCTTCAGGTAAGATTCTGCGACTTCAATAAACAAACATCACTAATTTTTAGGGCACGCTTCCCATGTGATACATCAGAGGGTCACGGTCAGCTTGTTCACCATGGCCCTGCAGTCTTCCGTGCGCGGGTATTTTTTAACTGCAGCGGTGCTGTTCTCACTGAAAAAATTACATACCTGTGGAGCACAGTCAACTCCAGCCACAAAATAGCAGATTGGAGCGGTCATCAATAGTGGACGCTTTTCTGAAACCAAATTATTATTCTTCGTTGGGAGTGTATTTGTTACAGTTCGAATCAGCTAACTGCCGATCATAAAAAATAATTATTAAATTTTTTGCTTGATGCAATGTGTCAGATTAAAATTTAACCAGAGCACTCTGAGAGCTCATGCCTCCGCTAAGCAAAGCAACGTTAACGAAAAACTCAAATTGATTCTCAAACTATGATTTATTTTTTATCAGCACCAGAATATGGTCATGTGTGCTTTTTGTCAGTGATAACAGATTCTTTAATTTTCTTGAAGATCCGGTCATAACTTTTCGAGTTATAATGCTGACAAATATTCGAGTAACACATAAACAGATCAGCCGATCAACACCGAAATTTGATAATTTAGGCTTGGTGATATACCTATCAACTCATTCATAAATTTTTGAGTAATGTTGCTAGTAAATAGTCAGCCTAACGCAGAGACAAACAAGCACACGAACAAACCGATCATCACAAAAATTTTGTCATTTACTCTTTGTGATATACCTAACATGAACTTTTACTGCCGATGATTGGTTCCTTACTGAATCGAGAGCGAGAAGGTAAAATTAGAGTAATATCAATCAGCCCTTACCCACAGAGAAATTTTAATTCACTTGGTAAAAAGCAATCCTATTGGTTTGCTACTTCCCAGTCAGAAATTTTCGGTGGAAGCACCGGTAATTATAGGCTCACCCAGGATTTTATAGGCTATTATCAATGGGTGAGCGATTAAAATGTTTTCCAATGGCATGCCATCTGAAATTTCCTAAAAACCGGCTCTTTATTGAAATGGTCGATTTATTGGTCTATAATAGCCCGTTATGATAGGCGATTATCGCTGATTTTCCACCAACTAAGTTATAAGTTTTCAGTATATGTATAACTGTTTTACATGTATGTTCACACATCGGATGCCAGAAGGGTGGGGTTATAAGCCCTTGCCCCGTTTTAATAATAAGACAAGCCCTCTCTTAG
>LQNS02276883.1:6626223-6638693 GCA_001587735.2 Parhyale hawaiensis | reverse complement strand
AAATTCACATTATCTACTGATAATATATTCATTACAAATCTGTTAGTGTCCATAATGAAGATATTTAAACGAAATGTAGTACATATTTAGTACATAATAATTAATGATAAATTTGTTCATGATATGCGCGTAAGTATGTATTCCACCGCCCTATAGCATTGAACTCCACGCTATGTATTCAGTCTTTGCCTGGCTGTGTTCGTTAGAGGTATAAATAATTAGGCTATAAGTAATTTATGTGAACGGTAAGTTTACATGTTCCATAATCTCCTTATGTACCTATTACCCATACATATAGCTATATACGTATGTATATGTTTGAACTGTTGAATTCTGGTGCTTAATACGTAGTATGTGCATACGTATGCATAGAAGTATGTAATACAGTACTGTACTAATACCTAAATTGGGATACAATCAAGTAGTACATAGCTTTAAGTCGGACTTGTATACGACTTAACATGTAATTAGTACGACATAGCCGAGTTATCGGTTAAGTCGTACTATCGGTTAACTCGACAGGCCTCCGCCCCGATGGTGTCGACTTAAGCGGGTTCTACTGTATTAGGAAAAACAGATGAATAACTTTTGGTGAAGATCCGTTCATCCGTCTGCCTCATTTTTCTCAATGCCGTAACTCAAAAAGTTATAGACGAATTTTTCTGAAATTTAAATGAGTATTTAGGTATATCACAAAGAGCAATGACCAAATTTTTGTGATGATATGTTCGTTTCTTTGTCATTGTGTTTGATTTTATGCTTGTTAGCGCAATAACTCAAAAAGTTTTGAATGGATCTCTATGAAATTTAAAGGAGTCGTTAGTAGTGTCAAAAGACATAAATAGTGCAGATCGGTTAGTTCGTTTGTATGTTTGAGTTATGTTTGTCATAATGTTTGTTAGCAGCGTAACTCAAAAATTTATCAACGGAACTTCGAAAAAATTACTGAAGTTGTTAACACTCTCGAAGAGTACAAATTATTAGATTTTGGTACTGATACAAAGAAAATCATAGCCTCAGTATTAATTTTAATTTTCCGTAACCGTTGCCTAGCTTGGTGGAGGTATGCGCTCTCAGAGTGCACTATAGTTTTCACTGTGGTTACGTCTTCCCAGCCAACCGTCGGCACGTTACGTTTTCAGTATTAGATCACGAAATACCCAACTTACAAGACGCACTGTCATTATGTGGAAGGAACTTCAACCATAACTGTTTTTTTTTTTTCGTTTCATGAAAAAATTTCAGTCGATTTCGAAATGAAGACGTAAAGTACTTTTTGTGCGTATCGTATCTACTGATTTTCACGGTTTTGCACATCAATACATAATAGTTTTTCTACTTGGGGCTCCATTAAATTTGTTCAACCATCCATCCATCATTTCCACTCGTGTTCGCGTTACGCTTTTATTAGTAATAGATAGGGTATGCAATTAGATAGGAACTAGGTTAGATTAGACTCGTGGGATCCGTGGAAATTCCACGGTTAATTCATGTTTTCACTTACTCTAGTTTGGCAGCGCTTCTACCTTATCTCACCCCAGCCAAAATATCGCTCGTAACTTAAACCTGACGAACTCCGTCTAACGTAATGTAGTCTGTCTACCTTAACACTCCTCGTATAACCTATCTTTGTAATCCAATTTTATCTTTGAAGATCGTAAAATGTTCTGTCAGCAAAGGAGTTATAGTTGTATCTTGATAGAGATACCCAGGTACGTATTTAATTGCTTCCCTTTGTATTTGTACGCCATTTTAAAGTTCTATTTCGCAAAGTATACAGCTAATTTCACCCTTCATAATGTTCCGCACATAATGACTTCGCTTTGGATCACGTATTGGTTCTGTCAACAAAGAATTTGCGCGGTATTTCTTGTACTGTTTTCCGATATATTTGCACGCCTTTTCCAAGCTTTGTTTCCCACAGCTTACAGATAATTTAGCCCTTCATAATGTTAGACGTTTCGTTTTTTTGTTAGTTTTTCTTGTCAGCGTATCAGATTGTTTCGTACTATTACGGGATCCGTAAGTATTCATCAGCACCCCATCATTTTTGTACTGTGTGTCATGCAAAGCTATACAACAAAGTACTACAGAATCGGCCAGTTTCTTGAGTCATAGCAGCGTAATACTCAGTTCTCAAGACGTCATTGTTTTTCCTTAAGTCACCGCACATTAGATTCAAAAAACGTTTTTGAGTCGAAATGTACATCATTGCCCACTTTGGGCTCCCAAACCGTATCCTAGCTTCTGTATGCATCTGGCCCTATTAAGAACGTCGTGCGCCAACAGCAAAGTGAACATAATTCGGCGAAAAAATGAAAAGCGGTACCTAGATATGATACGGGTGAAATGATCTTCATGTCTTTGCTTCGAAACTGACAGCAATTTTTTTCGAAAAGACATAAGCAGCACATCTATGGATTAACTTCTTTCCATTGAAAATCGGAGCTTTTTTTCAAGATGAATTTTCCTGTATCTTAATAGTGAAACGTAACGGCCGTACTAACACAGAAACTAAAGAAGGAATTAACGTAGGGAGGAACAAGCACAGTAATAATACTAGAGCACTCTGAAAGTGCATACCTCCGTCAAGCATGATAGCGGTAACAAAAAATTGAAATCGGGTCTAACACTTTGATTTTCTAAAAGGCAAATGGACGGAGCCGTGCGCAGGGCCGGACCTCAGCTCCTGTACAGTCGGCAGAATTCAGGTTAGGTATATGCAGTATAGAGCGGTACAGCCGTAAACGTTTCAGGATGAAAAATCCCTTCTTCAGAAGAAAAAAAACCTAGGTTACGATCAATAAATAAAAATTTTTTTATTGTAACTCAGTAAGGGGAGCGGAGGTGTTGTTGGGGTAAAGTCTAAAAGGCAAATGGGCGGAGCCGTACGCAGGGGCCGGACCTCAGCTCCTGTACAATCGGCAGAATTCAGGTTAGGTATATGCAGTATAGAGCGGTACAGCCGTAAACGTTTCAGGATGAAAAATCCCATCTTCTCAGCTGAGGTCCGGCCCCTGCGCACGGCTCCGTCCATTTGCCTTTTAGACTTTAAACCCAACAACACCTCCGCTCCCCTTACTGAGTTACAATAAAGAAATTTTTATTTATTGATCGTAACCTAGGTTTTTTTTTCTGAAGATGGGATTTTTCATCCTGAAACGTTTACGGCTGTTCCGCTCTATACTGCATATACCTAACCTGAATTCTGCCGACTGTACAGGAGCTGAGGTCCGGCCCCTGCGCACTTTGATTTTCTTTGTATCAGCACCAAAATCTGATCACTTGAGCCGTTTGATAGGATTAACGGTGTCTGTAATTTCCTTGGAGATCCGTTCGTAGCTTTTTGAATTATGCTGCTAACAAAGAATTTAACAAACATAGTCTAACACACAAACGGACCAAAAAATCATCGCAAAAATGTAATCAATTATGGATTTTAACATTAATAAGCAATTCCTGAAAATTGCTAACAAACATTTTAACAAACAACTCAAATACACAAACGCACACCAAGCAATCATCACCAAAATTTAATCAATTATGTCTGTTAACATTACTGAAAACTTCATTAAGATTCATTCATAATTTTTTGAGTTATTGCTCTAACAAACATAAAATCAAATACAGCCACAAACAAACACATCAGCACAAAAATTTGATCATTTACTCTCAGTAATAAACCCAACAACTCCTGTAACTTTCATGAAAATCTGTCCACAGCTTTTCAAGTTGTGGCTCTAACAAAAATAGGCAGATAGACAAATAAACGGACGGAGGCAGACCTTTACCAAAAGTTAATCATCTGTTCCTCCTATCATACCAAACAATCCCTGTAAATTTCGTCAAAATCGGTTCATAACTTTTTGAGTTATCTTGATGACGGACAGACAGAATAGCAGACCCGACGAAAACATAAAACCTCCGCCAAGATAGGCATGCTTGATGCGGTCTAGGGAGGGAACAAAAAGAGTCAGTTTTAACGCTATTTATGCTAGACTTTTATTTTACTGCAATGATGTTTACCTCCGCCAAAGAGGTCATGTTTTCGCCGTGGTTTTCTCTCTGTCTGTTATTCTGTCTGTCACCGTGATAACTCAAAAAGTTATGCATCATTTTTCATAGTGCCATAACTCAAAAGGTATGGCCGGGTTTTTATGAAACTTACATGAGTTGTTAGGTATATTATAAAGAAAAAATCACCAAATTTTTGTGGTGATCCGTTCTTTCGTTTGTGGCTGTGTTTAGCTTTGTGCTTGTTAGCACAATAACTCAAAAAGTTATGTACTGATCTTTGTGAAATTTACAGGAATGTTTAGTAATGTTAAAAGACATTCATGATTAAATTTTGGTGATGATCGGGTCATCTGTTTGTATGTTTTACTAAGGTTTGTCGGAATGATTGTTAGCAGCATAATTCAAAAATTTATGAACGGATCTTTAAAAAAAATTACTGGAATTGTTTATACTGTTAAAAAATGCAAATGAATAGATTTTGGTGTTGATACAAAGAAAACCACAATTTCAAAACCAATTTCAACTTTTCGTTACTGTTGCCGTGTTTGGCGGAAGTATGCGCTTTCCGAGTACTCTTGTTTTCATTGTACTTTTACGAAAAAGCTCTGCCAGCGAGGTACTACAACCAATTAGAGATAGGGTTAAGTTGCCACGGTTCACAAGCTATCGATGATATGCCTGACGGAATGTATTTTTAAACTTCGCAACTGCCATACGTGGTCAGGCTTATGTGAAGAATCACACATTAAATTGTTTTGCAAAATTTCACTGGTTTAGATAATACCGGATAACAAGAAATTACGGAGATAAACCTCAATATCCTTTTTGAAACAGTTAAAACAAGATGACTTAGGTCGGTGTGAGTTCATTTCAATCTGCAATTGTCCTTGTTTCTTTCAAAACTTCTACCGTTGTGTCTGTTCTGAGAGTCGTGTCCAACAAGAGAAGTGCTAATTCATAGCTTCATGCTGTAGGGGAAAGACAGTGCAACATTGCTATGTATAGTCGCTAAGTATTCCCAGATAATTGCTAAGACGATCAAAAGGTATCGAGAGCTTGGCCGTGCAGGTGACCGTTTTGGGGAAGGCAAAACAAGGACTGTTAGAACATCTCAAATGTGAGAAATTATCAAATAGAGGGTGCAGCGAAATCAGAGGGTTCAATGAGTGGAATCGCTCGCGACGTTAGAAGAAATCAAGAAATCGTGTGATGGCTAAGGAGGCCTTGGAACGCAAGTCTTACAAGCTCCGGAAAGTACAAAAGCTAAATGGACGCAAACAAATCCGTGAGGAAGGAAAGATGCCCGGTGTTGTTGACGTGGGCCGCAGGTGACAGCTGGGATCGAATTCCTTGCACCGATGAGAAATTGTTCACGATTGAACTACTCACAACCATTTAAATGAAAGGGGTTGACGTCAACATTCTTCAGAAAAGCTTACGCACGTTCAGCATCGCCAGAACACTCGATCAGTCGTGGTTTCGGCCGGAATTGAATTTTCACCAATTTAAAAAAAAGAGTGGAAATCAATCAAGTGACCTACGGAAAAAATATCGTTGGGGTTGTGGTACTTCCCTGTGCGCAAAGTCACTTTGGAGACCAGCACTGGATCTTCCAACAAGGTTCTGCTCCTGCTTACAGCGCTAAAAGAAGTCAGGACTTGTGTCGCATCAATTTTTCCATCCAACTTCTTAGCCAGTCACGAATGGCATTCGTACTCGCCTGACATGAGCCCTGTGGATTATTCCATTTGCATAGTCTTGAAGGCCGAAGCCTGTGGTAATCCTAAAAAAATTGGACTCATGCAAAAGATCCTTGAAGAGGGAATGGGGCAAAATAGGTTAGGAAGTGCTGTGGCCCACAGTTGAAACGTTTGAAGCTGTGTCAAAACTGAAGACGGCTATTTGGAAAACCTTTCCTGAGCTTACTAAGTAATTCGTTACCTTCATGTTGGAACCATATTTGCTACTTTTGTTTTATTGCTTATTGAAATAAAAGAAAAAAAAACGTTAAAAAACTAATTGACTCCGTTATTTTTTGTCACCTGGTTGTTAGATATACAAACACTTGCATCCAGCATATCACGCTCTCATGAAACTAGAGATACCACAGAAAATGAAACAGCTAAGGTTGACGATAGTGGCGTTCCAGTCACACTCTTCTATATGCCAATAGCTGAAAGCTTCACCAGGTTGCAGATAATGGCCGAAAAAAGGAAACCTCAAAATTGAAAGCAATTCATGTCGTGAAATGTCTGAAGCATCTTTACGCCTTTAATGATCCCAAGTTTTATTACTCTCAATTATTTCCTTAGAACGTCAAGTTTTATTTGCTCTAGCTTCTTTTTCTGAAAAGTTAGTAGATGTACGAAGCAAAGTGCAGGATATTTTTCGTGGCAGAGTAGACTAATGAAGAGGAACTAAGAAAATGCAATTTCGTTGTTGTATTTTAAACCCAAGTTTTTTCCTTTGATTATAGAGCTTCTCGGAGAAGAGAATCTCTCTTACTAGCGAAAATCTTATAAAAGACATAAGACAACGCTATAGATAATTCAATGTCTATTACGAACATAGAATTTTCCCGTAAAGTAACGCTTTTTGAAAAGATATTTAAGATCTGCTCTCAATCACTTTTTTAAAGCACATCGCTGTCGGGTGGAAGGATTCGCAACTAAGTTCGCCTGCAGCACGTATTTGACAAAAAGAACTATATGCTAAGCTTTTATCCTGTATGAACCATTTGTTTCATGGATGCTAGCAAAACTCAAACAGATTTTCGCGTTACCTTTTCCCATTTTTCTTGGCTCGTCGGCAATTTAAACATTTCATTGTTTTAATAGACTCCCTAAGAAAAAAGTAACGGATATAATCCAGCTGTGTTAACTGTACTACCTCGTGTTTTGCTCCATGTATGCATAAATATATTGGTGCAAAGGAAATCTTATAGCACTGCTGCTCGAAAACATTAACTTCATTTTTTGCCTATACTCTACGTTCATTGTTCACAATAAATAAGTACAGTAGATACATTTTTAGTCATGGCCAGTATTGACATCTTTTTCGAAGTCTTTTGCCGTATCCACACTAGTCACCAGAAAGGCTTTCGTACTTTCTGTTTTGTTATTTTCAAGAAAATCCACTGATCAGTAAGATGGTTCTTCATAGAAGTAACTGTTCTCGCAATAGAAAAATAAGCTACTGTACGTATCTTGTATCAGCTAAACATAATTTGTCGTATGGTATTCTTGAACTTTCATGTCTCACAGCTGACACTTATACTTATATCGTCCTCGGTATCTCTTGTACTCATATTATGCCCATCTATAAAATAATATATTGTAAGTAGTTTACAATTTGTTTCGGGTACATATTTCGGCAGTACTAATGTATACCTTATACGTGCTTGGCATGTACACGCTATAATGTACATTTTTAAGTTAAACTATGACCTTCATACTAAAACATATTCCTTCAACATTTACTAATAGTGATCGATTTAATGCTTACAAAACTTACTTGACTTATATGTGGTCGGGGACAAGCTGCAGATAAAGTTTATTCGACAATATTTCTCTTGTTTTTTATATATATCATCATTATTTAATTTTATAGTATTTTTGGCTACTTTTTTCTGTAGAATTATATATAGGTAATGAGATTGGGGCAAGACTGAAAAAGCTTGATTTAGCCTTTTTCCTTATTTAGGACCTCATTCTAAAGAACATATCCATGACTATCACGAGAACTACCTGCACTACTAACAGAAGTGATAACTGCACTAACGTCAAGTTTGCAACTAATGAGAAAAAAATCTCCTTTTCATTTTCAGCCGTTTGGCTGATGCCAGAGAACTTTGATTATGGTTTGTGGCCAGCCAGTGGTGAGATTGATGTCTTCGAATCCAGAGGTAAGAAATATACGCGTTTCTAAATTTTCTGTTCGAATTTCGTTAAAAATACATAGTACATAAAGCTCAACTATGGTTAGCATAGGGAGCATATTTCATTTCATATATGAGAAAATGAGAAAAAAATGAAAAGAATTTGAAAACATATTTCAGTTAGAGAGATACGGTGCGCATTACAAAATTGACTGTGACTCGGCTACACGTATTAAATAAGAATTTATCTATGGGTGACGCAGTATCTTGAGGCATTCTTGTTTAACGCTAACATACAAATGCGCAAGACTGAAGGATGAATCATGTCTGTTTTCTCACAGCGTTGCATAAATTAAGTTTAACAAACAAGACACTTTTTCAGATGATAATAAAAATAAAATATTGATAATAATTTTAAGGTTTTCTGTACGGTATGTTATCAAGTTTTTCCTAATTTTGTCTGCTAATTCCCTCAAGTTTATCTAGCAATTTGGGACTTTCCTAGATAGGGTAGGAACCTGGTTGTAGCATCAAAGCTAGAAAAGCAGCCAAAAAGCTTGGGTTTTTACCAGGATATTGAAACTTTATCCAAGGTCTCAAGTCTCACGTTTTATATTTACTAAAACTTATCTCTTATAAAATGATGCATTTATATGAATAATTTGGAACTTCGGTAAAGATTTGAACGATGCATGAAAAAATATTTTAACTCTTCATAAAACATATATTTTCCCTATTTTACTGCCCTCTTAAGAAGCTGTTCGTTGTACAATTCTGAACCACATCAACTCATAGCTTGAAAAGATTATGATTAAGATCTTATTCAGACTAAATAATTTACTTTAGAGATTATAAAGGGATACAGAGTTGTGGTTCTTTTATTCAAGTGGGTTTTTGATAATCACGCCATTTTGTAAAAAGTCTTCCTTTAAATTTTTCAAAACTCATTCTATTTTCATATACATTAATGTATTTAAAACTTCCTTCAGCGTAAAAGGTCGAAACAGCTCTTTAATAATATAATATAATACTTTACTGTTTTTTTGTAAGTTAAGCGTTGTGTGGAAAATACTCTAGACACAATATATATTTCGGTTATAAGATTGGTTAGATTTCCTTTGCGGAATTCCTGAAATAATTTCCTAATTACCACTTCATCACCTACACTGGATTTTAATTATTTATCTAATAGTTTTGCGTCAGGAAATAAGTAATCACAAATATATTTTTCACGCTTATTATTCGTACGTAATTCTAGAGCATGATTAAAACTGTAGACATTCAACTGACATCTTGCTATATTTTTTCACATTCGTCAACATCTTGCATTTTTATAGGGAATGTCTTGGAAATTGAGTTTAGCCGCTTCAATTTTCAATCTGGGTGAAAATCGCTGTAGATTTCTTTCAGTTAAACAATAATATGTAGCTATAAACCTTTTAAAACATTCCTGATATTCGTTTTTAGTTTATTAATTTAGGGTGGATTTCTATATATATATATATATATATATTTATAGTTCTATGTAGCTTGAGCCTCTTAAGGGCTAATACTCAACATTTTTTAAACTAAAATCCAGCAGTTCATTTACAATCCAATCAGATGAGTTTTGGGTAAACTAATTTATCTTCTTGTAAATAGTGTAATGAGCCTAATAAAAGATTATCTTTCCATCAATAGATATTTTTTACTGGTCAATGAATTTTTCAGAGTTAAAGCAAGTTTTTCCATGTTCTCGTTTATTGCCAATATTACTTTTGAAAGTTTGGAACTTTGAAGCTCAGTTGTAATTTTACTGTGTCAAATTTTTATTTCTTGACGATGTCAATAACTTCTGATATCATATTGCTAATGCACAATTCTGGATCTAAAATGTTTAACTGATTAAATTAATATTCTAAGCATATTTCCCGAATTGCTTTTAGTACACCTTTGCATATTCATATAAATCTATTGTAAAAATGTTGTTATTAAACTCAGAGGTATGTGAGACTCACGACTTTCTTTTCACAGATGTTTCAATATTTCAACTTGAGGAATATTGATTAGAAATTAATTAAGCTGTATTTTTTCTATAGTTCTTTTTCAAGTTGGCTGAAAAATTTTTTAGTAGCATTACATAAAGTGCAGCAGTAATCTTTTCTAATTTGATTGGCATCAACTCCGTGGTTTATCATTTTTCTAAAATGGTTTTCCGAATTCAAGCAATTTCTAAAGGTTTTAACATTACATAAATCACATGATTTTCACAGTGTGCATAATATAACTTATATTATATGATTTTTTATCTTCCGTTTTTAAAAGATAATTACCCAAAAGAACGGAGTTTTTACACTCAGTGAACAACTTACATTATATGTGAATGTAAGGATAAAGTTATTATTCAGTGATATCATCAGATCCGTTTAATCATATGTTTGAAAAAAAAAAAATATATACTGTATTACATACATTTTTGAAAATTCCGTTCTCAATATTACCTACTGGCTAATATGGTGCAAACATGTTTTGCAAACGACACATAACATAGAAATACGTATATTTAATAATTTGGATTATGGTTCATTTCATATAGCCACATTTGTGTATGTATTTTCTCTTCTCACATATGTACATTTGTCTATAAGTTAAATGCATTGTGGTTCAAGTTGCTTGAAATATTGCTTAAATATCTAATTAAATGTGTGTATGTGATACAATTATTGTGGCCTATTCAATATTGTTTCTCAAGACTTGACTCATCTTTATGACGTTATTCGCCTTCAGTATTGCTCAGCGTTTGCACTCCTCATTAGTTCTAAGAAACTTTCGCTATTTCTAGCATTGTGCTCAATACGATGAAAAAAATTTAATTATTATATTTACTCTAAAAACGACTTCAGTTTTAATCCTGCCAAATGGCAACACTGTTCAGTTAAAAATAAAGGATCAAATATATATTGAATTTCTTCACCATTAATTAATGTAGCTTCAAAATTTTATGTGAGGTAAGGAAATCAGCTGTTATGAACTTAACCGCTCGGGATTCTGCCCCGAGACTTGGTATCTAGAGCAGCAATTGATATTATTACATGCTAATTGTCTTCCTGTCATGTCACAGGTAACGATAACTACGGCACTCTGGGTAACCAGTATGCCTCTTGCACCATGCACTGGGGTCCGCACTGGCAGTACAACAGCTTTCTGCTGACCCATGTAGAATAGTGAGTATTTCTTCCATTGTGCTGATGAGTTAGGTTCATTTCAAAACGATGCAAATGGTACATTACGAAGATTTTTGGGATATGGGCAAGTTACAGATTTACAGTATGCCTTTTTGAATTGCCTTTAGCCAATTTAACAACCGATTTTGACAATGTGCAATACAGCTTAACCAATGTTCATTACGCCTTGACGTTATTCAAAACGGTTTGACAAAATTCGCCCTGAAAATGACAAACTAGCAAAACATATTGGCAATTGAAGAAACTTTGGCAAAATGCATATCACTTTGACCATGATAAAAATAAAATGATGAATGGAAACTTAGTTTGACAATGATTAGGTGTCTCTTTGACAGTCTTGAAAAAATGTTGTCAATCTTAGAAATAGTTTGACAATTGCTAAAACCTTTTTATAACTTAGTTTCATTCAAATCTTTCTCATGCAGTGGCGAAAGATTGTGCTTATTTTCTTACACCTTTTTTGCAATTGCTTTTGACCAATTTGCCATATATGTGTGCCAGTTTTCATAATTTTTTACAGGGTTCAGTACATTTTGACACTTCTCATATTTTTATGACAAAAGAAAAACCTGTTTGACAATTTGACAAAACCGTTTATCGGGGTTCTATAGATAAAACCTTTTGACAATCTTTATTTTACGTTGACAATGGTCAAATGAATATGATAATTCTGGGAATCGTTTTGACAATGTTTAAATCTATATATAAGAAGGTGGATTATGTAACAGGTGGTGGAGGACTTGAAGCCAGAAGTAGGAAGACAACGAACCGGCGAGATGCAGCACATAATGCATAACACAAAATACGCAAAAGGCAATCAAGCGTGTCTTCGTAGTACATAAGAAAATAAGCTCCTTCTTTCAGCATTGCATGAGAAAGATTTGAATGAAACTAAGTTAATCAAAAGTATTTAGCAATTGTCAAACTATTTCTATGATTGACAACACTTTTCAAGATTGTCAAAGAGTTTTGTTCTTTTGTCATAAAATTATGAGATGAGTCAAAATGTAATAAACTCAAAAAAATATGAAGACTGTCAAACACGTTTGGCAAATGGGTTAAAAGCAATTGCAAAAAGGTGTAATATATTGCAATGGCCATTTGAAGTTAAACATGCCCTTTTGGACAGCACATAACAAGAGCTAGTGCATCGTAAGAGGATTATATGTACCGAGTCTTTAGAAGACTTGTTAAAGGTAAAGTCAACTTAGACCACACCCTCACCTGCACTGTAAAAAAAAAATCTGTTGTATAAACAGAAATGTCTGGCAGCAAAATCTCCAGACACTTTTTTGTATTCAGTTGAAACACCGGACCGTTTTCACCCTCCGTACTTTTAGTGCAAACGGAAT
>LQNS02276883.1:6592354-6619838 GCA_001587735.2 Parhyale hawaiensis | reverse complement strand
TTTACCGTTCATTGCACAGAACAGTCAGTAGATTAACTATTTAGGGAATTCTTCTGTCAATACGACAGAGACAAGAGAGTAACGGAAAAAATTACAGTAAAATCTTCGAATTTTGTCCGTGGAAACACTGGTATTTTTAACAGTGTGGGAAACCCACATGCACTGGTTTGTGCTGCAGGTATAGGCCCACTGGCCCCAGACGAGCAAGTGTAGTCGCAGTCGCCCTCGGGTTACGAACTATGGCGCCAATTTGACGGAAGGAACAAANTCCGCCACAGCGCTGTGCATGCACACACAACTGCCGAGTCAGCAAACCAAGATCTGCAAAGAGCTCGTCTCCTCACGGGGAATCGAACGAGCGACACAAGGTGCTAGAGCTGAGAACGGAAGCATGCAGCTACCGTGGCGGCTAAAGGGTGCTAAAGGGTGTCCAGGCTATGCTGAAAATAACATGATCGAAATGCCGAGGTAATCGAGGAAAATAAGTACATTCTTTTCCTACGTATAATTATGTTGCTCACATAATTCGACTGGGAATACATTTGTTTTATCAATTATTCAAAAAATACCGATATGTTAGAATTTGGTAGCTACAGGGATTTTACTTTCCATCTATGTTTCAACAACTTGACTGCTGAAGGGAAGAATATATACAGTGTATATATATATATATATTTATTTCAATCTGATTGCTCGAGTAAGAAGATTAATTATAAGAACGACTAGTTCAATATAATTATCTAAGAGATGGGAGAAGTAGCTACATTATTTTAAGCTGATTTGCAAACTGAGTCCATCCCTGCAACTATTTTTAATCAATACGAGTAATAAATCAATCGGGATAGGAATAGCTGCAAAGCCTTACATTGCACCGTACTTCCGCAGTGAGAGGAATATGAGTCTAATTATCTTACTTTACCTTAATAAATTTTTATTTCCTCTAGCCCAGCTATGAACAAAGCTCTAACGGCATTCCCACCTCAACTAAACGCAATGCTACTAGCGCTCATTGAACGAAGCAATAAATTTTAGGGAAAAGTCAACAGTGGGGTACCTGTAATCGACAGCGGCTTCCTTAAGACAGTTAAATAACGAATTATTCTATCCAAGTGCACCCATTTTCGCTGAAAGTAATGCAGGCAATGCGAGAAGAAATTTTCTGTCTCACAAGACAACATTGTATATCAACTGGATTCCACGGAACTTAAACTGTTTGCAAAAATATTCCCTTATGTCTGAAAACATTTAAATTTTATTGGTATGCGATCCCCAACCTTAGTACCATGCTCTCCCTTTCCATGCTAACTAAAGATTTCATACATGATACTACCTATTATGATGATGATTATGAGGTAGATGCATTTATCACAGACAGTACGAAAATGGAACCCTTCTATCTCTGACTCAAATTGGTGATATCACGACTAATTACGCCAGTTTCGCTTATGTTAGTGTGGCGACGCAGTGATTTTTTTCATTCTTTACAGTCCTACGAGCGATGGCAGCTCCTTTGCAGACGGATTCCATACCTGGGCTGTTGAGTGGAATGAGAATTCAATCAAGTGAGTAACTTATGCATATCTGTTAGCCATATATGCTTGAAAATATTTGCACAAAGAAAAAACTCTATCTGTAGAAACACTAGTTAGTATTCACTTCCTTCTTTAGGTTTTCATTTTGAGCATTTGACTTCACAAGCGTGGAAATCTTAAAAGAATCGCGTTTTAAGTTTCAAGAAAGTTGAAAACGCGTTTACTTCAAAAATTCTTCATGGTTGAAGTGTTAATAAAATTATAATAACAGGTGCAATCACATAAAGTGTGTGAATTGGAGGCAACATTGAAGTGGCCAAGGAAAGAACAAAGCTAAAATAGTAAGCTGTGTGAAACTGTTGTATCTGTACAAATACACTATCGGAGGGTGTTTCGTCTACTTAATTTTTAATCATCGACACGCTATGTCCCAGTCGATGATGAATAATTAAGGGGCGAAACGAGAACGATGCATTTGCTGTATCCGTGATAGGAGCTGGAAATTCTGGGACAGCGCATTTTTTAATTCTGGGACAGCGCTTTTTTTTAATTCTGGAACAGCGCTTTTTTTTAGTTCTGGGACAGCGCTTTTTTTAATTCTGGGACAGCGCTTTTTTTTTAATTCTGGGACAGCGCTTTTTTTTTAATTCTGGGACAGCGCTTTTTTTAATTCTGGGACAGCGCTGTAACAAAATTGAGCAAAATAATTATACTGAACGTTACACAGTAGTTGCCGTACAGGTACAAAAACTAAAATGTGGCCCGATATACCACCTTTGCAACTACTGCATGCTACTCGCTGCAAAACGGTTTGGCACGTCTACGCTCCTCCTGGCATAATCAGGCAGAAATCAAAAGGTTGAGCGATTTGTTTTGTGTTCCGTTAGAAAAAAATATGTGCTTTATCTCTTTTTTTTGCATAAAAGGCGAGTTAAAACTTATAAAGCAAACCCTTCTTATTGCACAATGCATACCAGAAAGCATATGAGCAACTACAGCCTACAGACAAGGTTCGGAATACTGCAGCTTCTAAGGAATCAATACAAGCTAATTACCGCAAACCAAATAGACTTAAGAACATTAATACACTGCCATTAACACCCTCAATAAAGTCACTGTGATATAGAGCATTGTTTTTCACACGCCATGATTTCAGGTTTTCGCTTGACGACGTGGAAATGATGTATGTAGACCCTGGCACGTCCTTCTGGGAGTACGGCGCCTACTCAAGCAGCGGTATGGAGAACCCCTGGCGCTATGGCTCCAAGATGGCTCCATTTGATCAGGACGTAAGGAATTTATGTATTTACTAGCAGAACTAACTAAACCAGACATATGGCGTCAAAATCGCTGGTTTCCAGCTTTTTTCACCCTCCAGACCTTCCTAAGAGCTATGCTCCCAGATACACTGCGACCACCCGCAGAAAATAACTCACTCATAGCCTGCACCACTTTTGGCTAAACAGGCTTTATATATACGGTCCCAATGATGTTACGTTTCTGTGGGAGTTGGTTCCTTTGTTTATCTATCACCAAGATAACTCAAAAAGTTTTTGATGGATCTTCATGATATTTACAGGAATTATTAGGTACGTACTTAAGTATGTTATGAGTAATAGATCATTAACTTTTTTGAAGATCCGTCCAACAATATGTTCATTTGTCTGCCGATTTTCTCAGTAACATAATTAAAAATATTTCTGACGGATATTTACGAAATTTTCAAAAACTGTTGTGAATGTTACAAAGAGCAAACCAATTTCTTGTGATGATTTCTCTGCTCGTTTGTCTCTGTTTCAGTCATTTTTATGGATATCAGTCCGTAACTCAAAAAGTTACTAACATAATTATTAGTGGAACAGTTTTTAATGTCAATAGACACAAATAAGAAAAGTTTGGTGGTGCTAAAAAGAAAATCCTGGTGTTTAGGCTATATATAATTTTTTTTAACATTGTCCTGCTTGGCGGAGGTATGCGTTCTCAAAGTACTCTAGTTACAGGCACTGTTCAATTTGCGCAGCGGATGGATTTTTTAAAATGTAGACGTACATCAATGATTTTATATTAATAATTTTTTTGCAGCATTTCAGAAATCATTCATTGTAATGCAACAGAAATAAACAGGAGGTGTATGGCGACTCACAACGATATCTTTTGTTGGCAATTAAATGGATCAAATGTTAAGGAAGTACTCCTCAAATAAAATAAATTTATTATACCGCCAGCTTATCAAGCTTATCATAGGTGGATCAGTGATAAACTTCCAAAGAACTGTTCGAATCGGGTTAAAAGCATGGCGTTGGGCGGAATGAAAGACTATACCCTTGTAAACTTAATTACTCAGACATGGGGCCACCATGAACTCTTCTCGTGAAACTAATGGCAACCATTTTCCAATTTGGCAGCCAGTAAAACGTGTATACATGGCAAATCTGTACATTACATTACGCACTACATGATTCCAATACTGTAGATCTTCCATTTTCAAAAGTTGCTTGCTGCAATAAAAAACATAGGTATCCAAAAGAATTATTCATGGCGAATTGTATGAAACAATATATTATTACTAATTTTTAGGCAAAAAAGCGAAAAATAATAGCTTGAATACTACCGATAAGAACTTAATGCTGGTAGAGTTTTAATACATGAAGCTACTGATATACTATTCAAAAAATTTTCCCATATTAACGTTTACTATTGTACCCGGACATAAAAAATGACGGCAAAGAATTTGTGTTGATACTTCTCCGTCGATCATAATGTTATTAATTATTTACTTATGTAGCATACATTACAACTGCCAAGTTGAAGGCACGCTAGAGATAAGCATGCTAGGCTTAAAGGGTGCTGGCACACCAGAAGCAGTTAAGCTGGCAGGCTGGCAGGCAGTATGCCCTATACACCACGAGCAATATAGCAAGTGCGAAGGTGCAGCTCTGCAATTTTGCCAATTTAGTATTTTTTCATGCTAAATTTAGCATTATTTTTGGAGGTTTAGCATCCAAAAATTCGTTTTAACATTTAGCAGGAAATTTTAATTTATAGCATTTGTGGCCCTATTTTTTTACTTATCCAACACAAACTGACAAATTTAATGCTACTGAGAGAACGTAAGGCACAATTGCGATAAAATTATCTTTGCTTATTGAAGAATTGAAAGGGAATTCTAACTCTGCCGACAGTAAAAAAAGGGTATCAAATTTGTTCATTTCGAGACAGATCGAGTTGAGTGAGTCATCGCCTTCGCGTCATATGTCTGTGCAATTGCTGTTGAGTGCAATGCCATATCTATCATAATAAATGTGATCCTTATTCTTAGTGCTGGTTAAATTTATGAAATAATTCAGAATATTCTTCATCTCGCAATGAGTATAGATAAAGCAAAGTACGCCCAACAGTTCAACAAAAAGCACAAACTCATTAGTCCATATCTGCGTACTTCTTTTACAAGTTATATACGTTGTTGAAAATATAAGGCAACTACGGTGGAAGTCAAGTCAGCCATGTACATTTGCTGCCATGCAACATTGAATTCCTGTGATCATCTGGACAACTTGGCAAAAAAAAAAATAAGATAAACAAATTCGTTAATGAAGCCGTGATGCATCGCACTATTAGTGCAAACGTAGTGGAGAATGTTATAGTTCCTCATTTTAATGAAAATTAACTACTGAGCTAAGCGATAGAAAATATAGCTTGTTACTGGATGGATTTAATGATATCTCTACTTGTATATTATTAGGTTTAATTATAGTTCCGGAGCAAGCCCATTTAAGGATGTCGCAGCATTTACTGTAAAACTACTAGTTTTTCCCCCTCGAATGTCGAAGCCGAACGTTATTCAGCAGCACGAACGACGTGAAAAACAAGGTTACAAACAGAATGGAAGTGCCTATGCTATCAGCTATTCTTACTGTAAGCTGAATGTAAAATATGGCTGAATGAGGCATAGCAAATGTTGCACAAACTTTAAACTGTCAAAAGGTGCCATCAGCAACGTTGGATTACTGGATTTCTACGACAAGTCGATTTCTCCAGAAGATAATGCTCAGCTTGATCTTTCAATTATGCTGAAATTTCATAGGAACTGTAATTCAGTAAGAAATCGGTGTGCCACAACATTTTCCTTCTTTTTTGGTAATTAGACACTGTTAGTATTTTTTTACAGCGATTTAGCAGGAAAGTCAGAATTCCATTTGGCAACATCGTGCGTCTGACGCACAACCCCTACGATCTACGTCTGAGTGCACTCTGATCGCACGTCTGGCAGGGCACACAGCAGCAGTTTGAGCAGCAATTCGTATCACCGCCTGCCGCCAGCGGCTTTCTTGTTCTGAACTGCCGCTGCCTGATCAACAGCCGCTGTTCGTTGTGCGCGCTCCAATGCATTACCGTGCTACTAAAAACTGCCTGCCTGCCTACCAGCTTCTCGCTGAACTGCGTTTGGTGTGCCGGCACCCTTAAATTCTGCTGAACAACACCAATCTTTCCATAGAAGATACGCCCAAAGAAAAACTTTCTTGGTCCTCAGTCAACACAGCCCCTGATATAAATTTAACTGTTTCCAAGCTAGTTGATATCATAAAAATCGAGAGTTTTTTTTTTTTGAGAGTGGGGGGGGGGGAAGTCAAGTCAGCCATGTACATTTGCTGCCATGCAACATTGAATTCCTGTGATCATATGGACAACTTTGTTATGTTGAATGAAGAACCCAAAATGTAGAAATTATCTGCTGACATGGAATTCTCGTATTCTTTATCCGTCTGCTTACCACTGTAGAATATCTTACCATTTACTCATTGACTATGTAGCCAATTAGAGCATCCGCGTTAACTCGGAACCGCTGAAATATAGATGAAGGAAAACTCAGAAGAGAGTACAAATCACGGTGGATGGTAAGAGAAGCTATATTTATATGTATTTTCATTGATTGGATTTCAACATTTGAAACGCAAAAACAGCATTCGGATTTACGTTTGCCTTCGTCTGCAGCCTGGTTTAGTCTGTCTATTAGTTTTCAATGAAGCATGATAGGAAGACCACAGTCTCCAACCCGGTGTATTTTCAACTGTCTGTTTTCTTTTAAAGTTTGACTGAAAATGGACAGATAATCAAATAAATCTTAAGTTTCCAATTCATGACTCTAATCAGAATCTCCCTTTTCCGTTTGAATGTATCAGTAGCTAGGTATTGCCCAGTACTGTAACTTGTTGTGGTTCGAAGCATGATAGGAGTATCAAGTATCAAGATAGCCAAGGAAAAGTACACAATGGCATCACTGCAGATCGGTGAGCAACCTCAAAACGCCTAGCCCACAGACTGAAACAAGTGCATCATCTGTCAAACAGTCACTGACGAGAAATTGCAATGTCCGGCAGAAAAGCCGTAATTGTAAAGGGGCTCGGTACATTACTTTCCCTGAACATATAGTCCGTTTTCAAGAGCTAGATAGTATGCCAGCGGCACTAGATATTCAGCGACTCGATAATGGTTATGATGTAGGACTACTCGATCTCCATGAACGAGAGGCAAAACGAGTCCTGCCATATCAAGTTCAGCACAACCGAGTTGTAACGACTCCATAAAAAAATCCACCGATCCTGGCACAACTTCAACTTGGTTCACTCAGACTGTTGAAGAAGGACAAGAAAAAGGAAAGATAGATGTATGTTTTTTCTGTGACCAGTCACCAGCATCAGGTGCACTTCACAGGGCATCAGGCTTTCGCCAAGATAGGGTGCTTGGCTGTACTGAACTAGAGAGCTCCCTCTTCCAAACATGCTGGAGGCAAGGAAGGAAACGAAATTGCATGGACTTGTTTTCGCTAAGTTGAATAGATACATTGAGGAAGTCAAAACAGATGACACTATATCACCAGTATTTTAAATTTACAGATTTTTGTGGGCTTTCTTCCAAGAGGCTAAAAGAATAGGTGTCTCAAAGAGGAGCCATGTGAATTGGAAGAAAAAAACCTGTTTGTCAACTTTCTAGATCTAACAGCCTACAAGAGAGATGAGTTGGGCTAACTTTCGACCACGACGTAAGCGGTGCTCTCTTTATAGCAAATGTGGAAAAATATGACGATCATGCAATAATAATTATTTCAATGGAAGCACAGACAGTCTGTCGGCACATGCTAGAGAAGTACACTTCATTCACAAGTTCATTTGACAGAGACTGCCAAGACTGCGCAACAGCTACCATTTGAATTAGTGGCCATGATCCATGACTGACCAAGCATCAAATCCCACTGAGCTCATCTGGAGCTGTCGTCCAGTTGCACCATTCTCGGTGTCACACAGCTACTTCAGATCAACAGTTTAAGTCGTCAAGAAGCAAAAACAGATGATTCCGCCCAACACGTCGAGAGAAACAGCAGTGACTATCTATAATTTTGTAAAAATCCTTGAAAATACTGCAAGCGGCATCCTGAAGACAAACCATTTCAACTTCGACTGTTCATTTCATACAATCGTGCAATGGAAACATCGACAGGACTAGGAAATCTTGCGTGTGAAGAGTACAAGCAAGAAATGACTGTCTGTCGTCGCAGTCTTCGCCTAAGACTGATCAGCAAAGGAACTACTGACAACTTTACTTCCAACGCAGCACCTTATAGATGCAAAACAAAATGTTGCCGCCCTATCTTGTGATGTTCTTTGCAACTCACCAGATAATGGCATCACTTTAGCGCTGACCCTTTGCACTTGCAGCCTTCTCATCATAGTCTCGTTGGTTTTACCATTT
Source organism: Parhyale hawaiensis (assembly GCA_001587735.2). NCBI lineage: Eukaryota > Metazoa > Arthropoda > Malacostraca > Amphipoda > Hyalidae > Parhyale > Parhyale hawaiensis. The sequence continues at coordinate 6,611,559 of LQNS02276883.1, read as the reverse complement.
GTGACACTTTACAAAGTGGCAAAGCCAAAGCTTCTGTTGGAAGTTTTAGATAAATTAAGTTTCGAATGCTTAATTTTGGCACCCAATCGAACGTGCCATTAAATCACCTGTTAGAAGGTTTTTCAAAACTGACAGCTTCTATTGATCCTGAGATAGCCATAGCTCTACCACGTTCCACACTTATACGGGATGAGATATTGTTTCATCTTTTGCTACAAGAGGCAAGAAGCAGTCATGGAAGACCTGGAATGCGTTTGGTAATGTTCCAGACACCTTTTCCATTCGGGTGATACTCCTGGCAGATACATGATAAAGCTATAGCCATGTTGGAACGCTTCACAGTCTTGTGATGTGAATGGACGAGTGGTAGGATTGCACTGAGGAAGTCCGCCGGCAGCTTTCCAACGAGGAAAGGCATCAACGGAATAACTACTTCTAACAAAAATTGCAATAACGCAGCATTCCAAGAGGGTTGTCAATCAGGCTGGTCACAAATCTGAAAGCATGACTCTAGTGCCACTCCTTTCTCTCCGTCTTCAGAAGACTGGGGCGGGATAGATCCACCGGAATTGAAACCTGTGTGCAGTACCTTTCCTGAGGCTGCAGAGGTCGCTACAAGTGTAACAAGGCTGCCTTGAAGTGTAATGCTCTCTGCCAACGTGGGGGTAACAGAAGCCCAACTATAGTAACAAGTATGAAGAATACACTAGGGGCCGAGCAGAAATTTCATATATTTTTGTTTCCGTTATGCGAGGGACACACTAGGCATTTAAACCGACAACTTGATCCAAAGATGCGAGATTCGGACGTCATTTATGTCACAGTATATATGCTACCGATTTTAAGAATGTATCGAAACGGCACACGAGCTGCACATCCGAGCAACCAGTTGTGGGTAGATATGCATTTGTGTACCCGGTATTCTACAGTATGCAGTGAATATTTCTGATTGAGCATAAATAGATTTCATAATGAGTACTTATCACTCTGAATGGATTTGATAGACTTTAAGAACATTATGTTGAAGAAATTACCCTGACTAAAAATCACATATACTTGTACCGGCGACCATTGGAGAATGGTTGCCATTCCCTTCATTGGCCGAGTTGTTGGTGGCCCCTCATCTCAAAATGCTTACGATGGTCTAGTCTATCAATCTGCTAAACTCCATGCTTTTAACCCGTTTTGAACAAGTCTTTCCTAACATGCCTGACTATATAAATGATATGTATACTTTACATGAAAATAATGCTTGAACGCTTATTCTGTAAGCTGATCTACCAGAACTTTGAAGTGACAGCAAAGAAATGCGAGGATCTTCTACATAAATATTGCTTGGGGCGCTGGTTTTGTAAAGATGCAATGCAACAGCTAACTTAAATGATCAAAAGATGTGAACCCGACTAGCTTCAAAATTAATATTTTGGGCAGCAAATTCCCTCCTTTAGTTCTGTGACATATATACATATGTACACTGGAATAATTTCTCTTACCGAGGCAGTGAAGCAGCAATCAAAATATGAACGGCATCAATGTATCTCCGAAACATCTTTACATCAATTCCATAACAAACTTGGAGTTCGCTAACCAAAAAAAAAAAATTATTCCAGTTCTTCATCATCTTGAACCTGGCTGTGGGAGGCACGAGCGGCTACTTCCCAGACGAAGTGGTCTCTGATCCACCTAAGCCGTGGTCCGACGGCGAGTCCGACCCAGCTGCAAGTTTCTACAGTGCGGTAAGGAGCAACACTAAACCTATTTCAGTCTTCAGATAATGTAAAATGTATAAAATTATCCCTCAATTTCTAATAATAGTCGTTTCCAAGTACCCCTGGTTAAATTGGTATCGATTTTTTTTTAGATGGTTCCAATTTCATTGTTGGATAGACTCAGGTTTCTTCATTGCGATGTTAAGTAACTAAGGCATCTCACGGTATATTTCTTGAAGCTTACAGTATTCTAGTACAGTTTCTGGTGCAGTCATGAGGCTCGTAGGAGAAACTACTATTAGTTTTAGAGTGCTAGGATTGCACTATGCCACAGTATATTTTGTTTCTACTAAATATATTGAAAATATTATCAAGCTTACACACAAGCGTTGAACAAATTTACTCTTCATTGAGGATTAATTTAAGAGGTCTTGTGCTTCATTAACGCTGCGTAAACAGACACAAACTGTTAATATTCAGATGTACATGCGAAAAATAGCAACAAAGGTAAAATTACGTTTATAAATAATAATATTTTTTGTTGCAGACCTAATCTTCTCCGAAAGTTCGATAAAAACTTGAGCTTTTATGAGTTTTACATATATGCGTATATTACCAATGTTTAGCTATGATATAAAGAGCATTACTTCTTGCCCTGAAAACTTGGAAACATGGTATCTCCAGTAACCAATCCCCAATAAGTGTTTGGTGGATTTTGTTTGTATGAATGAGGCGCTGTCAGCACAAAAAAAAAAAAAATCATTTTATGGGAGCTGGCATAGATAATCAAACACCATGGTCATACTTTTGTTTTGTTATTCGTTGTAACAAATATCGTTCATGTGAGACCGTTCCATATCCTTACAATTCTCAATAAACAATAGTCACAAGTTATGGACAACTGACACAGTTCGTAAACTATACAACTTGATCATGCTATATCTAAACCTTTTTTTTTTTGCTTTTTAAACATGTGAGCGTCATGACTTTTGAAAGTAGTGATACTAATGGTTGTAATAAATATATTTTAGAAAAAAATTTAGTACAACCAGTCCAATGTTACTTCACTTTTCTCCAGAAAAATGACTGGCTGCCCACCTGGCAGAACGGAGAGTCTACCATCAGCGAGAGTGCAGCCCTGCAGGTGGACTCCGTCAGAGTTTACAAACTCTACTAATCTTGTCTGTAATAACTGCATGTACGCTGCACTACTAATCCCTTTAGTGATTGATGACATCGCAAGACGCAGTTATCAAGCTGGGGTTATTAGGCATCGCCAAATAGTCCGTAACCACTGACAATTTTAGGTTCTTTGTGAAGCCCTTCACAGACGTTTCACAGAGATAGAAGAACCGTGTTTATTAGGTTTCTTACTATGACTCGAGAAGGAAATTTATTGATGAAGCTGCGATGCTCTCAAAAAATATATAAGTTCTCTATATTAGTTTCAACGGAATATATACCACTGGAACTTTCGTTACGTTAAAGTGAGTGACTATGATGAAAGAGACATTCAAATCAACGGTTTAGCTTTCAAAGAATGCATAGATAACTGGATGCCCATAAAAAATATTCATACCTTACTCATATTTCAACCGATTAACATCAGTTGTTCTTGTCACTGTAAATGGAAATTGAAAGAAATTGCTTATTCCGAGTGTGTTATATTCTCCTTACATAACACGGCTGCCATTGCTGCATCAATTATATTTTAAAAGTATCGATGACAGGATTAAGCTGCGGGTGCACTCCATCAGCTAATGTGGATGGGTTCAAGTGGGTTCTCTGCGGTATTTTGCCACTTTCGCTTGAGCTGGCACCACGCAGCATTTTGAAGATTGATCTGAGGTGGTGCTTAGATTGTTTAAAATTCTACCCGGGCCCCTTGTGGCTCCCACGTGGCACTATGTGACATACAGTATTTACAGTACTAGAAAGTGCCATAGAAAACTCTGCCGGACAAGTTTAACAGAACCACTAAAATTCTAGCAACGTTTCAGGCGCATTGGCTCACTGTAACAAAAACCAAAGACCATATGGGTCAATTACAAGCCACACAAGCCCATTGTTGCAAAGACAGATGCCATTTTGAAACCACGCCCTCCTAAAGAAAAAAAATATGTGAATCACGCCTCCAATAATTAATTGAGTGATTCGAACATTACAAAAATATTATATAATACAATGCTGAAGTCCTCTGCAAATCACTGCTTATTTCTCACACCTCCTGAAAGAAACTCGTTTCTCCGTTCAACGACCACCCACTTACACGCTTTGTAATATCGAGCTCTGCGAAATCCCATTCAGGCAGTAAATGGTTGGTTTCACATGCACTGCAGCTGAATGGGAGCAGAATTGCCGCAAGTGATGCTCTGTATTGTTGGTGGACGTAAGTAGCACGAAATGAATGTATGTAGGTAGGTTCTTTATGAATAAATATACTTGAAAACTGCCATATTGCATTAACTAACGTGGCTAAGAACTCAAGCAACGCGAAAATATATTGGACAACTAACAATGCTAGAATTACAGCCTTGTCTTCTTTGCATTTACACTGTTGGAAACAAATAAATACGAAACCATTTATTTCTATAAATATGTGATGAAAGCGTGGCAGAACTGCATGTGTTCTTAGAACTTTCTCCGCTAAGAAATTGGGTAAACCAATTTTTTTTTTGCATAAAACGTAATGATGATGGTGCCAATGTCAGAATCCTGTGGTCGCATCACTTGCAATATAATGTTGGAACCCTAACCAATTTAAAGCATGTATTACATGAACACGCAAAGAAATAAAAATTGAAGTACTGTAGTCTAAGCAGTTACACAGGCAGAAATCCAGACACGTTAAAGAAGAGAATATATACGAAAAATAGCTTCAAAAATACAAGCTTCTTGTTAGCAAACGGTGAAAATGGGCAAAATTGGCGTAACAACACATTGCACGACTGTTTCCTTTCTTTCTCGGGAACATCAACGCCGCAATCACGCCAAGGAAAATGCTTGCAACCACCTCGCCAAGTTGTAATATTCATATCTATGCTTCTATCAATGAGAGCATTTCTTTTAGAAGAAAACCAAGGCCAGCAATGGTCGAATATTATAAGCAGGCTTGGCAAGGAAAGGCTCGTTAAGCTGCGCAGAAGCAGTTCTTTTGCTGTATTCAAGTTTGCCTTCTTTGAAAACTTGGTGAGACATTTTGCAACTTGTTTTACTCACTGAGATTTTTTCACCTCTTCTCCTTCAGTTGCTGTCGATCACAACCTAACTTGATGAAGGAAACTGAGCTTAGAAGAGTAGTAATAGGATTTTCTGGTAGAGAGACCGATGCAGTGATCTGGACCAAAATTTTATAATAAGCCTACCTGCCCAAAAAAGAAAAAGAAATACTTCTCCTCGCCAGCCTGGGTCCTTAAGAAGTCTCGAGCTCTCCACCAGAAGCCTCCTTCTCGCCAAGCATAAAAGACACTAGTCTGTACAATTCCTAAATGAAAGGTAAAAGAGGCAGTTATGATTTCCCACCAATCTTTTGTGATTTTGAAATGCGCTATTTTAGAATGCTATGGGGAACCCAACGCTTTTCCAGTAAAAAGTACAGTTTAGTTTTCTGCCGCTAAGAGCCGATTATTATGAGTCAACTGCGAAGTTCCATTTACAATTTTGGGCAATATTTTCAGCAATTCAAGTTTAATCAAGCTACTGTATGAGCAGGGAGCGAGACATCACAATGTCATTTATACATCATGAGTGTAAAATTTACAGAGGGACACTTAATTTTTTACAGGGCAGGGGTTTGAAAACACTGGTTCTCTGTCATGGGTGACAATAATCCATAGTCTAGTCAGTATTATTGACGACTGTTCCCTCCCATTGCGCTTCCCTGCTTTCCGCTGCGTTGCTCGGAAGAGGGGAGTCGTAGTTCACGAGAATATTGCAAGAGTACAATCTGCAATCTTTATTGAACTTTCTATGTAAAATATCAATTTATCAGCTATTTCTTGGCACTAGGACATTTTCTTTTCTGAAAATCACTTTACGAAAATGAACTCCAAACTCAAGTTTTTGGTGACCATGTTATTGTATATTACAATACACCATGTCAACTGAATGGGAGGAAACTGTTCCCGCAGAAAAAAACTTCAACATCAATCGCTTCAAAATATCGCAGAAGATTGCAATTTCATGATGGAAACTGAAACTCTACAAGAGAAAAAAAAGGGGTAGTCGTTTATCCATTAGAGTGGGAATAGCAATATCCAGGTACCGCGCCGAGTTATGAGTTTCCTTTGATTTCCCTCACCATGGAGCCAAGTTTCCAAATTGAAGTCCCGGAAGAAAGAAACGATGTCAGCTTTCTCTTAGTGTCAGTAGCGAGATATAGACACTGTCCTAAATCATCAGAGATTCCATTGATTTTCCCGCTAGGTGAGAGATGGTCTCGTCAGGGAATCCCTTTGAAGGGTTCCCTCATATGAAATGTTGACAGAAAACTCATCTGGACGTCGGCCATGGCAGCAAACACGTCCGTCACCGGTGTACTTGGGTCGGCTGCGACGCTATGGGGGTTCGAAAACTTCCTGGTTATTTTATTGGGATCCTTTTGGTCAACTCGTCGATATTACATTTAAAGAAGGCTTTTACGGCGTTACTTATTAAAATGCAGGTGTACTTTTGGAGTGAATCCAATGTTGCTCACTCAGGTTTGGAAACTTTTTCTTTATTTTAATAGGATCCTTCTTGGTCATCTCGTGGATATTGTGTTTTAAAGAAGGCTCTCACAGCGGTACTTATTAAAATACCGGTGCGAATCCAAATCTGCTCAGGTTTGAAAACTTTTTGGCTATTACATTGAGATCGTTTTCGGTCAATCCGTCGATGCTTCATTTTAAAGAAACCTTTTACAGCATTACTTATTAAAACACGGGTACGCCATATAAAAGAGTATCCTAGTCTGCTGTAGACAATAATCAAAATATAATTTTCGAGTAATATTACAAAAAACATATCTCTATGGAAAATGCTTGGATGGAATATGGTAATTCCACGAGAGATCTCATTATTCTGGGGTACAGGTGACCCCCGACTAATACGGCGTCATTTTATTCAACTAAAGCACGCGTGTAGTTATCGCAAAAATTTATGTAGAACATTGGAATATGGGGGGGGGNGGGGGGGGGGGGGGGGGCAGCATTCCTACTGACGTAAAAACGGTATGAATTTTTTGCTTAATGTTTTAAGTTATGTGGTCCTCATCTATCGTAGAACTCGAGGATTACCAATTGTCACTTTAAGACTTAAGAAAATTCTCTATCGACCACACTAAGGATAGGCTACGTTTAGAAATGGAGCAGTTTGAATCATCGGTAAAGACATTGGTTATTACAGGAATTAGGGAGAGCTCAGAGTGAGTACTTGCTGTTCAAATTATGCAAATGAACTTCCCCATTACAGTAGCAACTAGAGCACTCTGACAGCGGATACCTCCGCCAAGCAAGGCAAATTGGCTCTAAAACATATTTTTTTGTATCAACACAAAAATCTAATCATTTGCGCCTCTTGATACTATTTACAGTTTGTGCAATTTTCTTGAAGATCCACTCTTAACTATTTTTGAATTAGGCAGCTAACAAAAATTTAGACATGCATAAGTCAAACACACAAACGCACCAACCGATCTGCCCCAACATTTAATTATCTGTGTGTTTTAACGTTATTAACAACTCATGCAAATTTCATAAAGGTCAATGAAGAACTTTTTGAGTTATTGTGCTAATCATCATAAAATCAAAGAGAGTGGCAAACAAATGAATGAACAAACACATCATCACAAATGTTAGTCATTTACTCTTCGTAACAAACCTAGCAACTCGTGTAAATTTCATGAAAATCTGTCCACAACTTTTTGAGTTATGACACTAAGAGAAAATAGGCAGACAAAAAAAAAACAGATGAGCGGATTTCCATCAAAAGGTAATCAACTGTTAGTGTTCATACACTTGTAAATTTCGTACAGATCCGTTCCTAACTTTTAAAGTTATCTTGGTGACAGACAATCACAACAAAATCATAATTTCCTTGATGGAGGTATTTATAGCATATGTAAGCAATAGGACATATGTACCAGCATTACAGCTGTTATACGTAGAGGAGGATAGATTAAAACACTACAAAGTAAAGCGGGCGCAAGGCACTGCAGTATGTATTGATGTATAGGATTTGTATATCTTTGATTATAGGGGCTAAGGATACATACAGTAGCGTCCAAAATTAAGGAACAAAACAGAAAACTCAAATATCTCCAAAACTAACCATCGAAATTACGTGAAATTTTGACTCATGATAGATATGCACATCCTTTACTTACAATGTCGCTAGCTATCAAGTTTGAGAAAACAATAGTAAGAAGTTCATCACATGTATACCGTTTTTCACATGCTCAAATTAAGGAGCAATGAGCAAAAAGGTAAAATTGATTATCAACTTTTCTGATAAGCGCCTGTAGAGATAAAGAAAACTGCTGGCTTCTACAACAACGGCGGCTGTCACCGCTGCGACGTCTCAAAGAAAGAAACTTCATTCTTCTACTGAATCTGGAATTGTGAATCTTAGAAATGATAATAATACAGTGCAACAAATTGCTGATCATATAAAACAATCGAAAACTGTTTTTTTTAGCAGAGCTTTGAACTTACATACCGACATTGGTAGCCCAAACAAAAAGAAGGAACTTGGCCGAGCGCATTGAAGGACGCCCAGCACCAACCTGCCTCAGCCAATCTTAACATTTTCTTCGTACAAATTTTTCAGTGCTTTACCAGCTTGTCTTCGTATGTACTGCTCGTCATCACTACCATCACAAATTGATCTTAGATTCGCCGTTGAAAAACCCGTTTCCCGTCCGAGTACTTGGTTCTACGGGGATGTTAATCTTGCCATCTTGTTTTTCTAGCTGCTGCGAGGTTTTTTCCTAGGATAGCGAGCGCATAAGCCGATTTCCTGCAAACGACTTGACACAGATTGCGCTGAAACCTTGATGTCGTCTTTTAGGTCTTCAAAAATGTTTATTGCAGTCCGAAAACGGTCCCTCAATACGCGGCGTTGCTTCGTGCTGTCCTGTCTGACAGTTCTTTTTGAGGTCGGCCAGGTTTAATGTTGTTTGTGCTACCGGTGTTGGTATATAACTTCAAAGCTCTGCTAACAACAGTTTTCAAGAGGTTTATCTCTCAAAATTTATTGCACTGTATAATTATGTTCTCTAAGTTTGCAGTTTCAGATAGTAAACGCGCACACGAACCAACCGGTCATTACCAAAATTTAGTTATTGGTGCTATTCAGTAGAACAATCAAATTTTCTTCGTTGAGACATGACAGAGACATGCAGTGGTAATAAACATCCAGCACATTCTTTACCTTTACAGGCGCTTATAAAAAAATAGATATTCAATCTTAAACGTCAAAATTTTGCTCATTGATCCTCAATTTTTTATTTGAAAAAAAAAAAAACAGTAAATGCACTGGCGATCACGCTAATAGCTTGGAAACCTTTTCGATCGTTATTGGTAGAGAATACCTACGACGTATTGAGCTAAAAAGTGGTGCACACGCTCGTGTCAATAACAGCTATGATACTTTGATTATTGGTTCTATGCGGTGAATTAGTTGTTGAGATAATCAACTTGTTTTGGAATTGGGTGTATCTTGCTCGATCACGGTAATAGCCTTCAAATAAAAAAAAATGAATCTGTAAGCAGCTCAAAGAGGCTTTGAGGATGAATGGCGCCAGCATCATGGTTTTGAGCATGAAAGCATTCACAAATTACGAAACAGCGTGTCACAGTGAACTTTAATACAGTTTTATTATCGATAAATTCCCCATGTCACTAGATGACTATTTACGAATAACCTGTCATTGGTGGATTCCGTCAGGTTCTTGATGGTAGAAGGAGAGACAGACTCTGCAGCACTCTTGATAGCTCTCCAGAGCTCTTCCTTCGAGGTAAATTGTCTTCCGTCAGCGTAAATTCTGCGTTTGAGAATTAGATTAGATTAGATAAGATAGGCGGCAGTAGACGAACCAACAGGCCCATTCTCAAAGAGACACCGAAACTTGCGCCCCGGCCTTCTATAAGAGCTATTGCCATTAACTGAGTAGGATATAAACGACTGGGGGAAAGAGAAGAAGAAAGAAAAGAAGAGGAGGGAGAAGAGTCTCAGCAAAAGAGACGATCACGAATACATGCAATTATGATCAATAGCCGCTGATATGCGGAGTTAAAGATGTCAGACAGTGTAGTTGGAGCGAAAAAGAGAAGAAAACGGATTTAGGAAGCCCCTGAGGCTTTAGCCGTTAAGAGTGTGCGACTCCTGGAGGAGGAATCCTTAGCTGTGGGGGATATCTCTCTCAATGTAAGTCAAGACGATTTTTAAACGCGTTGACTGATTCCGCACGAACAACGTCGGAAGGGAATCTATTCCAAATGCTGACAATGAAATACGGAAAGAACTGCTGACTTAAGGTCGTTCTTCGAGCTTTGTGCTCGAGTTTTTGACCGTTGTTTCGCAAGCGATCATTTAGATCTCTTTCAAAGAGTGCCGTTCTAGATACGTCGTTGAAGCCATTCAAATACTTGAATGTTTCTATTCTATGTTTCTATCGAATGTCCTATAGAGGTTCTCAATGGGGTTGAGGTCTAGTGATCTCGGCGGCTAGTTCATGAGTCAATCGTTCCGGAACCCTATTGAGGTTGGGCATGCCTTGGTCAACCTTGCAGAGTGCGATGGTGCATTATCTTGCATCAACACGAGCTGGCGACGAACCGACCGTGGACAAAATCCAAACCAAGGATAATGGATAGACCCCAGTACCTCACAAGACGTGGCAAAAGTTATATTCGCACTTTCAGGAACTTTAATAGGGTATGTATTAATGAACATAATAAATGTTTCCTTGAACTTGATGGCTACCGACATTATAAGGGTAGTATTTGTCTCTCATCACGTAATTTCGCAGGTTAGTTTTGGAGATACTTTACTTTTTTCATCTTTGTACCTTAATCTTGGAAGCTACTGTATTTATTTCACTAGAGGTATAAGTTATAAGTTCCGCTACCGGTCGGAAAATAAAATGAGTTGATTTCTGAAAACAGAAAAGGACTCTAAACGGAAATTTTACAGCCAAACAACATCCTCTTAAAATACCTCCGCTCAAGCACGCTGCGCAGGAAGATTATCGGCCTTGACTAAAAGAAATTCACCGCATTTTTCCAGCTAAGGAAGCCGATAAATATTACTTTATTTAAATTCTTAGGCAGAATAAATTGTACGCTTCAGGGACCGATTTTTTTTTCTTAAATAATCTTGACTCTAGAGGCACACTGCACTTTTTTCTATGAGTTCAATGCTGCTATTAATACTACTCTGTTGAATATATATATCACTTCAAATGAAACACTGCTTTAATAAATTTCATAACGCTAATGAGACACTGCACTTTTTCTGGAGATCTACGACACAAAGTCAAAAACGTTCTCTAATTTCGTGCCACGACAATTAATTTATTACAACACTGGCTCAAACGCGATCCAAATTTTACTGCAATTACGACGCGTTTTTTATAAGCTTATAAAACGGCATAGTAACTTTTAAGGCCATTTTAGTGGAGTGTTTAAATTGCTGTGTTGGAAACAAACGCAAAGCCTTAACAAAGTTACAGTGCAACTGTGAACGAGGCCGTAAAGAGTGAGTTCCAAATGCAGACTAAAATAAATGTGGCCAGTATGAATAAATTCGTCGGAGACCAGCTACTTTTCTTTTCTCCGACAAGTTCTTCTTTGCGAGTATTTACATCATTGCAGTTTTCCTGGTCCCTATAAACACAACTGTTTAACAATAATATTTCGCTAAGAAGTCTATGACACATGCATGTAATGCTCTTCCAAGAAAACCGCTCACTCCTTTCATCAAAATGTTGATTCCGGCTCTCACTTTCTGGAAAAATAATTTTACTGGACACTCTGAGGTATTGATCTTGCATATGTAAACAGGCAATCTTTACTAGCGAACACTAACTTTTACTTTTATGAGCTACATAATTGCTCCAGTTGTGCAAAAAAATAGAGAAATAAATAACAATAATAAGTTGATTTGTTCTCATCTATGGTAGCTATGGAAACTCAATGGATCAATAAAATAATGTAATTGAAATTGAGAGAAAATTAATAATAAATTGAGCAATATTACGTATCGTAATAATCATAACTAGCAACACTTGTGAAGATTTGACAGTCTGGCGGAGCCTTTCAGGTTAGACCCCTGGAAATTCTACAGTAATGAACTAATATTACCAAGTTATATAGTACATTAAACTGCCCGTGATCGGTTGGATCGGTATTACCATTTTTTCCCTTTGCAAAGTCAAGTGTTATTTAGCTGATCATAGACAACGCGCCATTTGTCCTGTTCACTCCAGGCCGTGTGGGTCACCATCACCAGCTCCTTTGCTGTGAAAGCTATATTCAACACTGCCTGTGCGCAAGGAAAATATATATGTGAAGTATTGTCCAATTGTGTTGCCCGTATCACCTTTAATTTTAAAGTGCACGTGCCGAGCTCGACTTCATCTTCCGTACCATGGAAACAATTTAACTATAGTATATCTAATTTCCTGCTATCTGTTACTGGTGAAGAGCGTAACACACGAAGGTAAGAACAACGCTATTAATATTATACATAATAAAATAATAGAGAACTTTGTTGAACATTTTTTTTCCATTAATGATGAGACTTTTTTTTTCCCGGCTTGCTTCAGCATTAATTTTTAGCAAGGAAAATTCAGTTTCAAGGTCATAATACTGCTTGAATTTATGCCTGTAGTACAATTTCTCACTAATTCTTTGACACGGGAAAGCTCTTTATTGAGCATAACAGCTTTCGATGGTAAATAGTTCTGAACCTTTTACTTGCTCGACGTGAATTTTATCGACTCAATAGTAGCTGTTACGCTTACATAAAGATTGAGACTTTACTAGTTTAATATAAAATTTTTAAAATTCCTTTTCGTTTTCCAGATACTTCAGTTTTTTTTTCTTTCAGAAATACACCTGCATCGACGATGATGCTTGAATAAACGTTAGTTATGATTAGGTATTTTTATTTATATGGTGGCAATAATGGTAGCACATTTTGAAATTTCGTAATAAGTTTAAAAATACTGCATCAATTTAGTTGAAATTATAACTGAATAATGTACCTTTAACTTGTTACCGATTTCTTATAATCATTATTGTATTCATTGTCTTTTCAAAATTTTACTACGAAAATAACAGTTTGTGGGTGCAAATCGGGTGGAAATAAAGATAGCACATATGGAAAAAATTGTGTTTTAGAAAACAATGAAAGCAAAAAACATAATTCCTAATATTTACATGAGTTGCCTTTTGATTGCAACACCTGTACACATCGGTTGTTCACAGAATGAATTAAATTAGCAAGCATTTCTTCAGGGATAGCCTCCCAGCATTCATTTATCCTGAAATTGTCTCCCATTGGCGTAAACATGTAAACATGCCGTGAGAGTATCCCCCAAAGATTCTCAATTGGGTTTAGATCGGGTGACTTAGCTGGCCAAGCTAAAGTGGCGATATTATGGGCATTAAGCCAATTTGTGGTCAACCTCGCTGTGTGAATGGCGTTATTATCTTGGTGGAACACCGCTTCTTGCTGATGTTTGTCAGTTTGAAATGGGAGAAGACTAGTTTCTAAGACCTCTGTGCACTTCTGAGCATTCTGTCTACCTTCAATCATGACCAAATTCGCCTTGCCCTTGATGGAGAATGCTCCCCAGATCATAAGGGATCTGACACCAAAAGGTCATTTGCAGAAAATTTTGTCCTCCTTTCTAAGATCATGCCAGTAGTATTGAGAACCGTCAGGTCCGTCTAGGTTAAACTTTTTTCAGCGGAAAAAATAACATTGACCAATTTTCATGGTTCCTTTTGCACTTTTTCTCGAACCCATTCTTCGCGTTTTGCCTTTTGTGCTTTCGTGAGTGCTGGTGCAGTTTTTTTCTTCTTATAACTGAAGTTCTTAAATGAACCCAGGATCTGTCGCACTCTTCTCGGTGTAACATTTAATTGCAGGAATGTTTGCAGGTTTATTGACCCCTCTCCTGTCCGAGACGCCTCACGGAGAAGTCGGCGGCGCGCTGTAGGGCTCAATTTTGAAGGGCGGCCAGGAGACTTCATTTTTCCGTATTCTTCTGGGTTCTTCAAAAAGTTAGTCACCACCTTTCTAGACCAGCTAACTTTCCTAGAAATCTCAGATATAGTGTATCCTTCTTCATTTAATGCGCTTATTTGACCCTTTTCCTTTTCAGAGAACCCACACTGTCTTCCCATGCTAAGAAATGGGTTAATTTCCAAATCTAGAGGCTACAAGGTAGGGAGCAACTGTTCAATATGGCGACGCCTGTTTGTTTTGATATTCTTCTTCTCTAATCTGGATGCAGTAACGCGGAAATGTAATTTTTTTTCAAGTTGTGCTATCTTTATTTCCACCCAAATTCCAACACAAATTTATACTTTTCATCATAAAAGTTTAATCAAATAGTTTATAAGGAAACTATGATAAGAAATAGGTAACTAGTTGAAATAAGGTTTTTATGTCAAAATTTCATATGATATGGCATAGTATTTTTTAATTTATCGAAAAATTCTGAATTGTGCTATCATTATTACCACCACTTTATATACATTTTCTTGAGATGGCATAAATGTAGATGTCCATTAGAAGCAGTTGAAGAAATTTTGATACCCACGACGCGCGTTTCGCTAATCTTCAGCTCATTAGGTGGGAGGGTCAAAGTTCGTAAATTTAGTTCTTGAAATCTTGCGAAATTTATAGAGGTTACCATAGGAAGGTGTAACTATGATACCGGCTGTTCCAGAAATATAAATGAAATTTCTAATAAAGCAAATGTTTTGTCAATTTTGAACTACAACCTCTCTAAATTTCGCAAGATTTCAAGAACTAAGTTTACGAACTTTGACCCTCCCACCTGATGAGCTGGAGAGCAGCGAAACGCGCGTCATGGGTATTAAAATTTCTTCAACTGCTTCTAATCGACATCTAAATATATACATATATACATTCATTTCATATCCTATTCATCCATCTCGTTTTTTTTTTGTATTACAGTAAGAATGTAAACAAAGTGATTTCATAAATATCGTAGACTTCAAGGAATTCCCACACTTACCTATTTACTCATCTAAACAGAGGTCGGCATCTCCGATCATGTTACGATGGTGCGATGGCAAAATCGATGGTACGTTGGCCATCGCCATCGTTATTACGCGTATACGATGGCGATGGCAATACCATCGCTCCATCGGCATCGGAACCAAAAATCGTCAATTTTCATCGGCGATGACCTACGGTGAAATAACCGTCGGCGATGGCCATCGTAGGGCGTCACAATCGGCGATGGACCATCGCATTAACACATTTAAAAAATGCAAACATCTCAGACCACAAACATCGAATAGAAGCAGCATATCTTATAACCTCGGCCTGTGTGCGATTTTCATACCAGTAATACTATTCCTAGCTGATAAAAGGTGCGAAATGTAAGGCCCAGCTTATTACTTGACATTGTTAGATAAGGGAAATGTATTAAAATAAACTTTGCAACCCCCTCTTTGTTTTAATGTTATAAGAAATAAATGTTTCAAACTTGTAGGGCTGTTTTTCTGTAGTTTTAGCCTTATTTCATTGGCATCGTAAGTACAATTAACCGATGACGATGCCCATCGTATGCCATCGCCGATGGCATGTTCAGTCATTTCATCGGACTATTTCTTTCTTATAACACCATCGCCGATTGTTTGATACGATTTTCATCTGAGCATCGCAATCGCTGATGGATTTTTGCGATGTAATATCGTAGTTTTTGCGATGGTGATGGTCTTCACACCATCGCATAATCGCCGATATCCATCGTGGCAAGCTTTGCATTTAAACGACCCTTTCCTTGCTTCACTTAACCTATCCTCCTCTAAAGTAATGCAGTTCGACCTAACGCGCCACATATCACCAAATGAACCTTGCCTAAACTAACGCACCTCATCAGACTAACCAAATGCACTGGCCCAGTTACGAGATATTCCTGAAACTTCGGGGATTTCCTGACAGCACAAGTTCCACAATCTTACCGGGATATTTATGCATGCACAGTACTCCACTTTCATTGCTGCTTCCCATGAAGTAAGCCAGTTCTTCTATGTTGCACCAAAGAAAGCTTTCTAATCTACTTCCTATATCTGCATCGTTCAGTATTCTTTCCGTCACTGCTCTCGAGGAAGAACAAGCTCAGTATATGTTTCTAGGCAGCACCCCAGAAAAGGTCTCTCTAGTTCATTTCCTACATCCACACTGAGTTGCGTTTTGGTTACGGCCTCGTATGAAGGAGGCCAAGGCCTCTACTCTACACCAAAGATTTCCTCCCTTTGCTCACCCGTTTCTCGCCTGCGCAAAGGAAGAAAGCAAACAAGGCAGCGAGCGTCACAATACAATAGTCGCCGAGGTTCAGTCACTCATATGGGAGTTATGAGAGAGTCACCGTACGGAAACCACAAGCCTGGAAAAGCCGAAGCTAATAAAGCATTTGAAGATGATTCTGAGGTGCATTTTATGAGACCGTCCTTCATCATGAGATGACTCTTATAGGACAAGTGGACCGTGCCAGAGTCAGGCGTGTGAGTGTGTATGTGTGTAGGGCCAGCGTTATTGTTCTGGAAGCCCTTTTGGGTGTCTTTTGTGCTGCTTTATGCCCGCGTTATTATTGCTGGTGAGTTTTAGGTCTTCCACTTATTGTCTCAGCTAGAATTGAAAGTCTTGTTTGTTCTGGGCAATTTTTTTCAACTGTTTCATTACTGAGAGTAATTCTCGATAGTTATAGTAGCTGTGTTATTATCAAAATCGGCATATAGTGTCTGTATTTAGAAGCTCTAAGATACATACATAGCATATTCTGTTGCCAGTAACAATATTTTATGAGGGCAGCTGGGTTTTCTAATTGAATTTTGTACGTTGAGCAGCTGGCTTAAGTTCTGAGCTCACACTACTGGTATCGCAGGTTCGAGGCCAACCAAGACATGCAAGCTCTTTGCTGATCTAAGTGTGCTGACTCGACAATGGTGGGTGTGCAGAGCGGCTGTAGGGGTACTTACTCTCCTCGGAGATGAGGTAAGTATGGGGGCGCGGGTCGTTGAACCTTCCGTCAAAATGGCGGTATAGCTCTTGACGATGCGTGGTCGGCTGCAGCTGCATTTACTCCTCGGGGGGCAATGGGCCAATATCCGCAGTACAAACCAGTGCATCTGGGTTGAGGTTGTGGTGAAGTTGACTTTACCTTTGCCTTTGTACGAACGCGTTGCTTTAAGAAGTAAGAACAATTATATTCTTTTGGATATGAGAAGTCTCGCCAGAGCCCCGTTTAAGTTGGCCCATGATCAAGTTACGTTGGACTGCACGACAAAGTTTAAATTACATGCCTTGTAACCAAGCAATAAATATACTGGGTGACAATATGATTGCTTTTTCAACATTTAACAACTATAGCTATAACAAAAGCGTTTACAAAAATAAAGTCTCGAATTCAGTGCAAAATGGGAACCTGATGCTGAAGTGTTTTTGCCTCATTTAATTCACCTCTTTAATTTCTTATAGCGGCTAAGTGCTGAAGAAGCACGCGGAGACAGTATACTCGATTGTTTTTCATGAGAACACATTGTGCCCTCTGTTGCGGAGTAGTTACATAGGTAGGTTCATGCAAAACTATTTCTTGAATCAGTAGAGTGCCTGAAACACACAATCTCTAAGTGATTGAAATTTTGGTAATCATTGAGTATAATACAGCAAATTTGATTAAGATATTTCAATAGTTACCTCCAAGTTATTATATTTTTAAGCGAAAAGTAATGAGAGATTTTAGACACCGGGTACGTCTGCATGTCCCTACCTATAATTTTTTAAGGTGTTATCACAATTTTCATGTGTACGAAAAAAAGAAGTATGGTAATAGTTTAAATAAAAATGCCCATTATAGGTATATACAAGTTTAAACTTAAATTCAAAGATTTTGCAGATTCGAAGGAATGACGTAGTTCTGACTGCCACCTCACCAGCTGCACGTTGTCACCAAAGCGTTCACAGCAGCTTTGCGCTTACACTTCTTCATTAATAAATTAAAACTTAATACATAAAGTTCATGGACAATAATATAGCAACCAAGGAAAAAACGAAGCACTGGGCACCACTGTGTTACACCGGTGCAATTAATACATCTATTATACAACGCCAGGGCCAATTCATGACGCATCAATGACGAAAGTGTCGTTACGCTCATGAGTCTGGTGGCGACAGTAAAGTATTTTGGAAGATTTCTTATACGATTTTTGGGCTAAATAAGGAAAAATTAATTAAATAATTTTGATGAACGTCATATAGTAGCAAGTGTCTTTCATATATAAAAATTCAAATTTGTCATAATATTTCCCATTGAACAAAGGGCTACATCACAAGGCAGCTAGGCTCCATACAGTGTCTCAATACATTACATGGTAAACTGACTTTTTGTCATTTCTCGAAATAACACTAAGGAACCAGCAATTTCCTAACTACAATTTTTTCAACTGTATTTTCATCAGTTCCACTCTGTGATTCTATTGGGTTGACCGAAAAAGTTCATTGATCGTTTGGGTAGAAATTAACTTGGACACTTGTTTTGGATGTGGGGTGAATGTTATCTGGTCGTCAGGAAGCAGTCTCGTTCGACTTCTGGTTCCAGTTGGTCAATGTCAGTCTCTTTAGGCCTACTACGGTGATGTGCATCTCTCATTGAAAATTCCCTGATCAAAGTCGGATGATTCATTCCTGGCACATAAGTTCTGAAACAGCATTCCCTCCGTACACATAGCATATCTTTCGGCTGGTTACTGCTGCTTTCGCTCCTATTCTGTACAGTAAAAAAAACATAAGGTGCCGATAGTACTCAGCCTGATTCTTCATTTCAAGAGCTCAAGTGCAAGCAAAACTGTAAGAACTTTTGATAGTAATAATGTTGCGGCGAGGGTTCTACCCTATCGCATTTTCTTAGCGGATTCCCGCTGCTTTTAGCTTTTCATCCCAAGACTTGGCAACACTCATCGATTTAACAGCTTTGGAAACTGTAGAGTGGAGCGTAAGAGATCGTACCAGATTCTTTTTCCATTTTTCTAACTGTTCAGAGATGGCCATATAACTCTTTTCCTTGCGTAGATGTTTTTTCTTTAAATTCATTCATAAGTTTTTCTTTCATTACTTAAACTCCTTAAATTTATCCTATTAAAGATTCAACTTATTTCGTTTTAAATTTCTGGCTTGGTCACTTGTGATTCGGATAGAGGGTAAGTTGAAAATGCTGGGATGTGTGGAGATCTACCATAAAAATCGTAATGT
>LQNS02276883.1:6532966-6564709 GCA_001587735.2 Parhyale hawaiensis | reverse complement strand
CTGCAGGCTTTTAAGTCGGCTGTTAATGGTTTTTTGCTGGATTTCCTTTAGCAGCGTTTTGGGCTTCCCGGTGTTGCAAATGCTTCATTTGGGTTGTATTACCTGCCCGTGGGAGCCCAAGCGTCAAGTTTTAATAATAATAAATGCAAACAGGGTGGAAAACACCGGTTGAACACGTATGTGGCACCCACAGTCTCCAATGTAAAGGAGTGGACGTAAACCTTCTACCAAAGACCTTAATTGCAGTAACAGAAGACTACTACCAATTACTCCATTGCTGAATTCAATATACTGTACTCGTAAAACATGCACTGGCAGGCCCACGGAGGCTACTTAAACATCCTTGGGCAGGCCACACTCTGCCATGTGAAAACTTCACCCAATCATTATCAGCACACAGCCTACTGGCTGAGCTAACAAATCGGTCCAACTGACGCAAGTCTGGCTGTGGCAGAAGCCCAGACAAGGAGCAATATTTCACCAAAGGCATGAAACTATACACCATAAACTATCTCCTAACAAATACCTACTGAGTGCTCTTATCACTGGCTATTTTATAAATAAGGTTGTTGGAGTATTCCATATTATTAGAATTGTAACATCAGCTCTTGGAGTAATAGGAAGAATACCGATTGTGTATCTAACTGAAGTTTGTATATTGTAATACTTGTGTTGGTGTTGTAACTCTATGTAACATCGTATATATGATAATCATATCACATCACCGCAATCCTAATACAATGATTGTGGCGTACGTTGTGTACCTGAGATCGTCTGCCTCCAGACGAGGAGTGGGTAATTAAACTGTCGCGCCGGCCAATTACTTTGCCAGCAGCAGCTGTATAAAGAAGGAGTGGGTAAAAAAAGAGATTCGCGCCGGCAGCAGCTGAATGGGGAGCTAGCTTACGAGCCAAATGTTGTCAATCGACAAAAGAGATTTCTGAGATAGATGGTAATTGAGAAGATACGCTCTGTCCTCGATATGCTCGCTTGTAAAACGGCAGTTACATAACAAGCTTGCTTAAGAGCCAAATTAACTTGAAATATTTGACGGCGAAACAAATGCGGAACATTTTAAGTTAGCCAACAGCTGTGAGGCTATACTTGTTTTTGGCCTCGCTGACCCCGCTCGCAAAGTACATAAGCCTACAGGATCCAGGGAAACGCGCTTTTCGAATAGACGGCCCTTGCGACGAGGGTCAGTCGACTAGCCATGGCTTCACTAGTACTGCGTTAACTTTGTATGCATCTCTAAGAGAGTGAAATAAAATAGTTTTTGTGTGAATCAACGTTGACACTTCCTTCACCATAAGACTTGGAAGAGTGCTTCAAACTCTAATCAAGACGAGACGGTCTTTACCAACGAAAGAAGTCGAGCATCATAACCTCTAAGTTATAACAGAGGAATCTAAAAATTTAGAGTCCCACATTCAGGGGTCGTCTCTAAGAGTACAAAGAGACATTTAGAAGTAACCCCCAAAATACTTCTTACAAAGGTATTGGTGCTCGGAAATAGAAATTAATTCATGTGAAGGTAGAGCCAACTTGACCACACATCTAAATGGGAAACCTACAAAATCTGGCCTCCAGCAGAAGTGTCAAATAGCCCAAGGTTAGTGCACGGCTCCAGTCGACCACAGATCATCAAAAGCTATGGTGTGCTATAGTCATGGAAGGCTCATAGAGGATTTCAATGACCTGCCACCCTTCGACCATCCCCATTTCTGGTTGGGGTCACTACCGTCCGTAACGAAAAGTGCAGTCGAAGCCTTCCATGGTGGATATCATCTTGCACGGGAATGGCGGTCACTCTTTAATTCATTACTGTATGGTATTGGAGGCAGTAAAGTATTAGCTACTAATTTAGTTTTGTTTTTATGATGCTCGTGTCCAGCTGCTCCTACAAAAATAAAACGATTAGCTCAAACTGATATTTCCAGACGTTCAGGCCTATAAATCCGCCATGCCTTCATCATAAGCCAATATATTACGGTAGCCAAACAAAATTTTTCCAGGATCATGGAGCGCAAATGAACTCTAGCAATATTACTGCTTCTCTTCAGGCGTCGTGAAGATGCCATCCGGTGCACGTGATCAACTTCCCCACTAAAATATTTAGCACCACAGCTTCGCTATGATCTCTGACGTTGATGCCTTGCAGAGCTGAGACCGAGAAGATTTAATGAACAGGCATCGAAGTCCTTAGCTTGAAGCAGAGCCGCAACATTTTGTAACTGTGAAGATTTGAGTTTACAAGCTTCAGCTTCAAATATTTACGTACAGCCCGAGAATTCCCTGACAGCAAGACAGTGGATGAAAGTGCAGCTCGTGGCAATCGGGATACTTGGAGAGCGTCAGCGACGTAAACACAATAGCGTTGAACCAAACTAATTCAATATGTTTACATATGATGATAGTTGCCTCTTGTTTTGATTGTGTTACGTTCTCGTACACCTATTGGATACTTACACTCTATGTAAAGAATTTCATTTCAGTATTGACAGAGATTTTGTGCCTTATTATTGTATTTTTCATTGGCGTCTTTGAATGGGCATCCTGCGGATGATTCCAAATGAATCAGCCGTTTTTGTGACCAGTTTTGACCTAATTTTGATTGTAATCCGGTGATCACTCCAGCATGATCTAAGAATGATTCAAGATGTTGGCAAGCAAATATTTAAAATTTCAAATACAACTTTGTGATATCTTCTTATAGTTAAAAATAAGTAAAATCAATATGCCGCGGCTTTTGATAGATTGATTCTCAAAATTTTTTCTTCGCTTGAAACCTGCTCAATTCCCCAAAAGCGTCAAACACTGTTAGTTCAACTATTCTCTGGTTTCTAAATAAATTAAAATAAAGAAGAAAAAACATTTCTTACCATCGACCGCATAAATGTTATAGGTAGGCATGTGCTTTTATATAGGAAACATGACGCCTCTTGTTTGTTCACAAAATCAGTGACTGTTCTCGTGCGTTTCAATGCCATAGTGATCATAATATATGGGAATTACTCAATTGCCAAACTAACTCTATTTCCAAACAATTAAATTTGATAGGTGAAAGTAATCATCCCATTAAATAATAACAGTTTGTTCGGAAATGGAGTTACTTCGGCAATTGGGTAATTCCCCAACCATGGCTACAGTGATTCTGATCATGAAAATGACCAGAAAAAGATTGACGCTTATGTTTCAATACTCTTTACATCAAGTTCATCATACACATTGTTCTTACGTCGCTGAATTATGCAAAGTTTCAATCCTAATTTTTCATTGGGATAATCGCTCAAGGATCTTAAAAAGCTACTTTGGTATTAGCTCGGAAACCGAGGGAATTTCACAGAAGGAATTCAAAACTGTTCATACGGACTTATTGCATTGTGCAATCAATCAATCATCGAGCTCAGTTTTTTATGGTGTATTTGCTAATTGTAAACTAGAGCTCTTTTTTCAAGTACATAATATTATCATGCTTTTAATACCCGTTTGGAAGTAAACCGATCTACGGTTATCCTTCATAGATTATGTCAATTAAAAAAGATGCACGGCCTGCTTTTACGAGTAGAGGAAATCGGCTTGAAAGGTCCAGACCCTAACTGAGGGCAGGCCTACCATTGTACATAGTACACACTACTAGTGGAGAAGCGCCATATCGGTGGCAGTAAAGGCTAGTGATTTCCGAGTCTACTGTAGATGATGCTTCGACGACTAGCCAAGAGCAAGGTTGCTCAGAAACTTAGTAGACTGAACCATAATCGATGGCAGTAAAATCGTTATTCCGGCTCTACCTTAACAGAAATGTCTTCAAGAACATTACCACACAAAAATCGTACAGTACCATCAATACGTGTTTATGGGGCGGCAAGAACGTTTCAATTGCACTGTAGAAGACAATTGATCATGAATTTTACCACACAAAAATGTGTCAAGTAACATCATTATAAACGGTGGCAAAACTTTTGTTCCAATTTTATTTACTTCAGTTGTTTATGACCACGGCCAAAAAAAAATGTGCCTTGTAACATCGTTACAAGCGGAAGCCAAGCCTTTGTTTCGACTCTGCCACACAAAACATGTGCTCTTGGTCACCGCCACACAGAAATTCGTAAAGTCCTCCACTTTTGTAGCAACAGTACTTTTATTTCGACACGGCCGTAGAAGAAAGTCTGACTCTACTAAAGCACAGAAACAGTAGAAAAATACTCTGAGTAGAGCAATACCATCAGTGACAATGAAACCCTTGTTCCGCCTCTACGAAAGAAGACAGCGGCACCCAGAAGAAAAATTTCATACAGCAAGAAGCAGAGCAGCAGCAGCAAGAGCGTGGCCGGCAGTAAACTGGAGCCTGAGCGTTGCTCCAGTTCTACCAAAAGGGACAGACTGACTTCTATTGTCGGTCGCAAGGCTTATTTTGGGGTGCCTAGCAGCCAAGGACTCTCCGAGCTACTTAGCTTTATGCTGGAAATGGAAGAGCTTCCATCTCCGAGCAACTCCAGCAAACGATGCCGCCGTCATGAAAGTGAGTAACGCTTGCTGATCCTCAATAAACCCTTGCGCGCTGCCTATTTGTCCTGCTGACTCGCTGACTCAGCAGTCCAGCGCCGCTGCTGCTTTGTGAGAAGAGCACTGCTGATTAAATAAGGTCTTCAAGACGCACTCATACTCTAATATTTAGTTTTGCTTCAGTGGGTGATGCAAGAAATAGGTTTTCAGAGATTGATGAAATTATATATTTAGGTAGTTTTTGTTAGTTTTTGAGCTTGTTTTATGCTCCATTTGCTTCACGTTCAAAAATTTCTATTATTTTCCAGTTATTCGACATAATATTATGTAGTCTTGAATTCGTTCATGTCTGGCAATACTACCGTATTGTCTACAGATTTTTTAAGCTTGATGTGTTCATGGTTCGTATTTAATTGTGAGTAGGTAGGGCTATACTATAAATTATTTTCCTTCAAGCTTGAATTACAGTAATATTTATTAGATGACCTGGACGTCAAAAGTAGCGGTAAAGAGATTGACTAGCCACCTCGTCACTTTTCCTGCTAGTGGTCATGTTCTACACCAAGAAAGATTGCAAAACCTGCTCTTCCTTCAAGTACTGAAAATCTAATTGGGTACATACAATTTTTTAGATTCATCCCAACTACCATACATATAGATCAGATTTTACTAGTGGTCTTTTTTTCTAGAAAATCACTGGGTGTAAACTGTGATTGTACATAGTTTCTGTCTCTAGCATAGCCAATATAAGCCAGTGACAGCTATTTGTCACACAGCTCGCGAACTATGTTGAAGTCAAATTTTTTGTCGAAAAAATGTTTAAAATAGAGTAAACGAAAAGGAAAAACCTGCATTAACAGCTATGGATGAACTTTGCCAAAGCCCTTGGCTGTAAGACACCTAAGTTAGAGATAAAAAGCAGCAGTAGTCTATAAAGAGAAAGTACCATAGGAAAGACAAGCCAAGAACTTGCCAAATATTTCAGGAATCTTAGAAATGTCTATCGCCTACCTTCGCTTCAAGCGTCAATTCAAATACGTGCTAATGTATTTTGAAGCTGATGGCTGCTTTGAGGATCTGGATTATGGATGCTAGTCGGGGCTCATTTTATCACCATCTACTTCATTCATTATCTCCCTATCATAGCCTCATCCAGCAGGGGAGACACAGAGTTCATAAATATCTCACTAACTATAAAGTAACACATAAGTTGAAGGGCTGAGACGCGAAGTGTACCGGCACCCGTAGGTTTAATATTAAAAGGTTGCTGTACTTCTCGCATTAGCCCTCCGATAATTGTTGGTTGGCTGCTTCTAGGGTATAGGCTAGATGATCTCTACGTCCGTAAGGCTGGTGTAGGAGCTGGCTGGAACTCCCTTACCCATACCTCTAACTTCGGTGATCAAACTGGCTAAGTGACTGGGTGACAGTCAGTTTTACGGTGCACTTAAATACCCTAGCCACATCAGCACAAGCTGGCCTGCCGAACCTTTTAGAAAAAAAAGCTGGGAGTAAATTTTACTCCGAGAAAAATTAACGTTCATGAAGCGATGGAAAGTTAAGGGGGTTGGTAAATTAGTTAACGAGTGCTATATTCGGCCGTCAGAAATAACGGCGAAAAGAGTCGTTGACACGTATTCATTGAATATATTTTTTCGTACTAATTTGATTATGAAAAATGCAGTGCAACGACCATAGTCCGTGACCAAGAAAAGTCAGCAGGCGCAGATTTAGCATTACGGAGAAGCACACTCCTTCCTTTCCCTCGGTGACATATAGCAAAAGAAATCCCTTTTTTTATTCGGCAACTAGATATAAGCTTAATTCAGAGTCAAAGAACTGCAACTGTGCATCACTGAAACGCTTTGATATTGCTGAAACTCCACTCCCATAAAATACTGCATCACTAAAGGAATAATTTTACGAAAAAAACAAGGTAATGAATCTTCGTTTCTTCGCTTCTCTTTGAGGCGGTTTTGCTGTACTCTGAGGACATTTTTACCCTTTGTTCCAGCGATTGTACCCCAGTCATCTGTCATGAACTCTGAACAAATCAAAGTTTTGACGTGGGGAAAAATAAAAATTAAGAATGATGAGAACAAATACTAAGAAATGATGCAGACAATTTCAGGACAGAACTAGAGCATTCTGAGAGCGCATACCTCCGCCAAGCGAGGCAACGGTAGCAAAAAATTCAAATTGGTTTTGAAACATAATTTTCTTTGTATAAACTTCAAAATCTAATCATTTGTGCCTTTGATAGTAATAACAGCTTGTGCAATTTTCTTGAGGATCCGTTCATAACTTTTTGAGTTATACTGCTAACAAACATTCTGACAAACATGAGTCAAACATACAAACGAACACACCGATCTGCCCCAAAATTTGATCATTTATGTCTTTTAATATTACTAACAACTCTTATAAATTTCATAAAGATCCATTCATTATTTTTTGAGTTATTGTGCTAACAAGCATAAAAATAAAATCAGTGACAAACGAACGAACGAATAAACGGATCATTACCAAAATTTGGTTATCTACTTTTTGTTTTATACCTAACAATTCATGTCAATTTCATCAAAATCCGTCCATAACTTTTTATTATGACATTGAGAAAAATGAAGTAGACAAACAAACAAAGGGATGGACATATCTTCACCAAAAGTTAATCATCTGTTCTTCCTAACATACCTAACAATTCCTATAAATTTCGTCCAAATCGGTTCATGACTTTTTCAGTTATCTTTGTGACAGACAGACTGAGAGACAAACACGACGAAAACATTACCTCCTTGGCGAAGGTAATAATCAATATTGGCAATGCAAAAAACTCATCCCCTTTTGAAGCTTCTTGAATATATTCATCCTCTGTAACCTAAGCTAATTTTAACCTAAAGTTCTTCAACAGAGTGTGACCCAATTGCTACAGTAAGCTCCAACTTTACCCACTTTCAAACATTTGCTTTTTCAGAGCGTGACACTAAAGATACATCAGTATTATAAATAGAGTAAATGAATTTACGTGGTGTTTTTATTTATTCATCTATTTATTGGCAAATAAATTTATATTTTGCTTGCCACGCTCTATGGGAATATGATAGCCAGAAATTCAAAAGTTTCGAGAGTTTGGCAACAGCCTAGGTTGGAATAGTGCCACCAAAACCGCTGACGTAAAGGCCATCGGATTAAGTCCGGTGCCTACAGACTGAGTGTTCAATTCAAATCTGACAGTCCCTTGAAGCGTTGATAACAGAGGAAAACGGGAGGGAGGGGTGGAGAACTTATTTTCTACCGTCGATATTTAATGACGGCTTGCGCCACAAGTTCAATATACATATATTTTTGTATTACATTTCGAAAAATTATTGGTGCTTCGCTTATTGTGTTTTATTGTTCAGCTCATTATAATAATGAAAGGTGTGAGCGATATCAGTTAACGTCTGATTTTGTTTAGACTCAGACTTACTGCATTGGCCGAAATGACACACCTTGAAATAGGTAAGGTCAGCTTGACCGTAGTCCTCTCAACTGAGAAACCCACACTCACTGCATGGTTTGTGCTGCAGATATATATATATATATATATATAGGCCAACAGGCCCAGAGGAGCATACGGCTGCTGTCGATCAAAGATCGTCTAGATCAATGGCGCCAGTGGTGGAAGACTCCAGGCGACAATCTGCACCCCAACCCTCCCCATTGCCGGCAAAGGTCAGTAAACCCACAGCAGTACGCAGACCGGATGCTGACTGATCACGTCAGGCGCCGCGATTAACTTGCCTACCTGGTAGGGAGGTTTGAACCTGCGGCAGTCAGAGTCTGCCTCAGAACAATTAGTCCGCTGCTACTGCTGCAAATAAAAGGTCTTGTACAGTCTATACAATGAATTTCATTCTGCATATAAATTAAGTGCTATTGATATGTTAATACATGCACTACGTAATGGATATATTTTAATAAACAGTACCTCTGTAACATTACATTAATATTAATCATACAACATTAAGAAACTTGTAGTACATTGTCATGTAATGATAAAATTCATTCAATAATTCGGTAAAAGATCCCACAATGGGTCGCAAGCGATTCAAGTTTTAACGGAAGAAAAATGACAAAATTTGAGTTTTTGTAGACTAAGAGAATATGCGGAGCGTAAATGCAATTGTGCAAATTTTTGGTAGCTAGCGTGTTCAAACATTTTACATAGAGTACAAATTGCTCTTTAGCTTCCGCTTTGCCACTTCTATTAAATACAATAATAAAACTTTGCCAAGCTACCACCTCTTCACGTTGTTGATAATAAAGCCGATCCTATTCTCATGTTATGACTACTTGACATTCTAATGAAATGAATATCCCTGCAGAGTTTATCCAGTGCAAGCTTTTCGCAGAGTAGCTGAAATTTGTTAACTACTTATTTCCTAAAGACTTTGACGGTTTTCACTCCTCCACTGAAGAATTAATTGATTAAATCAACACTAAGCTCTCAGAGAGACGCCACTTTTTTTCTTTTTGAAGATGGATTGCACCTCATTAAATCATCTCATACGAGAGCCGGCAGATACTCTGCATCTTTATGAATGAGTTAAAGTCGATATGGCTCAGAAAAGGAGCGCTCACGTAGCAGGCAGGAATGCAACAGCAAACTGTAAGTATGTAAGAACGAAGTGTGCTTAAAATACTTGAATATATTAATCCTTACGAGCTTAGGGCTATAGTTCGTTAACTATCATTACTGTATGTATTTATAGAGCACCACCGTACACCTTATTCTGATCGTTAACAACTGCAGCCGGGTGACACCATGATGGCATGCCGGACTTGACATCAGCCTATAGGAAAATAGGTACATCGCAGGCATAATTCTAACCATACTCACGGTACTCTAAAGTCATTGTGAGTAGCCAAAGAGGCTCATGTTTTGATTCACATCAATGGGCTATTGTGGTGTGAAACTGGGCCATGCCCTGAGGAGAGTTTCATATTTCAAACTTTTCGTGTCTTGAAGATCTTTTATGGAACCTTTACAGCCAGTCTCTCCGGCCGCATTATAAGGCCCAAAATATTCTTTTTTTTTTCAGTGACTTGCACCCCTTTAAGCCAAAAGGAACCTAGTTTACAATTACTATAAAAATATTAAGAGTACTGGAAAGTCATCTCTCGAGTTTTGTTAGAAATAATAATTGAAAGAAATGTCGCTGACAAACATTTATTGCTCAACGAAATAGTCACCATCACTAATAAGCTCCCCGGGCAAAAAAGTTAGTCACCTGTTACGAATAAGGTATAGGACCTCCACGAGCACGAATAATAGCAGCAATTCTGGAAGGCATTGAGTCTAAAAGATTGCTAATGTACACAACATGATCCAGTTTGAATCACTTTTGCATCAATCGATTCCTTAAATCAGCCAGGGTACGTGGAGAATATTCTCGGCGCCTAACTTGTCGTTCAAGATGGTCCCATAAATTCTGGATGGGATTCATGTCTGGAGATCTAGCCGGCCATTTGCGTGCCTTACACAGCCAGCATTGTTTTCATGCCCATGCATAATCGATCGAGCCCGATGTATACGGCAGGTATTATCTTGGAAGATTGGCAGAGTAGCAGTTCGATCCTCATGCAGATATTGTGCAAATGGCACAACTTGGTCATTTAACAAATCTTTGTAGCTTTCCTGATTCAGTTTGATTGTTATTTCAACCAAAGTGTCCACTTCCGAGTATAATTAAAATAGCCCCAGAACATGACACACCTACTTACTGCTTGTATCACCATTAGCACACAGGTTTCTTGGAAGGCTTCGCTTCATGAGGTCTTCAGTGAATATAACGGCGGACATCGTTTACGTAGAGACAGAATTGTGAGTCATCTGACCAGATGACACTTCTCCAGTCTCGCAGTCTAGTATCATTATTTCCATCGTCAGTGAATCTGAGTAAAAATACCTGCTTACATTCAGTAATTTAATACAATTTCTAGAAATTTTAGAAATTTCGTGAAATCTCCTAGTGAAACAGACATTACATCAAATGACTGCAATTTTCAGTGATTTCACGAACTTACTGGTTATACGAAATTACTAGTTTCACGAAATTACTGGCTTGACGAAATTACTGGTTTCACACATTCACTGTAACATATAATACACTCACAGATTTGTGTCTACAACGACTTGATTAAACATGCGGACGATTATATGAGTAAACACGTTCAAATAACTTAAGTGTAGACCGGGCTTCAGTATTTTATTATGCAAACTAGAAAAAATTTGCGGTAGGTATATCAGTACCGTTTTATCCTACCCCAACTTAATCTTTTTTTTCGCAGAAATTGCACAGAACCGTCTTCTCAAACGTTACTATTCAAGTAATTTTTTTTCGAAAATCTACTCATAAGTATCTGCTTTGCTGCATAATGTTGGGCTCGTCCACGCAAGTAGTGACACCATTACCGAGTACATCTGGAGGCGTCTAAAGTCTCGACTATACAGAACTAGCCCACTGGCTTGTTTACCGATGAAAAGACGTCACTAAATGCAGGTCTACACGCTGTATTTTCACTCATCCACTCATCCAAATGTTGTGTAGTGTCGTGCGTTGTCAGAACAGCTTTGAGCACACCACAAAAACTTAGTAAATGTTAACCATCAAAATAATCTCGGTTTCCTCGGCAAGTGTCGCTAGGCAAGCTTGTTGCGGATAGTTTTTCGAATTGGGAGTGAAATAAAACTCAGGAAACTATGGACTTTTCTGCTGTTTCTACGGCAGTGTAACACATTCGGACGAGTTATGAGTGACCACTTGCAAGGTACTAACGTGCAGACAGGCCTTTAGAGAGTCCAGTGGTATCAGCAATAAATTAGTAACTGTTCCTGTACGTTGTACCAGTGTGATTTGGGATGCACAATCCCTGATTATTTTATTCACCTCGAATTTATTGTGAGTCTTAGCTAAATGCAATTTCACATAGCCTGAACATCACTGTCCTGACAGACGGCCTCGTTTTGAGTTATCAACTTCAGTGGCTGGAACGATTAGGCGTTATTTCTGCCACATTTACATTCCTTCACTCTCACCTGCCCACTGTCCCGCGTGGAGGAAGTTTCAAATGACGTCATTTTATTGGCAATTAAATATACTATTCGGGAATGGTTAAGCCCGTGGCATCGATGGACGCGCATATATAACTCTCAGGAGGACACGCGGTACATCTTTCTTGGCATTGGCAACTACTAGAGGAAACTGCAATTCTTCTTTCCAGGAAAGAAAATAGAACGGAAAAAGGATACGAACGGAGGAATAGAGTTACCAGGTATGCAGCAGTGAACAAACTTATAAAGAACTAGATGTTCATCAATAAATTTTATTTGTTACCTTTTCGGCCGCTGTGAAATTTTTGTCGTCTGTTCTTCAAATGAATCTCTTATGAATTCCGTTTAGAAAATTAATGAAAAAATATAAATATTGGCAAATACGTATATTTGAAAAAATATTAAGAAACAAACGTAAGGATCGGGTCTAATAAGCTTCAGTACAGAGCCTTTAAACGAGTTTTTTTGGCAGCATTTTAATGCAAACAATGATTGCTGTCACGTATGAGGACTGGTACTTAAAAGGTTGTTATTATGATAATGACAGGCCATCTGAAGCTGATGAAGCCCTTAGGCAGCAGGATGTCTTGCTTGAAGACGTGTTAAATGGCAAGTTTTCATCAGTGGATTAAATAACCTGGAGACGCACTATATATAACTTTCATCAGTATGCATTAACTGTTTTATTTGTTAAGAATAGATGATTAATACTAAATTATTTAGCACGATTTTTTACCGGTGTTAGTAAAGTCATCATTTTATCAGCACTGTAAAAATATCATGTGAACTGCAACACCCAATTTTCAAAATTAATTAAATAATGATATACAACAAAGGTTTCAACGTGCGGCGAGCTGTAATGCATTGGAATATTGTACATAACTGTTAGTTTAGCAGGCACAGTTACCTAGAGGAAGCACGGTTGACTTGAGGCGGCCTGGCCTGTTCAAACTTTTTTTTTACAGTAAGCCCTTGAATATATTTTATAGAGTCAACTTTTAAGATAACTATCAATAAATGTTCTGCATGAATCCGTTATCCATTCATTTCAATGTCGATGATATTTTAAACATAAGACTACCCCTTCAAGACACAAAGAATGACCCCTATTGCTATTACGATATAAATAAACAGATAGAAACATCTAATTTCTAAAATAGGACATGTGTCCACAAGACAAGTCCTCTCCTCAAGCTCGGGTGATGTATAGTCTTTCTACGAGAGGCTGTTTTGAAACTGGCATTGGCATAACGTGTCAGGTGAATCGCAAATAACGTACGTGTCACAATGTATTGCAGGTTGATTTAGTTTTAAGCCCTTTAAGTTGAAAGGCACAATACAATGCAGGGAAGGTTTCCACATACGCCAGTGTAGTGATACATTTTCATCTTGAAGATTGATGCTGTAAGCACCGTGTTATGCGAGTTTGGCCCAAAAATTTAACGTGTCACACTTTATTACAGGTATGACCAGTCAACGATAACTGCAGAGAAGGAGCGGATTGTCTAAGGGCTTACAGTTAGTGTGTCTGTGGTGGAGTTAGTATGTGAACTTAGACAGGCCCAAGGATATGGAATTCTTACGTGAAAAATCCCGTTATCAAGGTCAGGAAGCACAAAGGCAAACGAGGACCATAAACAAGAGCTAGGGATACGCAGGTAATAAGTAGGCAGGTTGTATCAAATCCGGGAGCAACAAGTACGGCTTTATAGGAGGGTGCTGGGATTGGACCTGTGTCGTAAAGTGCCCGTTGCAGGGTTCTTACAGATATGACCAAAAATATGAAACCCGTCCCCAGACCCGTCTTGACAAGGTCCCACAACAACGACAGCAACGCATGGTCAAAGAAGTACATGAAGACAGACTTGCATAAAGTCTTTTTCATTGATGAGGCTCGAGTTACCTCTGATGGACTCAGTGGATAGGCCAAACCTTGGCTACTCTTGAGAAAACCTCATCCTTCTCGACTTCAGCGTCAGTAGGGTGTGGGTGGAGTAATGTTTTGGGCCGGGATTATCGGTGACGAGAATGCAAAAGCATTTCGAGAGCTCGAAGGGGTCAAATTCTCCAGCAATACCCACTACCGGTTTCTGGAAGAGCATTTGTGGCCATGGTTAGAAGGAAGATCTGACACTTGCACGCCGACGTAAGCTTATGTTCATGCAGGATAATGTGGTATCGCATTCTGCCAAGGTCAGCAAGGCGTTCCCGAGAAGTCTAGGTCTCAAAGAGGCACATTTCATATCATGGCTCTATGCTTCTCCTGACGGCAACAAAATCGAATATCTGTGGGTCATTTCATTGAGGACAATGCATAAGGGATCTGTTCAGTATGCATCAAAGTGGATTCTGTGGCAGATGATTCAAAGTTCTGCTGGGTCGATAACATCTACTAAGATTGAAGTGCTGACTGATTCAATGGGCGATAGACTGTTCAAAGTTGTTTTAAAACAACGTCAACATGTAGACAATAATATTGAAGTAGACAGTCTTCACATGTTGTACTACTGACATTATAATATTATAATGTGTGTCATGTTCTAATTGTTCACGCTGTTTCACTGCTTGCATGATATATGGGTACAAGGTATATAGTGCGTTTTCATCACCTAATCTAAACATTTTACATTTTAAACATCTACAAACATACTTCGAGGCATGATTGCCTCCCGGATCACTGTGCCTCATCGTCTTCTTGATGCAGACGTTAATAAAAGATCTCCTGCTGTCCAACCACTCACCATCAAGATGAATTGAAAACCAAGAGGGCTCTCCCTAAGGAACTCGTCTTTAAAGTGATAATACTTGGTCGAGAACGTTTTTCACCTATGAACGTAATTTCAACAGTAGTTGGATGGAAAACAACGATACATTACAGCTAAATAGCGTTTTTCATGCCACAATATTCTTTTCGTAAGAAAATTTCAATGCGACGATTGCACAAAGGATTGACGCAATTTTACAGCACTTCAAAAAATATTGCGCTTCTGAATACTCCATCAGGACATAGGAAATGAGCCGCTCTGTAGCACAGGAAGTTTCTAAGAGCTCCACTAGCCAGTTATGTCTCACTGAGGGCCTAGTTTCCGTATACTAATGCGAGCATAAAAGTAATTGCTTCTCCTGCCCTACACACTAAAGCTGCTCATTTACATGCCAGAGTCTTCCAAGCATTTCATTTTCGCGCTGTTGCGTTTAAATATTAGGTAATTTGTTTGGTTTTGATATTTTAATGCGTAGGACTATTTCTCGCTTCCTTTCAGCAGATATTTATTGGTAATCACATTTTATTCGATCGCACTTTAGTCCAAGGTGCAAATCACAACATTGTTTTTTTTTTCAACCTTGGCGCTGTTGCTCTATGTTTTCTTTTATCTATTTTTATTTTTTACTGAAGAAACTTCACTCTAACAATATCATGACAGGATCCGAATAGAAAACACATCCTTACATGTCATGCTCTTTTCTTTACGTTTTGCTTTCATGAAGTAAGCAAAAACTAAAGGCAGCAAAACTTCAAAAAATTAATTTAAGTGGCGATGCCGCCCGCCCTCTCATCCAAAAATTAACTCACAAATTCGATTTCCGGGGCTGGTGTTTTCTCCCCAATAGCTGCAGCAGCGACGCGGCGGCCCCCGCAGGTGCCGGAAAATGGAGACGCCATCAACAATTCTGTAAATTCGCTCGTATTAAAACACAGGACAAGCCATCGACTGTCATCTTCGAGCTCCATAGCTGTCGCAGTCGTCATTAAATTATTGCTCTTTACGGCCTTGGAAATTTTTATCGTCCTTAGAGATTTCTTGAGGCGGTAGCGTCGAGCCCTCTGCTGGAAATCAGGCATGAGAGGGAGCCGATTTTAGTAGGAATTATTCAACACGTGGGGCGCCATGAACAATGCTATTTTTCTCGTTTATGAATCAGGTTATTTTTCTCGCGTTATGCACAAGATTATCTCCCTCACGTCACGCATCAGTTTCTATGTCTTCGTAATGCGCTAGATTATTTTTCTCTCAAAAAGTACATGGTTATTTCTCTCACGTAATGCACGCAATGTGATGCACCAGATTATTTATTTCGATCACTGAGCACCACTTTATTCGTTTTCTTATACATCCAACTACTTTGCTTGTGGGGTAGAAATTGTTATTCAAGTATTGCATCTTAAATAGCAGAAACACAACCCGTTTTCAGATATAAAGGAATACCTAACGACACATTATTAACCATTATATCTCACGGCATACGTACACTAATGATGGCAAAATAAAGAAATTAGGAGACTAATATGAGGTTTACATTTTACGCTATTTTACAACAGGGGCTATCTTTACGTCATTGATGATGTCTCACATTAGGGCACATTCGATTGGACTACGAAATTAACGCTCCAAGGCTTGACTTTTTCGAAGTTTCGGAGAATTTCGCTGGCTTCGACTCGTTGAATTGAGCTTCAGTCGTTGGCCCTTGTAATTGGGTACACTAAGACTTGAAAAAAACTCAATCATTTTCCGTATAAGGGAGTATTTCCGCCGGCTCATTGTCATCGCATTGATTCTAACATTTACAACACATTTAAAAGCGACAAAACCTGTCGTGTGTATCATTTACTCTATATGCTTATCCTTTTCATTTCCAATAGCGGAAGAATTAATAATCATCCAATAAATCCCTGATAGTAATTTCTGTATCCAACAGGTTTTTCAAACCTTTTAATATCTAACAGCATGAATTTGAAAGGTTGTGTTTTAATGGTTCGAGTTTCAAAACTCTGAACATGTTTTGGGAACTGTGAATAATTCTGACTTCAAAGATAAATCCACCACCAAAGTCAACTCACATGTATTGCCAAAAAAAACATACACACACAGTTATGACACAGAAAGAACGCCGTTACAAAGATCAGACCCTGCACCAATTCCAAAATTAAAGTTGTTCATGATTCCCCCCCCCCTTACTATCGAATGCTAGAAAGGAATATTCCCCTCTAAAAATAACAAACATAGGATGGGACGAGACCGTCGTCCGGATTTTGATTTCTGACTTGGTCTGGAAGCTCACCACCAGCTACAGTAGTCGAAAGGTATGAATCTTCTCACGTCAAAATTGCGTATGTCCAGCCCTCGAACGTATTTCTTTTCATAGGTCAGCGTAGCTATAGATTCTTCGATACCACTCCAACAGTCGAGGGTAGATACTAACGCATGCAAAAAGATCCGTTCATAACTTTTTGAGTTATACTGCTAACAAACCTTATGACTAAAACGAGTCAAACATACAAACGAACAAACCGATTTGCACCAAAATTTAATTATTTAAGTTTTTTAACATTACTAACAATCCCTATAAATTTCATAAAGATCCATTCATTATTTTTTTGAGTTTTGTGCTAAAAATCATAAAATTGATAACAGTCACCAACGAACGAACAAACGGTTCACACCCAAAATTTAGTCATTTACTCTTTGTTATATAACTAACAACTCACGTTAATTTCATAAAAATCCACTCGTTACTTTTTGAGTTATGGCTTTGAGAAAATTGACGCAGACAAACGAACAAACAAACGGATGGACACATCTTCATCAAAAGTTAATCATCGGTTTCTCCTATACTACCTAACAATCCCTGTAAATTTCGTCCAAATCGGTTCATAACTTTTGAGTTATCTTGGCGACAGACAGACAGACAGGCAGACAAGCACGACGAAAACATAACCTCCTTGGCGGAGGTAACTAGAGCTGTATGCCAAGAGCGCACGCTCTGGCTAGCAACATATTACTAAATAGTAGACAGACAGACAGACAGACGGATCATGGCCAAAATTTTCAACATCTGTTCCTTGTGGTATTCCTAACAGATCTTGTAAATTTGTCAAAAATCCTTCTGTAACTTTTAGTGTTATGTTGCTAGAGTCAGCGAGACAAACAGCCAGATGGATCACAACCGAAATTTTATCATCTGTTCCTTATGACATTCCTAGCAGTCCTTGTAAATTTCGTGAAAGCTAACTTTTGCTTTATGTTGCCAAGAGATAGAGCGACAAACACACAAACAGACGGGGTATCACGAAAATTTAATCCCCTGATCCTCGTGACACAAGCCTAACAGTTACTGTAAACGTCATGAAGATTCGTACATAACTTTTCGACTTATGTTGCTAATAGACAGACAAACTTCGGCAAAGACATAACCTCCTTGTGTAGGTGACAGGAGGGAAACCTTCACGTACTGTAATTTCTATGAAAAATACTATAGATATCAGAAACAGCGATAAAAGCCGTTGTTAAATAGATTCAGTTGATCCTTGTAACATTATAACTGATTTTATATTCTGTCATGTGAAGAAAATAAGGCAACATGATGGAAAGGCAATCCTCTGAGTCACCCAATAATGTTGAAACGGTAACAATGAAGTAAGTTGCGAGTTTAATATCTTGAAAGGAAAATGTGTAATTTACTTTTTCGTAATAGCTCTATGAAAGCTGGAGCTGATTTTATCAAGCCCTGGTTAACTTTAACTCTCACCACAGAAAATTAAACATATTGAAACTAACATTTTCGGCTTTTCGAATTGGCCTTCTAATCTTTAGCACCCTTACATCCATTATAAGATGTTTTATTACCTCCACCAAAGAAGTTATGTTTTGGTCTGTATATTTGTCTGTCACCAAGATTACACAAAAAGATGTGAACGGATCTCTACGAAATTTATAGGGAATGTTAGGCATATTAACAGTAACGGATGATAAACTTTTGGTGAAAATTCGTTAACGTGTTTGTTTTTCTGCCTATTTTTTCAGTGCCATATCTCGAAGAGTTATTGACCAATTTTCATAAAATTTACATGAGATATTAGGACTATTATGAAGAGTAAATGACCAAATTTTTAATGATCTGTTAGTTCGCTTGTGGCTGTGTTTGATTTTAAGCTTGTTAGCACAATAACTCAAAAAGTTATGAATCGATCTTTATTAAATTTTGCAGGACGTGTTAGTAATGCTAGGAGACATGAGTTGGTAAATTTTGGTGATGATCGGTTGGTCAATTTGAGTGTTTGACTTAAGTTTGTCATAATATTTCTTCGCAGCATAACTCAAAAAGTTATGAACGGATCTTCAGGAAAATTAGAGAAGCTGTTAATACCATTGAAAGACATAAATGATTAGATTTAATTGTTGATGTTTACAATTGAATTCATGGTTTCAGAACAAATTTGAATTTTTCGTTACTGTTGCCTCGCTTGGCGGAGGTATGCGCTCTTAGAGTGCTCTCTATTTGAATATGTAATGAGTGTCACTGCTGAGAAGGCGTATGACGTTACGGTCACACTAGTGACTTCTACAGTGCATTTACCGCTTACTTCGCTCCCTCAAATCTGAGCATTTCAGTCTCAATTTTTCTTGCTTGGTACTTAGCTTTCATCCATTAAAATATTTCTTATAAGCCGGAGTCTTATTGCTCAATATGCAATGTTACGGTACTTTTGTGCGAGGAAAAATGATTTTTTTCGCATATTGACAAAGTCGGTTCATGCTCGATGCAGAATATAAGCGTTGCCTTATGAAACGAGGCGCCTGTCAAATATCATATGCCACAGGAACAGCGACCGCAATACGCATTTGTATTCTATAGGGCTCAATTCATTAGGCTTCCGTTTTCTCTCTTTGAAATATTCATTCATTCACCGAGACCCTCCAATGTAGAGCCGATATCGAGATTACACTTTTATGCTCGTCTATCATATTTTACTCGAAACAGAGGCGGATTTTTTCGTGTAATAAATCTTACGGGGTCTGATGAGACAATCTGATGAAAATATAATGTCATGGTTTTACTCATGGCAGCCGGAGGCAGTTCATCTTGTGGATGGAGAGTCATTTTAGTCGGCAGTAGTAATACATTACAGTGATAGCAACGGTTATAAGAAGCATCTTGAAAACTCGGTCACCATTACAGCAGTAGGTTTACAGGTAAATACACATGTAAGATAATCTCTTAACGATTTCTCGCCCAGGTTATATTTTTATATGCAAGGGTGCTTGTTTCAAATATGTATCTAATTGACTGTTTAGTTCCTCGTAGTGAACTCACAGCATTCCCTTCACAAAACATTGAAGATGGCTGACATATAAATAGTACCATCACAAAATTATCCCATATATGTGATTTATGGTAAATACATCTGTAATGAAGTAAACCAATTGCGCTGCAGGCTGGCAGTACGCCGCTCTGTTCAGTGTGTCTCGAGGAGCGACGCTAAGGGCACATTATGTCCTCTAATCTCGACACTGCCGGGAGAGTATGTCTGCCATAGGCATGTCCTTGATATGCATAATATCGAAATGGTTTTAAAAGGCATTAACTAAAGTAGATTTTCAATTGTATGATTGGTGAGATGAATAGTTTTTTCTGTTATCGCCATTTTATAGTAAAATCTGCAACAGTTTCAAGAAAAGCAGGGTATTAACTTTGTCCGTATATTTGCCAATGTTCTGAAGCTCCAGAGGCTTTTAGAAAGTTATACGAGTTGGGTTAAGACTAGTTGAGGGACACAAATGTACATTTAAATAATAACCTTAAGACAAGCTGCGGGGCACAAGTAAATGCCCTCATGTCAACCGAAAAACTTCTTTCTGCAAGGTTATGCCCACAGTTAGCGAATATATAAATATATAGAATGATAATATAAAAATAGACCCCGAATTTAAAGAATTGGCATGAAGCTTGGTAAGATGCAGTGGCACTTTGAAGACCATTAAACGCTGATGCTACTTAACAAAGTTTCATATCGTTTTATTTTATACCTGTGCTTCGTGACATTTACAACTGTCGGCTACGTTGCTGGTATGCAGGCTTCATCACCATTTCTTTTCGTTCGGTATATTTGTGAAAATCGTAGATTTAGCTCAGGTGTGGAACTCTGACATCAACAGCTTATGTTTTATGCCTGCAATGTGACGTGATGTTAGCGAATTCGATGTTGTGCACAGCTTGATCACTATTCGTTTATTCTATGCTTGCGCCACGCGGTAATTACTGATCTATAGCATATACTGTGTTCAGAGAAGCAGGAAGTCCTCGGTATAGAAAGTTGTTTATGCACTTTCTTTTATTCAGAGTGAAATTTGTTACTCCAGGTATCTGATATATTAATTATTATGCACAGTATTCATTCACGATTAGGCCCTATGTGTATCGACCACCTGGAATTGAGAATTTTAAAGTAAATAAAGGCAACCTGCGAAAACTAGGCAACCTATAAAGAGAACTTTCAGTATTTTGATAACCTTTTTCCTTCCTTAGTGTCAGTGCATTTTTAGAGCTAGTTAATGTTTGAGCCCGGAATTACTTTACGGAAATAAACATTTAAAATTTCGATACTATTTTGCGTTCTGAAATTCATTGCAAAACACTTAGACTGCATACGTACACCACATATTTTACAGCTGATTTTGTTGTGCATGCTATAAACTGCTATCTGAAGCTACAAATACCATTTAT
Source organism: Parhyale hawaiensis (assembly GCA_001587735.2). Lineage (NCBI taxonomy): Eukaryota > Metazoa > Arthropoda > Malacostraca > Amphipoda > Hyalidae > Parhyale > Parhyale hawaiensis. The sequence goes on along the minus strand of LQNS02276883.1, from coordinate 6,543,603 downwards.
TTTTATTTTTGTAGAGCATCCTAACAGAATTTTGGGCTGCCTCATGAGCTAATGCCACAAATCAGCTCTCGCAGCAACCAAAAATTCTACCACGGTAACACTTATGAACTTATTTTGTTAGTGTGGCGCATGAGTCGCACATTGGACTTGAAGCAAATGCGGGACACCAAAGAGCCAACTCGTCATTAAATTAGTTAATTCTAGTGGCAGTTAGATCACCTCTTGCTCTGATTTCAGTGTTGTGTCATGAATCAGAAAGGGGCTTAAAAATAGTAGAAATATTTATTGGACCACACACAAGTCACAGGAATTCGAGTATCTACCTGAAGCACTCTAGAAATTGTCTATGCTAGCTATCTACTTCAAGTCAGCTTCATCAATACTGCGTCAAGAACACGTTCTATTGGGCGAGCAAATTAAGCCTTTGAGGCTTGACTGATGCGGAACTTCAACCAAGTCCGCTGGCCTCGATCAGCTCGTTAATTGAATTTCAAATGTAAACCAGCAATCGATTATTTGCGAGATTTCGAAGAGCTCAATTTTACCCCGTAAGATGAAGTTACCCCGTAAGATGAAGTTACCCCGTAAGATGGAGTCACCCCGTAAGATGGAGTCACTCCGTAAGATGAAGTTACCCCGTAAGATGAAGTTACCCCGTAAGATGAAGTTACCCCGTAAGATGGAGTCACCCCGTAAGATGGAGTCACTCCGTAAGATGAAGTTACCCCGTAAGATGGAGTTACCCCGTAAGATGAAGTTACCCCGTAAGATGAAGTTACCCCGTAAGATAAAGTTACCCCGTAAGATGGAGTCACTCCGTAAGATGAAGTTACCCCGTAAGATGGAGTTACCCCGAAAATGGAGTTACCCCGAAAATGGAGTTACCCCGTAATATGGAGTTTTCAGACAGCTGAACATAATCAGGTCTCTCCTAACATTCTCAACACGATTCAAAGTGACGAAGCTAGAGTTATTTTTTGTAACTTCAGGCGTGTACAGGCGAGTAGGTTCCTTTTACGTCAACTTTGATGACCCAAACGAATACGTCCTAAGTAGCCCAGTGCAGCGCTTTCAATAATTTTGTTGATATACCTACAACTGTAGGACAGATCGCTCATCGGTCTGCCCATCAGTGAATATCCTATACGGGATAATTAGGCAATAAGCATTTATTTTATTAAGCTTGAATGTGTTGACTAACTCACAAACGTGTCTGCCAGTGGCAATGCACACTCGTATAAAATAATCATATCTGACTGTGTACATTCACCTAAGTATTGCAATACGTCCAGCTTATGTAACATTTGCATATATTACCTTTTGCAATATTTGCACTTGGTTACTGCTCACTTCTCATGATATAATGTCAAAATTGAATCTCCTATTGGATACGCTGCGGTAAGATTCAACAGTTTTCCGTCTGAGCTGAAGTATATCTTACCATCTCTAATTTTACTAGACATTTAAAACACTGTAAATTTTTCCTTCCAGTTCATATGTTAATCTCATCAACTGATGCTCATAATACGCCGTTATTTCCTTTTGATGAGAAGCTTCAATTTAACAGGCTTTGATCGGGCAGTAAAAACTTCCCCTATCTAACGAGCTCAATTTTCTGGTGAAACAGGAAATTTGAGAGAGCAAAAATGGGACGATACAAAGATGAAAAGCCAGGGGGAAGGAGAAGAACCGATGCGGCGAAATGAAGTTAAGGGAAGTAAGCATAGGAAATGAACGAAATCGAGGAAATGAGAACGGAAATTAGAGTTTGCAGTTACCCTGTCTAAAGTGTGCATTACGAAAAAAAAATAGTATTCAGTGGAAATTCTCAATAAGTGTTCAACGATCAGAAAAATATCTGAAAATCTGTGATGACAGCGTAAATTAAAAATGACTTTCTTTATATCTTTGTAGTGATGGGTCGGATGTCATTTTTATTTGGACAGCTGCGGATGCGGATCGTTTAGCGGATTTTACAGTTTTGATTTCTGCGGGTGCAATAGCGGATGTTATCATCTCGACATCCGCAGATGCGGATGTTCAAAGGAAGCGCGGCTGCTCCGCAGTGGCGGATATTCGCGCCATCAGAAACACACACACATACACCCTCTCACGACGGCAGTTTGTACAACACTTAGGAAGAGAACTTAGCTAGTGCTACAGTTGACTTCCTACAGAAGTAAGTCAGATCTGAGTGTATGCGCGATGCCCTTGAAACCTCCAGAACTGTGACGTCACAATTACGTCACGCCACTGTAACAATACCAAAGATTCTTCACTGCAACAATGACGTGACGCAATTGTGACGTCACTTTTCTGAACATCTCAAAGGTTTGTTGCAAACACTCAAATCTGACACAACTATCTTCTGCAAATGAACTGTGGGTGGTGCTTTGTTGACAGGGACAGCGCTGGCACACATTTCAATTCAAAATGGAATAAATAGTTTTCAACACTGTGGATGAGTTTAGTGTACAGTGATAAACCTGCACATCCGAGCCTCCTTTGCTGCGGATCTTTTAGCGGATTTTACAATTCTGATATCCGCAAGTTCCGATTGCGGATGTTACCATCGCAGCATCCGCGGGTGCAGATGCGGATGTCAAAAATAGGTGTGGATGTTTTGCAGATGCGGATCTTCGCCCCATCACTTTATCTTATCTGATTTTTTATATCTCACTACAGAATAGATATTACAAATTATTCATTTCATATGTTGAGACAATGTATAGTACAGTATATATAGTAGTATAGTAAATATGGTATATATGTTGAGACAATATATAGTAAATACATATATATATATACTGTATGCACTTCATATATTTGCAAAAATTATTGTGGTGTTTCTATTGGAGTGCCAGATTATATTCCAAAACATCCCACAGTTCTACTTAAATATTTTTAATATATGTAATCAACGAGCGGTAAATAATTGAAGTGCTAATATGACTAGTGTGGTAACTCCCGTAGTTATAATAAAAAGCTCCTGAACTACTCGTAGTAGCCTTCCAATTTATAAATCTATAACAACAATTATTTGAATAAATTCTAAGTGAATTGATATTACCTCAGTGAATAATACAGTTGCTACTCATGAAACTGGCGGAAAGTGGATTTTAATAACGTAACTCAAAGCTTAACTTTTGAGATAGAAAAAATTCAACTAACAGAAGGAATTATGCAGTGACTAGAAGTGACTAGTCTCAGCTTGTGCTCCACATCCCAGTGTACAGCTCTTTATGTAATTTTCTCTCGACTCTTCCAATGACTATTCCGAAAGTCCATTCAAAGTTTTCTCCCTAAGATTCTATCCCCAAATTACAGTGCAGTACTCAGGACCAATAGCCGCCACTGTTCTGGCAAACAAAGGGACAAACGCAAAGGTAAACATGCAAACGGAAAAACAAATCATCACTTGAATTCTATCATAGCTGACTCTCAACCATCCTAACAGTTCAGGCTTATTTCATACGGATCAGTTCATAACTTTTTGAGTTGAGTCCCTGACACACAGAAAAACAAATATAAAGTCAACTAGACAAACAACATAACAGATCATAAAAAAAATCAGGTCACTTACTCCTATAATGTTCCTAATATTTCCTACAAACATAGTGACAATCCATTAATAACTTCCTGAGATAATTTGCCATAAAAAAAACGGAAGATAAGCATGGAAATCTTCGACCAAAGCATCACCAATAGTAAAGCATCTGTTCCTCCCAACTTACCTAGTAATCTTTGTAATTTCCTAAAGACGCTTTCATATCTTAGTGACACAAACATACAAACTCTAACAATAACGTAATCTACTTGGTGGAGTTAATTACTCCGGTACTTCCTGAAATATTTTTTAATAATGTACGTCTAGAGTGGGTTCAAAATTTTAAATATCTTGGTGTTGTTATGAATTCAAAACTAACATTTAACTTGCACATTACTGAGGCTTGCTAAAAACTGAGGACGACGCTTTATTTTTTGCGTTACATTGCCAACAAACTGGCACTAATTACACTCAGAGATCTGTATTATAGCGTCGTATATCCTCATACCATCTACTGTATTGAATTGTGGTGTGGGGTATCAGCAACGGTAAAGAAAAGGGTCTCTACCTTGATGAACAAAATTCTACGTGTAAACCTTAGAGTTCAATTTGTCAACAATGTACCTGGTGTTAATACTGGTGATACGTACAAAGCCTTAGACCTTTTACAATTTAACGATATTCATAAATATTTTTTACTAAAATTAGCCCATAGGTATCTTTACAACGATGAACAGTCCTTTAACAAATACCTCACTCCTCATTTACCAATGAACAATTACGAACTTCGTAGATATAGATTCAGGGTACCTCCTATACTAGGTAGGATGTCGAAAAACATGGGACGATCTATCAGATGGTAAAATTACTAAATGAAATTGACGATAGTATGTTACTGCCTATGCGGGCTTGCCGCCTTAGGAATGAATGTAAGAGAAATAATTCATGCAAATTATTAGTACCTTCATCTTCTTTTCTATTCCTACACTGCTGCAATATTAACTTTATTTGTTTAGTATCTTACGTTATTGAGCATTATCACGCCAATTCTTTTGTGGTATTTCATTTTTATTTCCTAATTTTGCCCGGCCTAAGAAGCGCATGAGCTTATAGTGGCCTTTTTGTCACACATTTGTGAATTATTTTTATTATTGTCACTGTACCTAGGTATATTACAGTCTTATATGTGACAAATAAACTCTATGAAGTTTCAACTCTCAAAGTCCAGCTCACGTTTCACTCATAAGATTCACTCCCTAGATGAATTCCTAATCATAAGGTTTATGCTACCAAAATAAATAAAAGCATTCAATGATTCCACTCTTTCCACACCCAGAAGCCTCTTCATTAATTAAATCCCATTATTCGATTCCTAGATCAACAAGTAAAAGCTCTCGAAAAAACTAATTGAAAAAAAAAAACTGAAACTCTAGTGCCTGTGAAACTTTAACGTACAGCACGTTTCAATACAGAAATAAATGCATAAATTTAGGGTAGTTGTCATTGTCTTCTATAAAGTAATTAACTAACCATAGATAACAATACAGTGCAACCATATCTACCTGTAAACTGATTATTTCACATAATTCTGGCAAATTGGACCACTTTGATTGGGAGTTGATATAGCTTATAATTTTGCTCTTCGGTAACATATTTTTATCCTTCTTGTGTCACATCTCTTTGATGTAATAGGTTGGTGATGAAGTTCTTGCCGGTCTTTTGTTTCTAATAATTTTGAATATTAAAGCCGGCGAGAACTTAGTGTCCAACCTAATATTCAATGACATTTCATATTAAAGTTATAACTACTCATTAGCATACCCGACCGTCAAAAATTATTGCAGCGAATTCGTTTTGAAGCTTCTTTATTGATAGCACTTTTGAAAATTTGCTAAAGCATGAAAAATATATTACAACTGCTAACTAAAATGATCAAAGAGATAAACGCTTTCGATCCCATTTATGCAACGCGTCACATCCCTTCCTTTGTTACATAACATCCAAAAAACTTGAAGTCTTTTAGCACGGATTCAAGCATCACTCAAAACGTACAGTATTTCACCGCACCATTGATTACCTCCGCCAAGGAGGTTATGTTTTCGTCGTGTTTGTCTGTCTGTTTGACTGTTTGTCTGTCCCCAAGATAACTCAAAAAGTTATGAACTGATTTGGATGAAATTTACAGGGATTGTTAGGTATGTTAGGAGGCACAGATGATTAACTTTTGGTGTAGATATGTCCATCCGTTTGTTTGTTCGTTTGTTTGTCTGCGTCATTTTTCTTGATGTCATAACTCAAAAAGTTATGAATGGATTTTGATGAAATTAACATGAGTTGTTAGGTATATAACAAAGAGTAGATGACCAAATTTTGGTACTGGTCCGTTCGTCCGTTCGTTTGTCGCTGTTTTTAATTTTATGCTTGTTAGCACAATAACTCAAAAAATAATGAATGGATCTTTATGAAATTTATAGGAGTTGTTAGTAATGTGAAAGACATAAATAATCAAATTTTGGTGCAGATCTGTCGGTTTGTTTGCATGTTTGACTCATATTTGTCATAACGTTTGTTAACAGTATAACTCAAAAAGTTATGAACGGATCTTAAAAAAAATTGAACAAGCTGTTATTGATGTACAAAGGCACAAATGATCAGATTTTGGAGTTTATGCAAAGAAAATTATGGTTTCAGAGCCAATTTGAATTTTTGCTACCGTTGGCTCACATCGCGGAGGTATGCGCTCTCAGAGTGCTGTAGTTTGCAATGATATTACTTCAGTCTGATTTTTGTTTACTTTCTCCCGTGCTCTCGGCTCCACTCTTTTGTTTTACTGTACAATAAAGATTATCCTACCCTCTGCTTCGTTGACTTGACTATCGGGATAACAGAGGAAAGGAATTTTTTGTAAAGAAAAACCAATGTAAATCAGGATCCATGAGAGGGCTAACAGAAACTGTAGATATCTTCATTGTTTTGATTTCAAAATTAGCAAAAGAAGATGCGCGTCCAGTTTCAGGCTTCCTTGCCCTAGCCTTCACCAGAAAGCAGGTTCAATTTTTGCGCATGGCATTTCAACAGAGCGTGGCAGGATGGCCAGAAGCTCCATGCCTGTCTAATTATTATCTACTTCCCCAAAATGCACGACAAAATACTCAGGTAAATGAATTAATTGAAAGGTAAGCAAACACTTGTCTATACTATACGTACTATTCGCTACCTACCTCATATCAACATTATCATCGACAATAACGAAGATACCATAGCGATAACGTTATTTTTTTGCTTTAGTGTTAGAATCATTTATATTAATACAGTAAACTTTTAGAGTATTTTTAGCTTGAATATGAACGAATAAAACAATACACTGAGTTATTTACGCATAAGCAGTAAAGGTGTGTTTAATATAGATACTCCTTTAAAAAAATTTAGAGTTGAGATGAAAAAAAAATCACCAGAAAAATCTATTGCATCTTATTAAACAATACTCACACTTTCAATTTTGAATCCGTTCTAAAAGAGGACATTTTTTTTTAATTTCACCCTTCAGAAGTAGGCTGATTTTTCCTGCAAAGCCTTCAATGGGGTTCGAAATTAGGACACTTCTAATCTCGAAAAAGCTGTGCCGTCGACACGATATCGCCTCCACTCCATGAAAAACTTCTGCTCGGAAAAGACTTCTTAACCAAACAGGCAGAAAAATGCCCCTCGTTATCTTAGACTGGGTCGTTAAAGCGAAGAGCCTGGAGGGTGAGAGAGAGAAAGAGATGGAAGGGGAAAGTTGAACGTTCAGCCTGTGAGAGAGTGTGCTGTGTGATGGTTCTTTCCATTCCTTAGGTTATCAAAGAGAAAGTTCTAGTTCTATGCAGAGTGCAGGCCTAAGCCCTCGCTCTACAATAGATGAGAAAGAAAGAAAAAAAAATTACATAGAAAGAACGGGCTGCGCTTAATGTATTCTTAGGTATGTCAGTGGGAGAGGCAGACGCAGCAGAAAGCAGCATTTTAAATTTTTCTTGAAATTCTCAGTAAAGAAATGAAGTGCAGTGCATAATCCAAACATATTTAAAATCTAATCTTTTTCCGCAACGTTTAATGAACTGGAAGAGAGAACTATATGAGAAAGTAGCTGATGAAGAAGTTTCCGCGAATTCTCAGTAAAAGAAAGCAGCGTTATTCGAACTACTAGGGTGCGCTCAAAATCGTTTTCTGCAGATATCAACAGAAAAAAAAAAACGTTTTTGATATTTTGGCAAAAAGCTGACGACCTGACCAAAGTTGTAATGAACTTTTTTTCAGCAAAAATATAGTACAGTACTAATTAGTGCGCTGGTGGCTAATTAAGCACTGTGTATACTATTTAAATATGCTGGTGACTAATTGAATGCTGTCGTGATTATTTAAGTGTTCTGGAGACTAATTAAACGCTATGAAACTAGTTACATGCCATGGTGACTAATTAATTCTCCAGTGACCAATGAAATACTAAGCTTGGTCACTAATTAAATATTGTAGTGACAAAGTACATGCAACAGTGACCAAGTAGAAGCTATATAGACTATTTAAATACTGTAGCCTCTAATTAAATACTGTAGTGACTAAGTAAATGCCTTGGTGACTAAGTTAATCTTGTGATAACTATTAGAATGATGTGGCGACAAATTAAATGCTACGTTGACTAGTTATCTGCTGTGGTGACAAAATAAATACTGTGATCACTAATCAAACGTTGTGGTGATAAATTATATGCTGAGTTCAGTAATTAAATACTATAGGAACAAGTTTTGTAACAAAATATCAACGAAATGACAGTAAATTGAGTCGTTTTTTGTCCCATTATTGGCGTGTTATCTACTGCTACTTTTTAATTTGCATTTTAAAGAATTGCTTTACAAAATGGTAGGAAATGTTTTTTTCCTAAGGCCTAGCACTGCAATAAAGAAGGTTGTTCATTGAGATGCTTCTACATCTGTTTATGTTTCTTGCTTGAACATTTTTTCCAGCCATTCTTGGGTGTGCATGGAACCAATCTAACCATATCTTAGATACAGATGCAATATTGACTAGGGTTCCCAGCCATTTCGAAACCCTTATATTTATTTTCACTGCATTTTTTAACACGGCAACGAGAGTGGAAATGATTTGCAGCAATGGAAATGTCAAGACAGACTGCTTTCGACATTTTGTCTGAAACATCCCCTGACTACATAGATAGAAAATGCATCCTCTGGAGCAAACTGCAGTGAAACTGCAGTTTTTTTGCCGGTTGTTTTGACTAACTGGTGGAACCTTTTTCTCCAACTGATAAACCTTTCCAACCAACACATCAAACACTTAATAATACGTAAATCAAACAATAAAGATAGCCATAATTGTTGAATGTAACTCCAGTAATTATCTCCTCTAAGGTGGTTATATTTATGTCGAGTTTCTTTGTCGGTCACCAGATAAATCGAAAAGTTATGAACAGATCTGCATGAAATTTGCAGGAATTGTTAGAAATGGTAAAAGGCATGAATAACTAAATTTCAGTGATAATCGGCTCGTCTTTTTGTGTGTTTGACTGACGTTTCTCAAAATGTTTGTCACTACACAAGTTAAAAAGTTACGGACTGATTTTCAAGAAAATAATCGAAGCTATTATTAATGTCAAGAGACATCAATGATGTCTCTTGACAGTAATAATAGCTTCACGAGGCAGTTTCTCAATGAGTTCAGTTTTCGTAGTCACTTTAGACATAAAAAAATACTTAACTGGGTGACCCCGAAAAACATCACCCGCATATTCAAGCACGAGTGTGTTGGCAGGTGAAAAATTATGGTTCAAGAGGCAGGGCAGGACGAGCACTCAAGGAGCGTTGCAACCTGGATACCGAGTGCTATATACAACCAGTGCACGGTAAATCTGAAAATCTGAAATATTAGCGGCGTGGACGGTATCTACAGTTTAGACAGTTAAAGAACAGCACGAGTCATCTATTTTTAGAGCTAAAAGAAATATCAACATGCATTTACTTCGCTCATTCCAGCCAACGTTAACTCTAGCATGCCAGCCGTCACGTGCCAAGAAGGTGGACCTCTTGTTAATGACGCCTAGGTCCCTTATGTCGTATCCCCTTATACTGGAGCCACAATAGCTTCGGAATAGTAAGGAGTTTGTTGGTGCGGCCCTGAGACACTTGACGTACCGTACACTTGTTCCGGCCTCAAGTCCTTTGCCTTACATCGATGCATTGGTCAAACGCCTCGTGAAAATCAGTTTTTTCTCTCTCTCAATTGAATTGCATGATAAATAAGCAATCTGTACTGTTATCTCCATTTTGCCATGAAATTTGCGGCAGCAGTTTTACAAGTGTGTAAACTTCGTTTGTGCATGCCTCATTCCTCTATGGGCACTGGGTTCTCGTGGGTTAAACGGGACCGCTTCGAGCCCGGTACAAAATACGGTTAGCAAGAACAGACGCAGACACACACACTCACCCAAGAGACACTTCCCTGTTTACTGTGCAGCCAGCTTCCGCTTACACCTCAGTCTGCTGTAACACTGTATAAGAAAAAAACAGTCCAGTACCTAGGTAGGTATTTGCGGAGGGCCAGAAGGTTCTGAGAGCTCATCCGATTTTTAGGAAGCTTCAGAGTGAAACTGTTTAGAAGCAGCTGCGCTAAATTTACGGTCTGTTGCACCTGATTGCGTAAGCGTTAGTGCAGTGGACATACGTACTGCTGACAGTACAGCTGTTGCGTAACAAGCTGCAGCTGTAGTGAACCACGCGCTCCTGAAAATTCATCCGAAACAATGAACTAACTGCAATCATATAGCTGTTCCAGCACTACAAATTGCTCAATACAATCCTGACAAGTGAACTGTAATAATAAACTGGTTGTAGCTGTGTAAAGGTTCTAGCTGTAGTGGTACGCTACAGCCTGGTAATTAAGCCGTAATAATACTTACTTACTTTACTTGATTACTTGATGATACTTCGGACGAGGTCCAGGTGGCGTTATGCACGCAACCCATCTTGCGCAGAGGTGATGCTGCAGTCCGTGACCAGCGGGATGGCTAACAGCGAGTTATTCCCGCAGTTCAGGCAGCCGC
>LQNS02276883.1:6506179-6519028 GCA_001587735.2 Parhyale hawaiensis | reverse complement strand
AATTCATGCAATGCCAGAGTTTATTTTCTCCCTGGAGTGCTTGTTTGCTAGATCAGACCGGTGACCATAAATATATACAACAATAGCTATCTTAGGTAATTCTGTTGGCGCGGCTTCTCCCGCTACAGAGTCACTACACCTTCTTCTATTGGTGAGTTAATCGTGAAATTTAGTCATGATGATAAACTTTCTATAAGGGTAATAGCAGACAAAGTTAATCAACCTAAAAGAGTGGTTATAGTGATATACTGACTAAATATGACCATAATGGTTCAAGTACCGCTGGTGTTTCAAGTGGTAGACCACGGAAAACATCGCAAGGAGAGGATAGTGTATTGCTTAGATTGTCAAAGAAGAATAGGTTTAAAACCGCAGCAGAGATTTCCCGTGAAGCTAGTGATACGCATGCACTCAAGGTGTCAACGAAGACAGTTTCACGCCGCCTAAAAGAAGCAGACTTGCATCCGAGAACTCCAGCTATCAAGCCTTTAATTAGCGAGAAGAATAGAAATGCTCGAATGAATTATGCAGCAAAACACGTTCTTTGGACTCAACAAGACTGGTCTAAGGTTCATTTTAGCGATGCACCCAAGTTCGATATATTTGGCTCCGATGGAAAAAGATTTGTTCGTCGTTCAACAGGTTAGAGGTTGTCCAAAAGTTGCGGCAAGTTAAGTGTAAAGTTTGGCTACGGAAGCGTTATGGTCTTCGGTATGATCTAAGCACGCGGCACGGGCCCTTAGTTCGTCTGCAAGGAAAGGTAAACGCACAGGTATACAAGGAACTTTTACAAAAACATGTAGTGCCGATCTTCAAAGCCTCTTCAACTCAAAAACCAAGTTTTATGTAAGATAACTCTCCCTGTTGCAATTTGGTCAGCTTTTGTGGTAGACGATGTCAAGCTTTTATTCACAGTAAAGCGTACCACACAAAGTACTAAATGCCAAAAACTTAAATTCATGACGTTCGCATTTGTAGCCTCCTTTCATGTGTTTCATTATTATTTTTCAAAGTTGTCCAAACTTTTTAAACTCACAAATAGAAGAAGGTGTAGGGACTCCCCGAGGCATGTTGATAGAGCAGATGTTACATCGATAATGACTGCAAGTGTGTTTAACCCAATCTAAATAACTCTTTCTATGACGACATTGTTTTTTTTTCTAAAATAAAATGGAAAAAATAAAGTGTCCGAACTTTTTTGTCCAGACTAAATTATTACTATTACAATTCATTTGCTTGTAAGTTTTGTTTTATTTACGCTGAACAGCTAAAACTTTAACACAATTTAGCTATGACATGTTGCTCAACTTGTGTAAAATTACACTTCAATTTAATACTAAGAATGACCGTCTCGTGTTTACATATTTATGTTTATTTGTTTATAGGTTTCGTGTCACGCTCCTAACGAAATAGATAGGCGAAAAATAGGCCAGGTTGTAGATTTTGTAACTGAGTAGCTTTTTCTCAGAGATCGATGACCAGGTTGCAGAAGTGGAATCCTTATCTTTTTGTACCAGGATGCACTTCTCGCTTGAAATAACTCTTGACAGTGAAACTATGGGATATTTTCAGCGTCTCTTTGCGCGGTTATCGCATCCCATGTTTAGCACTTTCTCCAGACATCGAAACATACTGTACTGTATGCTTGTTCTCAGTCCAAGAAGTAAAAATTCAGTACCGTAGCTGATCCATAGAGCAGAGACGAAGCTATGATTTTTCAGAGGGCAGCAGACACATTTCTTTCTTCTTTCTATCATCTATTGACAAAGAATTTTCTCCTTAAGTCGAGTTTTAAGAAAAAAAGCAGATGTACTGAAGGTTCGTTGGTCTGTATCATGGATACGCTATGGGGAACTAAGTATTTTAATTCAGTCATGCTTGCAGCTTGCTCATGTAAAAGTTTTTTGCACCTCTTCTAATGTTTGGGACGATTGTGCTACTAATTTAGGTTGTCTAACAGTCTGGAAAACAGGGAGAACAGGGAAAACTCATGGGAAAAAATCCCCCGGAAAAAATAGGGAGAACTCAGAAAAAAGGGACCAGGAATCAAAATTCTAGGGGAATTTCTGCAGGGCAGTGGATGGTGTTCATTTTGTGGGGTTATCTTTATGAATGCTTCGTTCCCCCAGAGCCTGAGCCATATGAGGATTATTAATTTTTGTTCTGCCCTGCCGGGGGAAGGTGGACGACTGTCTAGCTCTATTTTGCAGTAAATCCTACTTATGTGAAGGTGATTTATAACATTTTCGGTCCCAATCAGCTCGTAACCCATTGGTAATCACATTATTCGAGAGGAAAATGGATAATCTGACATTCAGGGAGATTTAAGAAAAATCGGGGAAAACTCAGGAAAAACTCAGGGAACTTTAGAAGTCCCAATCGCTAGACACCATGCTGCTGCAGCTATATGTTTTGACACCGAGCACTTATCTCTTATGCCAATTTTAGTTGGTCTTTGTAGCCTATTCTCAAAAAAAAAATGTTAGTTACGGAAGTATGAACAATGACGACGGGTCATCACAAATGCATCGCTGTCATTTTTGACAGCGCAGACATTCTAGTGCCTTTAATAATACAGAAGTATTTGAAGATTTTCTGATGAGTTTTTAGCAAGGAGGTTCTAATAGAGAGGAGTGCACCCTCTCTATTTATCCTACGGGAGCGTTGCGAGTAAACTTTTCCCTTAAACTGGCTGAGTGGCTTATCCAATCGGAGAGCGGCATTGCCTCGCGCAGCCTATATAGCAAGTAGTCCCGAGCTCAAATTTTTATAGCCATTAACCATCGACGAAATTTCGAACTGATGGAAGTATGTAAAGGAAACTTGTATCCTGTATACCATCTGGTGATGAAAGTAACAGGGTGAGTACAGGGCTATGAATCTTCAGAAACGATTGTCTTTGCAAAAATATTGAAGAACTGCCTGTCTGTATCTTCTTTAATTATATGTGCTGACCACTGCCACTTCTGCCACTTTAAGGACTCCAAACGCCAGCTTCGATCACGTGACGAAGCCATGTGTTTACTCGCCCAGAGAGTGCTTGGGCTTGCTCCTCGCATTAGAAGCTCCTTGGTATTTAGGTGTCCGAACCATTATGGCCGCTACTGTACTTCTCGCATTGCCGAAGTTGAAATAGCAGCACTGAATATATCTGAAGCTTCCATTAGCAGTCTCGTGCATCTAGATTCTCAGTTTCTTCCCACAGATAATTTCGTTGCTTTATTCTCACAACTTTATTGCCATCCAAGGTGGTTCTAATAGAGAGGAGTGCACCCTATCTATTTATCCTACGGGAACGTTGCGAGTAAACTTTTCCCTTAAACTGGCTGAGTGGCTTATCCAATCGGAGAGCGGCATTGCCTACGTGAGGCATTGCCTCANGAAAGTAGCAGGATGAGCAGTGGGATATAAATCTTCAGACACGATTGTCTTGCAAAAATATTGAAGAACTGCCTGTCTCTATCTTCCTTAACTATATGTGCTGACCACTGCCACTTCAGCCAGTTTAAGATCTCCAAACGCCAGCTTCAGTCACGTGACAAAGCCATGTCTCGCCCAGGGAAGGCTTGCGCGTACTCCTCCCATTGAAGCTCCTTGTTGCCATCGTCAGCGAAACAGCTTCCGATGAGCAAAAACCATTGGGTGTTGAGTGTTGCTGAACGGCCTGAAAAAAAAAATTTCTCCGTGTCAGAGAGAAAAAAAAGTTTCGATGCTTAGCAGTTGTTAAGCCATGAACGCTCATCTCTACAGTATGTGCAGTTAAGTTAGTGATTGTATTAGCGAAAGTATGTATGATCAATGAAGAAGGGTCATTACAAATACTTCGCTGTCATTTTTGCCAGCGCGGGCACTCTAGTTAAATCATAATTTAAGAAAGTAACATATATAAATACCATATTTGTTATGACTTTACAATGCTTCATTGAATTACTTTGACCAAAAATGTATTGAAAAGTACTGTACGGAACCACAATACCTACAGGTGAAAGGTTGCGCATTAATACGTACTAGCTTGAGCCGAGCCTGTGGAAATTCCTCTCAACGAAAGCAATGTTCTTCGGCGATATTCAGACCTGTGTTATGCTAATTTACCCAATCTATTACTGAAGAAAATGTGGGAATTTTAAGGAGCAAAAGAACTGCTGTTGTTATATTGTGATGCCGTCGGACGCGTGTCATGCATACGAAGGTTGAAAAATGTTCTAAGTCAGGCAGTGAATCTTCTGCCCGTCTAAAAAATATGCTCCTTCAAGCTTCAGCCTAAGATCTGCTAGCAGTAGCATCTTAATTTTAAAGTTGACCACTCATCTCTTTTAAGGTCGTATCTTTGATGCCTCCACTAGGCCCTAATTGATGAAAGCCTTACAATCATCGTACTAAGCAACTAACTAACGGAGGGACAACAGAATTATAATACAGACTAGAGTACCCGTGCTGTTAGAAATGACAGTGACGATTTGGCGAAGACTCGTCGTCATCTATCTACAATACAGTATAATAAAGACTGATGTGTATTTATCTCTTTGTCTATCCATTTTCAGTCACGCTTTAACAAAACTGGCGGAAATTAGCTCAGGTTGGAGGCTTTGGTCGTCCTTTCAAGCTCCATTGAAAACTGATAAGTAGAAAATTGGCCGGGTTGCAGAAGATGACAAATGTATCTTAGTTAAGAACAGTTGAAATTCAAAAATGAAGATGTCGCAGGCTTAGTATGATTCGTGCGAGTATTACCTTCTCCATACATTGAATCTATGGTAAAGTATCGGGCGGCCTCAAGTCTGAATGCACTTCTTGCATTGCTGAAGTTGAAATCGCTGCACTGAATATATCTGAAGCTTTCATTAGCACTGTCATGCATCTTGATTCTTAGTTTCTTCCCACAGATAATTTCGTTGCATCAGTTATTCTGCCAACTTTCTTGCAATTGTCAACGAAACATCTTTCAATAACCAAAAAACCATCGGACAAATATGACGTACTAGGGCATCTATGATACCAAATTGAATCAATTCTTTTCAGTGTTGCTGAACTGACTGTAAAAGTAATGAATTATTTTTATGTCAGAAAATGAGAGTCTTGATGCTCAGTAATTAGGGTACTTAGGATGCCGTGAACCCTCATCTGGATGATCTTTAAAATTGGCAATTGTATGAAGGAAAGCATGGTTAATGAGGCAGGATCAACACAAATTATTCGCTGTCATTATATGACAGCGCGGGCACACTAGTTTAAGATATATCCCTTCTTATATGCTTCTGGAGGATACGATATAACGGCCGACTCAAATTGTCATAAGAGATACAGTAAGTGATCCCTCTTTCAATTCATCTAATTAAGCAGCAAAATCATCAACCCCCGCCCCTCCTCATAGATGATGTGCAGCAAAAATCTCAAAATTAGCAAGCAGCAAAGCATTACTAAATTAAATTAAACTGGCGGTACCCATGGAATTTCCTCGTTTAATTGATGTTTGCACTTACCTTAGTTCGACCTGAGGCAGCGCTTCGCACTTAACTCACATCCGTCTAAACTACATACAGTAATGTCCGCCACCTAACCCTGTATACCGTTACGCAGTACGTCTTCCTTTCATCTCGTCTAACATCTCTTAGTATTCTCATGTCACCTGTGAGTCTCGCATTTTTTCTGCCAGCAGAGAGTTCGCACTTGGTTTTTGATAAAGGTATAGAGGTACGACGGTACTTCTTCCATTGTTCTCCTGTGTATATGTGCACGCTTTTTTTTAAGCGCTGTTTCCCGCAGTTTACACATAATTTAGCCCTTCCTAGTCACTCATTTTTCATTTTTTGTCAGCAAATGCGTTTTTTTTTTCTATTTGCACCATTGTGTGACCCGTGGTTATTGATCAGCAGCTCATAATTTTTCTGCTCTGTTTGATGCGAGAGCTACACATCAAAGTACTACAGATTCCCCGCTGCGTATCCTACATACCGAAGGAGAAGCCTTCAGAACATCGAAGTTTTTCTGTGGAAGCAAAAACTGCTTGTCAAAGGATGGCCGCAAGCTGAAAAACAATTGTGTCTACTGCCGCATGAAAAATCATCGCCTCGTATGTTCTTCGTCGATTATCTATGGAATTTATACGTCGGGAATTGAGAGCAAACATATGTTTCGATGTATGGAGAAAGTTATTAAAATTTAAACTTCGTGGCGGCGCTAAAACAAGCTGCAAATATTATTATTGTTCTGATTTTAGGATATGTTTCAAGTAAGAAATGCATTCAGATAAAGGAATGAGGATTCAACTTTCGCCATCTTCTGCAACCTGTTCATCGATCACCATGAAAACGCAACCTAATTACAAAATCTGGAACCTGGCCTATTTTTCGCCTATTTCGTTAAGAACGCAACAAAAAACATACAAGCATAAAAATGTAAATATATACACAAATAAGAACACGACGGTGTTTACTACATTGCTTTGATTATTGCAAAAGAATGCACAATTTGTATGACTGTCAGGGGGCATTAGAGATATAGCTCCGGAAATAGTCTTAAGTCCGATTTTATTCAGGACCCTTTTAGCATTTTATATTCATTGAACTGTTTACTATCCGGAAAAAGACAGAAAAAAATATTGCAATTTGAAGGTAGTTGTACAACTAAGGTGATACGCATTGCCTCGAATGCACAAGACCTTTACTAGTGCTATCGACTTGGATATTCCATCTAGACAAGATTATCTCATTAGTGTTGCCTTCTCCGGAATTTCAATCATGCATGAGCGATGGTTTTTCTTCGTTAGATCTAGCGGCAGCATTTAATCCCAACCGATTACCGTTGCGACGACAGCAAGCTCAAGCCTCTGAAAGATTAAGCAGGAGTATGAAGGAGTCTTGAGGGTAACGGGTTTGGCTTCATAACCTCTGAAGCTCTGCCACGGAAGCGAACAATGCTTATGACTGAAATTCTGGACGAGGTAAATCTAAGACGATTAGCTGATATTGATCAAATTGTTCTCAACCCAAATTCCCAAATGTGACTGCAGGACTAAAGTAGCTCTTGAGCTGTCTAGCATTTTGGATGTTTTATACCACAAGAGCGTCTAGAATTTAACTAAAAGGAGTAAAGCCTTGAATGAAGCGCCCTAAAACAGCACAGTTGCTCAAGATAGAATCATGTAGGTTATAATTTACTAAAAGTATTCGCTGGCATTGGCAACTAATTATCACCCAAAGGGAAGCCTTTAGTGGCGTAGGACTTGAATGTTGCAATTCTTTTAAAATAATTAAACATGTATGTTCATTTAATTATCTGTTTATTAGATTTGTTCTTCACTATTTGCATTGTTTGACTGTCATATCATTTTTATGGCTATTATGGTTTATTTATTCTTTTTTGACATCTTAAACCTAATCTGACAAGCTCATATCACAAGGAGAATTCCATCAGCAAGGCAATCTTGCTGGGGTGTCAGAGAACCTCCTCCACGACCGATTGTCTCCGGAGCAATCGCTGGAATTGCCTCAAGGCAATCTTTGTACTCCTGATAGATTGCCGTACCTTGTTCGCCGAGTTCTCTAGGCCTCGGTCGCTCCGTCTGCAGCCCCGCCGCGAATTCGAACGAAAGAAAAATCTGTCATCATTGGGACGAAGCTTTGAATTTTATGTGTTCCTGAACACATGTAAGGTCGGCCTCTGTGTCACTGCTATTCCCAAGAAAAGAACAGTTTGTCATCATGATATCGAAACTTTTAAATCGAACTGTTATTGAACATATAATGGCTCTGCCTCTACGGTGCTGCTGCCCTCATGCGCCTCCAAAAATCAGCATCAGCCACATGCCTACTACCTGCCTGTCATTACATTGGTCTGCACCGTTTCCAAGGTCTAACATAATGAAGGCGCGAAACTAACTTCAACAAATCTACAGGTCCGCGAACATTTTTGCGACTGTTGTGAGCGCCTGGAGGCGAATCTCAAGGGCTTGTTGACTTAACATATTGCTACAAATGCAGTTCCTTTAACACACTTTCATAGCGTTACAAATTATTTTCTTTTTATTTTTGTTGCAAGTTTCATTGATATATACGAAAATGAATAGAAAACACACGCCAGATGAATGTAAGTATTTAAATGATAGAATGGGCTACCTGAAATTTTACTTTGCCTAAACTAATTCAAATTCTTATCAACTTAACCTATACTGCTACAGTTCCCATTTCCAGCGTCTCAGTTCTAATATTGTACTGCAATCCAAAGAAGAAGAAAGAAAGGAAGAACACTTCAGAAATTCAGCAAGGGTAAGATAGAGGACTAAGATCTGTAACCACGAAAGAAGAGCAAGAGCAAAGGAAAGTTCAGTTGAGGTGTATTGTAATCAGCATTTCTGGGTCACCGGTGCTACACCGGTGACCCACCCAGTCGCAACTCGTGTCGTAGTCATAGCTCAAATGATAATTGCGACACGGGTTACGGTTACGCAAGTCACCGCTCAAAAACATCAATTATAAACAAATGGAACGCCTAAGTTATGTAAATGAGCAATGAGTAAACACCGCAGCCTTAGAGTAAGCAAATAAGATTTTGTTGTACGCTTTCGTCTCCAAAATTGCAATAAACGCTGATATTCGTTATTGTTAAGATTACACCGCTCATTGATAAATGGCGCGTTATCATGACCACTTTGCGGGTTACGGTAACTTTTTTTTCAGGTTCCGGTAGCCCGACTTGGGCGTGATTACAACACACCTCAGTAGGAGTACAGAGCAAAGGAAAGCACAGTGGACACGTACTGAAGACGTTAGGCACGTACACGTACACGGAATATTATGCCCCTTAGAACTTCCTTGGGCACGTAAAAGAGTTTGTTTCAGGCGGTCCAACTCAACCCCCATTTGATGGATCAATTTCAGGTCAGGATTACAACAGCATTGCCAAAAATCCTAAAAGAAAGTCTGCACTTCAGGGGTAAGGTTCAACTTGAGTTATCACAACGAAAGCATGAAAGACTTTTCGCCAAAATAAATTTGAATAATGATTACTATCAAACGAAGAAGCTATTGACAAGTTAGTCTGAAAAGATCTAGCTGTATCAAGTCGGCATCATCACAACCACGCAAATGAGGCGACCGCCGGTTGCAGAAGTGTGCAGAACAGGGATGGTATTATTTTTCCTACTGCTAGATGCATGCAAGAACGCAACTGTATAGTGTTGCGTCAATTTGTGATAGTACATAATTATAATGCCTGATTTTAATTGAGATATATACATATTTTGGCTTCAGTCCAAGAATCATGCTGATTCTGCCAAATCCGGACATACCAAAACTTCCTAATTTCGATCTATGCGTTGATGATGAACGGGAACAATAGAAAAAACACTCAGACAACCAGAACTCCTCGTGGCGTAAAATCATCATCTGCGGTGGAGCAAATTTCATCGCCTCACATTCGATAGTCAGCTAATCCCATTTTATTTTTCTTGCATGGGTCACATTGAGAATAACCCACCAGACTCCCTGCAAAAAATTATGAACATAACTCAACTCCTTGTACTTGTTTTTAGGTGGACAGCAAATTCCATCGCCGCCATTTTTTCATTGAAAGCTAAACCAAGTTTTTTGGGCATGGATCACATCGAGGGCAACCCACCAAACTCCCTGCAAAAATCTATGAACATTTCTCAACTCCTTCGATCATATTGGGTGGACAGACAAATATATATATATAGGTACATAAATCTTCAGTGAAAACATTACGCCTCTCTCACGTCGTTCGCGGGTAACAAACACATCATCGTAAGAACTTAACCTCCTTAACGAGTTACTTTAGGTTACCTGTGATCAACGAGGGCAAAAACAAAACTCATAAACTCAAAGATGATAAAAAAGTACACCTTGGCAACAACACTAGACCAATTAACCTGAGCGAAATTTCTGAAAGCAGCATAAATTAGCACCCTAAATGAGTTGATAAACTGCTAACCTTTCAAACATCAATATTGAAACGCAGACCAGTATTTCCAATATCTTCCCTGACTACATAACTTACTTCTTAACCACCTAACAATACTTTTTACCACTCTGTTTTCACATTTCAATCAGATTAGATTAGATTAGATTAGATTAGATTAGATTAGATAGGCGGCAGTAGACGAACCAAGAGGCCCATTCCCAAAGAGAGGCCGGGGGTCAATATAAGACTGTTGTCTATAATATAGTAACTTCACTATCTATGGTTCAACTAAATCACATTCACTGCGATCAACATTCAACTACTACAAAGTATCACTAGTCAACACGCTAGAATGACAAACTTTCATGGCATTTAAACTTTACCTTGGAATGATGCATGCATGGGGTGATCTAAGGGCTGAACGATTATCATTGTCCCCTGCTAAAGTGAATTTCACTACTGTCATAACCTTCTCACCCTAACGGAATATTCGGCCACCAGGGAAGCTGATTTACGATTTTAGCTCTTGTAGCGACCAATAATAATTATTTTCCTAGGGTAGCAATCGCTAATATAATAATAAACCACTCATTCCTGTTGATGCAATGGCTGACAAGCACGAATAGATGCACTTTGCTAACTCACCGAGATTTAGGAAATTTCTATCGTTTCAAGAGTTCTTGCCTGACGTTTTAATAGCGGCTCATGAATAATTCTTTCTGTTTGGAACGAAGATTGTTCCGTGTCATCCCGATGGGAAAGTCAAGCAAAAGTTCGAAATTTTCTCATCGCTGTCGGAGCTTCAGCGAGTTTTCCTCGTGGATTTCTATCTGTTTTGTCAGTCTAGCTGGAAATGATGTCACTCTTTCTGGTAATTTTTAACAAGCCAAAACAAATCGGCAGCCTCCGATTTTGCCTCTAAATAGGTCATGCTGGTTAAGATGAATCATATTTAAAATAATTTAGAGTTGAAACAAAGGAAGATAATAGGTAATAGGTGATTTTTCCCTTTCCCGATAAAAATAAATTGATATTTTGCTAATAAAACTGAGTTTTTTTTTCTAGACATGTTTTTTTTATTTTATTGAAGTTATGAATAATAACAAAGCTCGGATATACCTGTACTGCATGGCAAACGCTCAAAAATGATGCACATATAATTCATCTTGTGAATTCAAGTAACGGAACTCATTTATAAATGGGCGCAGTATTAAGCCAATGCTAACACTGCACCTGCAAGTAAGCCGTTGTCGGGCCGGAAATAGGTCGTTCTATAATCCACATACTTGCTTTTTGAGCAAATTTATTCGGTACAGGGACACCCACACTATAACAGCTACTGTAGGAAACTCACATGCACTGGTTCGCACCGCTAGTATATGTTGACGTGGCCCATGTTGAGTGTGCGGCTGCAGTCGACCACAGATTATCTTGGCTATGATGTCATATTGACGGAGACTGCTCCCAATTTTAAGGCCAGTGCCCTCCAAGTGGCTACGAGAGAAAGAATTACTAATGCTATACATTCAGGAGCATCAAGACTTTCCTTCCCTGGTGTGGGCTCGACGGCTCGATAATCATCAACCTTGTCACTGAGCTACTACGGCGAAGCAATGTTCCACCGCTGGTCATTACCACAAGCCGCTACTGCGGGACTCGGATCCAAAAAGCAGTGCTTGGTACTACCTTTGCGAGGCCGGGACGCGATTTTTTTCCTGAACCTTTCAGCAAGTACAGTCTCACGGCAGCCAATGGCGTGGCAAGTCACCGGCCACAGTGGGAGGGGCGAAGGGTGATGGTTTGTGATGGTGTTGCACTCAGAAGCATACCTTGAAAAAACTATGTAAATTCACAATTTACGTGCCGTGAAGTTTATTCTAATAATTAATAGGCATCAATTAAAGTGTGTGATGTACTTGAACTTCGTTTAAATGTGAGCAACATGTGAAACTTGCTCGTGTGTTAGCAGTTTATATTGAGTCTTTGTGTATGTCATGTACATGTTATAGGGAGTAAATATCACCAAGCATATTGCGCGCAATGCCTAGCCAATAAGTGAATTGAATCACTGATACATTAAATGGATAGGCTTGTTTTATGCTATGTTACACTAGGCCAGGTTCAATTAGTTCAATGGAGAGTAATGTTAAAGAGATGCGTGCATAACTACAGTATAGAAGTTTACAACGTTTTCTTTCTTAAGTATTACATAGGTTATGTTCTCAGTTCCGTACTCTCTAACTCGACGAAACTCAGCCTAGCCGTACCTAATCTAACCTAGGCTATCGCTATCCCTGCTCAACCCTAATTACCATGGCATAACCTACCCCATTTAAGCTAAATATATCTGACTTAAATTAGCCCTTTTCTGAAACTGCTGATTCATCTCACTTATTGTCGAAGCAGTACGCTGGGTTCAGCTTGTTCGTTGTAACACACACATACATTATTTGTAGACACTGGTCAGTTGATACAGGAAATTGGTGACACATTACGCTTACGACGAATTAGGCTTAAAACAAATGTTAAGGCGCTGTACTTTCAAATCAATCGCAAAGAGCTTTCTGTGTGTTCTTATACCCTCGACGATGCACTTACATTGTACTCACACTATTCAGATGTACTATAAAGAAATGAATGGTTTCGATGTATGATGAGTGCCCTGCAACTTAACTTAAAGCGCGTTCGAGAAGGGCATAAACTCAATGTGCTTAGCTTAAATCAAGCGGGACTATGGACGTTTTCGATTTAGAACCTTAAAGTCGAGCTAAGTCAAGCCCACTTGACTTAACTTGTCTGAACTGTTGACAGGAACTTTAGTTTCGTCGTTTTGCATGGTGTTATAGGTGTTTGATGCGACCGAAAATGATGAATGATCTACGCTGGATTGCCTAGTAGTTCTGTCATTTTGAATATTTGGTAGTGAGTCAT
>LQNS02276883.1:6463853-6496118 GCA_001587735.2 Parhyale hawaiensis | reverse complement strand
TAAAGTAGACCCAGGATCAGTAGACTCCCTCACAACACCCCAAGGTAGCGCAAGGATGGCACCAGAGACAGCATCCCAATACACTCTGGACTTCAAAAATATTTCACGCCTAACAGTGACTCTGGGGACCCGCTGACGAACCTGCAGCGTCGCAGATAGGGCACCATGGTCCGAGGAACCAATGGGAGACGCCACTGAGACTCCAATCAGATCAGAAACATCAGTCATCAGTAGGTCAAGAGCACCTCCTAACAAATGAGTAGGACCTTCAACCAATTGCTCACAACCAGAGGCACTCGCGAAGTCGAAGGCGGCATGACCATGGCAATCAGTCCTCCCAGAGCCTAACCAAAACTGCATCGTCTTTGGACCAAGGAGCGTGAGTAACAAAGTTTTGCTGAACATCAGCGCTCAATAGTCAAGCGTCGCTACCATGCACCGTGGGACAGTGTGGACGCTGCTGCGAGATATTCGCTGCGTTCTGCGAAATCGCTGAAGCGTTTTTCGCACTTATGAGCAGTAGTCTGGACGGGGCTTTAGTTTATTCGCCAACTATCCCGTATCATGGATACGTTAGTGTTTTTTTTTTTATCGTGGCTATAACATCCCCCTATCTTACCTCCATAGAGCTTGACACGAAAAACATAAATACAGTAAATAAGCAGATCAATACATATTGGTCGTCATTGTATAGATTTATAATTATATTTACAAAAGACTAAGCGCACATTGAGAATTATAATGCAGTGTTGATTGACTGAAATGGAGGAAGAAATGAAGAGCTATGCTTAGCTATTGCATATATAGTGTTTTCCAGCTGTGTTGTACATGAGCTACTTTGTCAAAACGTTTCTTTTCATAATAATGTGAAGTTATTTTCACTGTGAAAATTGCAGAAATATGTTTGTTGGTATTTTGAAGTCTCAGTCTAAACACGAAACGTAAATTTTATAGTTTTCGTTTATGTTAGTAGGTATTTCAGGTAGCTTCAGGTTAATAGCTGATAGTTTCTTATAATAACAATTGATGTTAACGGATTAATATTACAACATTAACTTCTGTTACAATCAAGAATTATCGGATTACTGTCATAGAAGGTTAGTTTTTGATTAAAGGATTAACGATTAACGAAGTTGGCCTTTCGATTAATTAACAATGAACACAACTGGGATGAGGGCGCCATGCTATGCAATGTGCATGTTATGTAGCTTCCGGTAACATCTCTGCCATCAAACCTTAACTTTACGAACTTTCTCAGCAACAGTACATACAGTGCGAAGCTCTCCAGTCAAATTTTGTAGCTACTGATGAACTTACCATACGGCTACTGGCGATGTACTCTGAACGTTAAAAATGCCGCAAAGTCATGAGCAAGTGTTCGAAATACAAAAAAAAACTAATTGTTCTGTTTCTTTTCTAAGGAGATTTTTTTTTTGTTTTTCAATGCGATCTCGTGCACTGACGTTCCCACTAAATGCATTCTAATTTACTTGAAGTAAAAGCACATGAGTATCTTAAGATCCCTCCTAATTACACTGAATTATTCGAGGGCAATAAATTCTTCCCCAACAGGGCTCAGCATCCCGCCATGCCAGAGCCCATGGCCGCTTAATATTCAGTACGAGGCACTGTCTCTTGGCAAACTTTTTATATTTAAGTTGAAGGCTTATTTTTAGTGAACTGCCGGAATAGAAAATGCAGAACGGAGCCAGCTGCTTAGCGTGGCATTTGCGGAAAGCCTTGCTTCGGCTTTGTTCTGCACGCAATTTATAATCTGTGGTGCATATAAATTGCGTCTCTGACTGTGGACTGGGATGTGCAGATACGTTTGTAGGTGCGTGTACGTGTGTGTCTGTGTGTAGGTGTGTGTAGGCATGTGTGTGTATGGGTGTAGGTGTGTGCGTGTACGTCTTGAGGTGTGTGCGTGTGCATCTGTAGGAAAAGTAAAGTCAACTTTGACCGCACCCACAACTGGGAAACCCACACGAACTGGTTTGAGCTGCTGATATAGGCCTACTGGCACCAAAGGAGTGAGTGCGGCTGCAACCGCCCACGGGTCACCAAGAACTATTGTGCCAATTTGACGGAAGGTTCAAATGAACTGCGACCCTCCCACCCCTCTCCTCTGAGGAAGGCAAGGTCCGACACGGCGCATTGCATGCACGGCCATAACTGCCGAGTCAGCACACCTAGATAAGCAAAGTGCTGGCGTGCCTGGGTTGGCCTCGAACCTACAATACGTATACGTCTGTACGTACGTGCGTGTACCTCTGTAAGTGTTTGCGTGTAGGTCTTCAAGTGTAGGGGAGCAAGAATACTGTTCAAGACCTGGGAGTTATCGACGATGATGGAACTTTCAGAGAACATATGATGTAGTGCAGTGCAAGTGGAGACTTATGATGGGGTGGATATGGAGATCTTCCTTCCCCACCCGGGACGCTGTGCCGATGCTGACCCTATATAAGGCGCTCGTTTTGCCACTGGCTGAGTATTGCCGGCAGCTCTGGAACACGAAGGCTCTGCCTGAGATCAGAAAGCTTGAGGGTATCCAGAAATCATACACGGCCAGGATTGCTGGACTCCAGCATCTGAACTCTTAGGAAAGGTCAAGTCTTTGTACTCATAAGAACTTCGCAGAAAAGTTACATCGTAATTTATACCTGAAAAATAACAATGGGTGTTTCTCCAAGTTTTAGCGATCATCTGATAATTTGTACATAAGAGAATATTCGCCGGGGGACGCCGTGTACGTGTGACACCGTCATAGAGCAATCGAGTCCCTGCGAGCGTACGAGCGACGTGTGACCGCTCATACCTTGAGTTACCTTGAGAGTCTTCGGAAGAAGTCCAGGTGACGTTTCTCACATCACCTTATACTTTTCATCACCCGAGCGGAGATAATGAGAGGTGAGAGAGGTGATAATGTTTTCGTTGAAGATTTAAGAAAATAAATATATTTGTATATTTGTCTGTCCACCCAACAAGTGGTCGAAAGAGTTGAGCAATGTTCATATTTTTCTATAGGGAGTTTGATGGATCGACGTAGATGTGACCATGCCAAAAACGTAAACCTAGCTGGCTATTAAAAGAAAATGACGGCGTTGAATTTTCCTCCCGGGGTGAATTTGCCTCCGCCGCGGCAGATCGTCTCACGCCACGAGGCCTCCCATTTTTCCTATGTTACGTATTATTAAGAGACTAAAATGCCCGCGCTGTCAAAAATGACAGTGATGCATTTGTGATGACCCGCCGTCATTGTTCATACTTCCGTAACTAACATATTTTTCTTGAATAGGCTACAAAGGCCAACTAAAATTGTCATAAGAGATGAGTGCTCGGTGTCAAATCATAAAGCCTCTGCAGCAGAGTGTCTAGCGATCGGGACTTCTAAAACTCCCTGAATTTTCCCTAATTTTAATTAAGTTTCTCTGAGTGTCAGATTATCCATTTACCTCTCGAATAATGTGATTACCAATGGGCTATGAGCTGAATGGGACTGAATATGTTATAAATCACCTTCACATTAGGATTTACTGCAAAATAGATCTAGACAGTCGTCCACCTTTCCCCTGCACTGCAGAACATGAATTAACTAGAGGGCCCAGCCGCCAAAAATAACGGCAAAAATTTTGGGATTGAGCTTTTTATTGCTCCGGTTCCAGGTATAGGTTTTGCTGTATTACAGGTCTCATCCATGGCTGAACAACGAACTAACGTAGTTCAGCCATGGTCTCCTCCCTGCAGGCCTGATCTTCCATTAGTGAAACGCAAGCTGTACAACCACGAGTTTTGCGATAGCAAAATATCCCCCCTGCAAGATAAGGAGTGAATATCAGCTTGGAATTGATTAAGCGTTAAGCTGCACTAAAAAAAATATAGTTCAGTCAAGAGAATTCGCTGGAAATGCCCAGGGCTCACCATTTTGTGGATACCAACTGATTGTTGATCCTCCAGCGTCGAACTTGGGCTGCGATGTAAATTCAATATGAAAAGGCTTCTAAAATATTACTGATTTTAGCAGCGTAGTCGGATTTATCAAGTAAAACTATTCTATTTCCCTTATCCAGTCGTAATATGACGGTAGAATCGTCTTTACTTAGATCCTATAGGGTTTTCAGATATTCTGTGTCAAGCTTGTATCGAAATGGTTTGAAGCTGTAGTAACTATTAAATGCGGAGTGCTTGAGGTGGCTGCGTACCTGGCTCAATCCATCATTAGTTGCTCAGTGTATAATTTCATTCTTAAGATTATGAATTAGTTTATCGAATGCCAAGAAATAATGATGGTTGTAGATCTTTTTCGGTGAAATACTAAATTTCAGTCCTTTTGCTAAAACCTGCTTTTCTGATTCTGTTAAGACATGCCTTGAGAAGTTGAATATTAAAGAGTTTGGATCCAATCGTTCAACTTGGTCTTTCAGTCCGAGATGAAAAAGTTTCTTGACTTGAGTGCACTTCACTATGGCTATTTTCTAGACGTTAACTGAACGAATATGCTTGCGGAGATGGAAGAAATTGAACCATGAAGTGAGCGACTGTAGATGTGGAAACAAAAGGATCTTTCGTGATTCCAAGCATTTCAAATGAGCCTTCTTAGCTTTCAGTTCACTTTCTCAGAGTTTTCTTTGGAAATTCGAATGGCAGAAGAGCGTGATATTTGCCGACTGTAGAGTCGAAATTCCACGGAGCTAGGTGTTAAACGATGTTGTATGCAGTTCTCCAAGAAGTCAATGTCACATTTGGCTTTCCTGATTTTCAAATAAATTTTCTCTAGTTCTCTGAACAGAGTCAGTACTTGTCGTCCATATCTTCGGAGCAAAATTTCTCGTATGGATTTGTTTTCGGGAAACGCAGTTTAACAAGGATTAGAATGAAGACTGTTTTAAAACTACAATCAGAGAAGAAGACAAAATCAACAGGTTCCTTCTAAAACTCAAAAAAGGCTTCTGCTCAGCTTGAAGTTTCAACTACTACGATATCATTCAGCAATGAAAGCGGGGATCTAGAGGCTGGGGATCCAGAGCCCACGAGATCCGGAGATCCAGAGACCAGAGATCCAGAGCTATATTTGTCACCAGTACCCCAAGCGCTGAAATTGTATGGTATCTCAATTTGTTTTTCAGTGCATGAATTTTCTCCTATTAAACTCTTAACTGCGTGACGGCGAGACGGACCGACATTGAAGCAAGAGAGGGAGCAAGCAAGGGACCAACAACTGTGTTTTATTATATACCTCGTGGATAATCCTCATATGGCTCAGGCTCGGGGGAACAAAGCATTCATAAAGATAACCCCACAAAATGAACGTCATCCACTGCCCTGCAGAAACTTCCCGAGTATTTTGATTCCTGGTCCCTGGTTTTCCTGAGCTTTCCCTGTTTTTTGTTTTTTTGGTTGATTTTCCCCTGAGTTTTCCCTGTTCTCCCTGTTTTCCAGACTGTTAGACAACCTAAATTAGTAGCACAATCGTCCCAAACCTTAGAAGAGGTGCAAAAAAACTTTTACATTAGCAAGCAGCAAGCATGACCAAATTAAAATACTTTGTTCCCCGTAGCGTATCCATGATACAGACCAATGAGCCTTCAGTACATCAGCTTTTTCTCTTAAAACTCGACTTAAAGAGAAAATTCTTAGTCAGTGGATGGCAGAAAGCAGAAATAAATGTGTCTGCTGCCCTATGAAAAATCATAGCTTCGTCTCTGCTCTATGGATCAGCTACGGTGCTGAATTTTTACGTCGTGAACTGAGAACAAACATACAGTACAGTATGTTTCGATGTCTGGAGAAAGTGCTAAACATCAGATGCCATAACCGCGCTAAGAGAAGCTGAAAATATCTCCACAGCTTCACTGTCAAGAGTTATTTCAAGCAAGATATGCATCCAGATACAAAGGGATAAGGATTCCACTTCCGCAACCTGGTCATCGATCTCCGACAAAAAGCTACTAAATTACAAAATGTACGACCTGGCCTATTTTTCGCCTATTTCGTTAAGAGCGTGACACGAAACCTATGAATAAATAAATAAAAATATAAATATATTAACACACGACGGTCATTCTTAGTATTTGATTTGAACGGGCCGTTCGATCAGCGCAGGGCTAACCTTGTTTCCTATGTTATTATTGAAGAGCTAGCTATATTATATTCACTAGCTTTATGCCTCCGTTTCCCGCGGGTGGTGGTCTCACGCCACGAGGCGTTCTAGTTAATATTAATCTTTTGAGCGTGGGATATTAGATGCTTGACATGTGATGGAATTTTCATTCTCGTGGTGCATCATCCGTTTCACTCATAATTTTATTGACCTGAATATCTTCGTGGCAGATGAAACTTTACGATGAGCATTGGCCAAAACATTTTCAGTTATTAACACCGCCATATTTTTATCCTGATGTGGTCACTGTTGAAATCCAGGTTACGCTGCTGAGCGCTTCCGATAACTTGTTTTGACTGAGCTATAGTTTCTTGGCGTTGCTTGACTTGTAAACTTTTAAAAAATACAATTGGTGATTCTGTTTGTTGGAGGAAAAATTTCTTCCCCGTACTCCCGCTGGCATCAATCACAAGTTTCGTTGATTTAGTGGAAGATTAAGCTTACAAATAAAATACGTATGTTGCGGTAAAATTCGTTCCACCAGTAAGAACAATAAAAAAAATATCACGAATTCGTTGCTGTTCATTTTACCGGCTGGGAACTCTAGTTGCCTCGCAATGCTCAGTTTGGAACTGAAGACTCATTTAGCTATTACTTAATTCTTTTAAGATTGACGGCGATTTAAACTAATATTAATTTTAAGCTGAAATAGGGTCCGGGGACTTTCGTGAGACCCTGTAGAAGTGTGTATACATGTACTTAGTTGTAGGTCTGTGTCCCTTATTGGATATATGAGTCTGTTTTGCACTTGAGTATGCCTAAGAAAGTAGTTTTGAGAAACGTTTGGTAGCGGTGTGAGTATAGCTCAGTCTACGAGAGAATGTATTTTTATATACCTACCTATTATGAAAACATGGAGTGTATTAATGTAACTAAAACAGGCAACTCGATGGGTCTGAGAATTTAAAAGAAAATTCGTTACTTCCCAGACTCCATTTATAGCAGGATCATCGAGAAGTATCGTCGATCCTGCCATAAAACCAACCATAATTACTGAAAATTATCGCTGCAGCCAAGTATACATCACTGAATTACCGTTCATACATACCTACCGTTTTCTACGTTTTTACTAGCGTAAATTATCCTCGGAATGTTTTTATAAAATAAGAGCCTATCGTTGACAAATGAGTTTATAATGTGGTTGTACGTTCAGTGTTAGCGCTTTTGACAGTGAAATTAAGATGTCGAGGTTGAAAGGGTGCTCTGTGGGCATGTCGATTTTGAGTAATGGTTGATAAAAATAACTGTAAGATTGGCAGCATTCTTAGATATGCCTAATAAGAACCAAATAACAATTAAAGCATAAGACTGTTGTTAGCAGAGGAATATGCGTCGAGCACTCTTGGAGCGCATAATTCCACCAAGCAATTCACTGCTGTCGAAATATCAAATTAGCCCTCAAACCAGAATTTTTTTCGTCATCACTAAAATTTGATCATTAATTGTTTAATTGTACCTCCTGGAATTAATAACAGTCTTTATAATTTTCTCCAAGATCCGTCTGTAATTTTTTAAGTTATATTCTGACAAACACTAAGAAATGAGCATAGTGAAAATCACAAACGGATAAACCGAACTTCACTTAATTTGGTTATTTATGTTTTTTTAACATTTTCAACAATTCCTTCAATTTCATGAATAGTCGTCCATAACTCTGATGACAAGCATCAGTCAAAGACACACTCGGAAAAAGCGATCGCACCAAAATTTTTATATTTGTTCCTTTACAAAATTTTAACATTTCCTATACATTTCATATATATCAGTCCATAACTATTTCACTCATGTTCCGGCAAACTTTATGACAAACATTAATCAAACGCACACCGAATGAACCATTCATCACCAAAATTAATTCACGTGCGTCTTTCATAAGGCACCGTTAATAACTTTTGTGGTTGTATTGCTTACAAACATAAAACAGATTATCAAAAAAATTGGTTACTTGCTCTTCGTAATATCCCTAACAATTTGTGCAAAGATCACTATATAACATTTGAGTTAAGTTACCAAGAACAAAGTAGCGGAGAAATGAACGGTTGAACGGATCTTCACCAAACGTTACATATCTGTTCTCGCTAACATGTCTAGCAATTCGCGTAAATTGCGTAAAAATCCATCCCTAACTTTTTGAGTTATCTTGATGGCAAACAAGTAGTAAAATACACTGTATGGTGATAAAATCATAACAGTGATCTTGAATTGGGAGTATAACCGTTGCACAATAGATAAATCGTGTCTGGTAGCAGCGAAACCAACACATAAAGTTCTTTTTATTCGTTCATAACGCTTCTTATTATATATGCATGTTGTGGACATAGCCATGTTCTCAGAGGCGATAATATCACTTAGTTATATTGCTTCGAAAAAAAAATTATAGCTTTCACAGAGTTCTACACTACTGATGGGCCATGGCACAAATAAATCTAGCAGCTTCTAAAATATTTTTAGGTATATCAGAAAAATTTAAGAGGTTACGGCATTTATCATAGGATCCCTCAAGATGCCTCTAGTTAGACTTTCACCAATAGGGCGATTACTTGGGAATCTAAAATTTAGTAGAAGTGAGACTGAAAAGGAGATTGTCGTGCGGCTTTTGCTATGTAAACAAACTAAAGTTAGTGCCGATTAATTTTATTTGTCGAGTTGTACAAGATAAGAAACAACTCAACAGAATAGGTGTCACCTGTGAAATGTAATGGGATGGCCGAGAAGTTCGGGCCGATTTTTAGAAGGTCATCTTTCGATTTATTTTAGGACATGATTGAATTAGGAAAAAATGAATTTGATTGCATGTCCATTTTGACCACAGTGCAAGCTAACTCTCCGGGGGAAAGGGTTTGAGATCCAGTAACCTGTATTAATGTTACAACTCTTTAAAATAAAAGATGAAATCATTTTTTGGCACTTAATTGATTCTTTTCGATTTCCATGACGGAAAAATTGCGGCACACCATTTCATAAATCTCATCGTCAGACATATTCAATAGGAAATTAATTTTGCTAGTGCTGCAACCTCAATAACTTTGGACATACTGAACAAAAAATTGATTCGACAAAATATGCTGTAACTCATGTGGTGTTTGATGTACCGAGCGGAAAATAGTTCGACAAGTATCTTAACCCCTTTGGTAATGGACATACTGTGCAGAATTTTAATTCCACATTTTCCGGACCCTGTCTATCTCACAAAAGGGATTAGAATAAATCATACCCGAATTTCCGTATTAGTGCATTGGGAAAAACCATTGCTCGCAGGCATGAAAGATGCAACCACCATTGTAATATTAATAAATCCCTGTCTCGCTCTTTCTCTCTTAAACCGGCAAGAGTCTGAGATACATCCGATGTCATAGTAGATACAGCATAGCTGGTTATAATCAACTGAAATGGAACGAAGATATTTAGTTTTACAATTTTTACATTATCGATACAATTAATTTGAATTATTTTGAAAACTTATAGTTTTGAACACTTTGTGAGAAATTGAATGCACTTAAGCTAAGTTATAGTAAATTTTAGCTCTATATAAACTCCTGATCAAAAGTTTAAGACCACTTTAAAATGTAAAAAATTACAACGTTTTAGTGATGAATAAATAAACTCCTTCGACTAGGGATCAGTAATTCCTTCAGATAATAGGTGAGAAAAACGAAACATACCGGCTATCGGCTATTGTAATTTATTAAGAAATGTACGTTTTTGTCCAATAATTAGTTTTTCAGTGGATCAAAATTATGAAACCAGGGTTATAAATGTGTAGTTCTAGGGTAATTACCGGCGTTTCGGCTCAGTTACAGGTTTACACTGATAGTGTAAAGGTGTCACTATGCCCAAAGCAAGCAAACTCTCCGAATTAGAACTTGGTCGAGTTGTTGAACTGCATAAGCAAGGTTTGTCACAGCGCGCAATTGCAGCTGAGATTCACCGCAGTAAAACTTTGACTTGCAATTTCCTAAGAAACCCTGAGAGTTATGGAACGGCAAAATCTTGTGGAAGACCGACAAAAATTTCTCGTGCATTGAGTCGGAGAATTAAACAGGTGATTTCTTGAGATAGAGGTCGGTCTTCCAGGCAAATCAAGGAACTCACAGATGCTGATTGGAGTTCACTAACCATCTGGCGATACTTACGACAAACGGTCATAAAGAACAAAAAGCGTCTGAATGGTAGTCAATTGTTTCCGCATTACAAAGTGGCCCGTTTACAGTTTACGAAAGCACCTAACATGGGACATTCAAAAGTGGTCTAAAGTTTTGTTTTCTGACGAAATAAGTTCTATCTGGAATGCCTTGATGGCTTCCAACGGTGCTGGCACGACAAAGAGATGCCTCTTGAAATGTTTTCCTAGCGTCAAAGCGGGGGAGGCTCCATTATTTTGTTGGGTGCCTTTTCCTACAGGTGAGCAATGAAGCTTCAGGTCTAGGGTTGTCAAACAACTCCTGGTTATGTCGGCATGTTGCAAAGATTATCTTTGTCGATGGAGTACCCTCGTCTGTGTGATGATGAACGTTTTTTCCATCAGAATAATGCAGCAGTCCACATTGCCCGCCAGACTATGCCCTTCTTTCAAGAAAATGGGGTCCGTGTTTTACGTCGTCCAGCATGTTTGCCAGATATAAAGCCAATAGATAATCTTTAGGGATGGCTAGAGATGCTTACAGATATGGTATATAATTTGCGACAGTAAACGAACTTCGTGATGCCATCTTTAGGAGCTGGGACAACATTCCTTAAACCCTCACGGAAACCCTCATTTCTAGTGTGCCACAAAATTTTTTTGAAGTTATTAACAAGAATAGAGGCAGAGCTCATTAAAGTAGAACGCCGAAAATTAAGACTACCTTATAGGCTTAATTTCCGGTGTTGTCTTAATTTTCGGTATCGAGTGTTTGCACTAGTATTACCTCAATACGTAGTTTTTTTCAAAAGTATCTATAGAAAACGTTCGGTGGTTAACTATAGTAATTTCAAAACAATATGGTGAGGCTATAAATACACAAAGAAGAGAGTGTCTGATAATTATTGTTCTTCAAATGAAACATCATAAGTTATACATACATTATGGAATTAACGAAAGAAGTAAAATGGCAATTGAAATTCTAAGCAACGCCCTCAAAGATTGCAGACCACCGCCAGGCATGTGTAACCGCAGATCGAATGTTGAATATCTGACCCAAAATCTAATGCAATCACTCCCAAAAATTACTCATTTGTTCCATAAGCATTTTCAGTGCCCTGAAAATTTCATAAACATCCGCCCAGCAGCTTAGGTGCAAGAAAACAGTGACCGAAGATACGAAACCTCACCGAAAACGAATAATCGCCCATAATAAATCCAGATCCCACAAAAAAAATAAATAAACTAAACTTTGATCAAATCAAAACCTCTTTCTAAATCATTCTACTTTCCTTGCTTATTAAATAATAATAAAAACTTGTAATGCGAAGAAATCTGGTTCAACCACAAAAATTAATCCTTAGGGCTAAATTTTGAGAGTCAATCCAAAATCTGTACCGGATAATCATATTGCACACTAAATTCAATCGCTTGTTCTTTGTAACATTACGAAAATATCTGGAAAATTAAAAAAAAAATTTGCCTGGTAGTTTAAGCGTTGGGGTTGAACCAGACTTTCATCGCATTACAAGTTTTTTTTTTTTTGTTATTTTGATAACCAATAGAATGATTTAGACAGAGGTGTTGATGTAATCAAAGTTTAGTTTATATATATTTGTTGGATCTCTGTTTTATTTTGGTTGATTATGGGTTTTTGATGAGGTTTCGTATCTTCGGTCGGTGTTTTCTTGCACCTAAGCTGCTGGGCGGATGTTTGTGAAATTTTCAGGATACGAAAAATATTCATGGAACAAATCGGTAATTTTTGTGAATGGTCTAATTCGGATCTGAGTCATATATTCAACATTCGATCTCTGGTTATACATGCCTGGCTGTGGTCTGCGATCTTTGAGGGCTTTGCTTAGAATTTCAAATAACATTTTGCTTCTTTCGTTAATTTCATATCGTATCTATTACATATTTTTCATTTGAAGAACAATTGCCAGACACTCTCGTTTTTTGTGTATTTATAACTCACAATATTGTTTGGAAATTAATATAGTTGATCATCGAACGTTTTCTTTAAATATTTTTGAAAGAAACTACGTATTTGAGGGGAAACTAGTGCACACCCTCGATGCCGAAAATTAAGACAACGCCGGAAATTGAGCCTATTACGTAGTCTTAATTTTTGGCGTTCTACTGCACTAAACTCAAGCTTTCCTCACCTTAACGTCCTTGTTGAAAGGTTACCTACGATGTCTGTTTGTGGTCTTATAAATTTGATAAACTAAAAATTCATCATTTGCCAAAAATGTACATTTCTTATTCAATTGTTACAGCTGGTATTTTTCGTCTTTCTCATCTTTTACCTTGCGGAATTACTGATCCTTAGTCGAATGAGTAATATTGAGTATATTTATTTATCACTAAAACATCGTTATTTTTTACTCATTCAGGTGGTCTTATACCTTTGATCAGGAATTTAATTAGTTCACAACATGATATATTCCAACTAAAAATTTGGTGGATGCAAGATGCAA
Source organism: Parhyale hawaiensis (assembly GCA_001587735.2). Lineage (NCBI taxonomy): Eukaryota > Metazoa > Arthropoda > Malacostraca > Amphipoda > Hyalidae > Parhyale > Parhyale hawaiensis. Next base: position 6,483,358 of record LQNS02276883.1, on the reverse strand, counting down.
ATATACTTTAAGTGTTAATATCCATACCTGGATGTAATTAATTGATAACATATAATGCATTTTTCAAACAACATACATCTTGACAAACTAAAAACTGTCAACAATCTCCTTCAGTCAGCGACTTAATTATAATGCGTGTTATGACTTGGGAAATCTTTTTTGTCTATACACCTAGCACTATCTATAGCTAGTTCATTTAAAAATAAATTTATATATGATTATGTAACTATAAGTATTTTCCACTGCCCTGCTCAGTCCGCCAACCAAACTCATTCAATAAAGTAAAACAGCGTTGCAATTCAAGAAAAACGTCATGGCCGCCAGCCAAGGACGCAGGGAGGCTAAATTAATCTCTAAAATAATTGTTGGCCAAAATATTTCGGGAAACTTGTTCGAAGTTAGTAATGGCCGCAGGAAACGGCTACTGCAACTTATTTCTCGAGACTGGTATCTGGGCAGTTCTTTATTACTGTGCCAATAAATTTGTTTGCAGTCTTCAAGAAGTACTAATTATGGCAATAGTTTAACAGCATCCATTGATGTGAATAACCACAAGCCATATAGATATAGCTTACAGTCTTTATAAAAGCAAAAATTTTCGCTCTCAGAGTAAATGAATCAAAATAACCAATTGCAGTTATTCCCCTTCATTTTAAATGCATTGTAACACTCACTTTGAAATTGCTATATGCAATTATTCTACTGCCACGAGAACTTCAATCAGTTCTTCTAGCTAGACGGACTTTTGTTGCAATTGTTTACTTCAGTATAGAATGAGTTGAATCAGACAGTATCGTTCACTTCGGAGCAAAAAATTATACCAGGGATGAAATTAAATACTCCAAGATTTATTGCAAATTGCTAACTGCTGGAAGGTTATGCACTGCCAGTATAAGATAAACCGACGGGTTCAATAAAAGATGAAACAGCAAATTCGAAATGAAAATAACGCTGAGCTAATGAGTCAGTCCTTTGCAGTCGTGACTCTAGCCTTCCAAAAAAAAACAATATTATCTCTGCAGGTAGCATCTATTGTTTATAATAGTCCTGTTAACCCTTTATCTCATTGCGTGCACTATGTACAAGAATTCAAATAGCGCTTTTCCTATGGGAAAGGGTTCTCTAAGTGTTCATTATTGTAGATCGAGCGTTGGAATGGCGAGACTGAGTTTTCGGACATCTCTTTCGCACTCGGTTCGAAATTTATTCTCAAACTCGATCCTGATTGAGAAATCGAATGCTGAATATCCAAGTTCTAGACAAGTTAAAGCTAATCATAGTATATTCTCACCATCAAAACAGGGAAATGAAACACCTTTATATTTCTAGCTGAACCTGTTAAATACTCACGATAAATTCGACAGAATGCAAACATCGCTCCATTGCTACCGCTTAATTGGCAAGGTTTCGCTCTAAAAAAGATACGGTCTTATTTAGCCGTTTATAAAGAACTAGTGGACCCGTGCGTGAAACATTCACACAATAACCTATACGTTTGCCTAATGCCTCTAGGCCGGTGCGGAATCTCCTCTTCTCTTATTTGCTTCCTGATTTTCTTCTTTTCTTCATCGATCCTTTGTCGTGAAACATCTTGAGTAAAACACTCCAACAAACTTAAACAAAGTAGCAGCTCATATACAATGTGTGCGCTCCGTAGCAAAGATACCGTTGATACCGTCTTTCCACCTCAAATATCTGCTTCATTTGAGGTGCTCAAATTTTGACCTATGAAGAGAAAACTGCTTCGTCAGAGAAAAGCAGTAAGCTAGCAGAAATAATTGTCTACTGCCCGTGAAAATTTATGTTTCGTCGGTTTCGTTGACAATTGCATCAAAGTGGAAAGAATAGCTCATGCAACAAAATCATCTGTGGGAAGAAACTACGAATCAAAAAGCATGAGAGTGCCAACGGTAGCTTCAGATATCTTCAGTGCTATGATTTCAACTTCGGAAATGCAAGAAGTGCATTCAGAAATAAGGTCGCCCTATACTTTGCCGTAGATTCGATGTATGGAGAAGCTAATACTCGTACAAATCAGACTAAGAATGCGATGTCTTCATTGTTGGAATTTCAACTGTCCCTGCTCAAGATACGTTTGCCATCTTCTGCAACCCGGCCTATTTTCTGCCTATCACTTTCAATGGAGCTTGAGAGGACAACCAGAGCCTAAAACCTGGTCTAAATTCTGCCTATCTGTTTCGTTAAGAGCGTAACACCGAACATATAAATAAATAGATAAATGTATAAACATATAAATATATGTATTTATATATAGACACACGACGGTCATTCTTAGTATTAGATTGTTAAATATTTCTCCTAATGACTACGAAACTCATTCATTCATGATTTGTGTGACAAACGCGATACACCGCGCAGCGTAGGGCAAAATCGCGATTAAAGTGGTCCTGCTTAGCGCAGTAGATTCGATTTGCGTTGCCTCTGCTCTGACACCGAAATCTAGATTACCTTAAATAAAACAATGTTAATAGAGAGATTTGCTTACGTAGAAGTACGCGGTATAAACCTAGTATAAGTGGTGACAGTGGAAGTGGCATCTGTCGCACCCACTCATATATACAACACGCGCAAACCACCTAAACGCGCTTGCTTCGATCGCGCAAATCCACCAAGCGCGCACATCATATATACGCTGCTCCAAGCGAATTTCCAATGTAAGGGAAGCTCCCAGAAACTGATTTTTCCCGAGGCTGTTTAGCAACTTGCGAGGCCACTTAAATCGCTTTTGCAATACTNTACAATTATCTCTCTAAACGAATGCATCTTCATGCGCCATATTTGGATCATATTCACCACTGTCACCTTCACCGTAGACAGCGTGGGTGAGTATATATGTTGTGCGCGTTTGGTGGATTTGCGCGAACGATCGATCGCGCTGCGCGTTTGGTGGATCGTTCAAATTTTAAAATGGAAAACAAAAAAAACAGTCCTTGCCTCCCCTAACCTACCCGACATTAAACCCGAATATAGTCCAACTTAACCCAAATTACGGCCTAATACCTACAACATCCACCAAACGCGCAGCGCGATCGATCGATCGCGCAAATCCACCAAGCGCGCACATCATATATACGCTGCTCCAAGCGAATTTCCAATGTAAGGGAAGCTCCCAGAAACTGATTTTTCCCGAGGCTGTTTAGCAACTTGCGAGGCCACTTAAATCGCTTTTGCAATACTAAATCTTCGGTCCTTTAAATTGATTCTATGAGAAGAAGTCACACAGGGTCAAGCTGGGTAGAAATGGGCATGAATCACTGTTGTCGTTTTGTTTTATCGACAGAAACTTCTGAATAACGAATGCCTAATTGTAACACAAAATCTTATGACACATCCCGTACAAAAGCTCTCCACAGTGTTGCAACGTACACTGGAAGGTCGGCCTACGATTTTCCAAGGCTATATTCTGAAGAACAACAACATATTCAGACGATATGCCGGTTGAGTGTGTTCTAAGCAGAGATCATTGTTAACCAATGTTCTGTCATTCTTAAAATGTTTAAGCCATTCGTAACTTAATAGTCCACGACCTGAAGCGCCTCCTCAAGTTTTTGGTTCTGCATTCAACGTGTTTTTGCAGCGGTTTTCCAGACGCTAAAACAGAAGTTTATGCAAACTCGTAGCTCTCAGAATTTAAGCGTCAATTTCACGTCACGCAACACACGACAGTGTAAAAATGAGCACGAAAACTATTCGTTTCCACTAAGAAAAAAAAAAATGCTAGAGGCCCTGACGCACAAATGCCGTATGAGGCGTCATCTGGCTCGACTTTAAATGCTACAGAGATCATTCTGAAAATTATTGGGCACCATAACATAAAACAAAATTAATTTGTTTAAAAAATTAAGGGTGCTTGTCTCATTCGTTACACAACAGAGACTGAAATATTCAATCCATCTATCGTCTGATTTTAATACAGAATATTTATTTCAAAATTTGACTAATTTTCTCTCAAAAAAATGAGTTCGATTAATTGCCAGAATTTATAGAAAAACATTCATAATGAATTGCTATTGTTATAATATTTCATTCCAAGGCCGCTATACGCAACTAGGTAATGAGATAAAGAAAACTACCTTATTCAACAGTTAACCACAGATAGTTCTATCTATTAATTAATTAAGTAGATGAACGACGTCGGTCATTTATAATCCTTATTTAATAAAACACATCGTGTATTTATTTATTTGTTTATTCCGTGTCCGCTCTCGAGGAAATAGATAGGCGGAAAATAGGATTTGTTGCAGAAGGTGGCTGAAGGTTCTTTATCCCTGTATCTGAAGGCACTTCTTGCTCGAAACACTTCTTGAAATCCAAGTGAAGATATTTACAGCTTCTGGAGTCCGTTTCTATAACTTTTTTCTTTCGGGTCACGACGTATAAAATCGGCAGATGGTTAACGAAGGGCTCTGGAGGAGACGATTTTTCACGGGTAGTAGACAATTATTTCTTCTAGCTTACTGTCTTTGTTATATGACGGAGCAGTTTTCTCTTTTTTTTTTCTCTGGTTGCGTTCTCATTTTCATAGGGGATCGCTGTTCTCCTCCACAGCGCCTGATCTACCACCCAATCGTCCTCCAGCTGCTTCTCACTGAAATCTTTGCACACTCTGTCGCTCCATCACAGTTTAGGCCGTCCGCGACTCGTTCGGCAGTTTTTTCTTCACAGGCTAAAATTTTAGCACTTCAAATGAAGCCGATATTTGAGTTGCTAAGACGGTATCATTGACACGGAGCACTTACATTGCATATAAGTTAACCTGACTGGAGTTTAATTTAAGTTTATTAGAGTGTTTTATTCGAGCTTTTATTTCTGTCAATCAACATAGAGGAACTAAGGATGAGAGCACGAAAAACGATCAGTGAAGGAAATGAAGAAGCAAGTCAGAGAAGATTCCGCACCCGGCCTATAGGTATTAGGCAAATATATCGATTATTGCGTGAATTTTTTCACGTACGGGTCAACTAGTCTATATTATAATTCTGCTTGAGGCTCTATTCGTCCGGTGTCTGTTTTAGGTTGGGGGAACTTCAATTTGCAAGAATTTCTGATTTTCGCTGGAACGAAGTTCAACCATAGCTGTTTTCCTAAGCGCTTCTTCAAAAAAATTTCAGTCACTGTCAGAGCAAAGCCATGAACATCATTTCACTTGTATCTTATCTACCGCTTTTCATTTCATTCACAACATATTATGTTTGCTTTACATGTGGCGATCGACGATCTTAATAAGGCCAGCCAGATACGTATTTAAGGTACGCTGCTAGAGAATGGAGCGGGTAGTTTTGGACATATCGGCGATATTTAATTAAGGAAGTACAACGACATCTTGAGAACAGAAGGTTCGGCTGCTTAAGAAACTGGCCGAGTCTGTTTATTGTATATCTATCGCATCAAAGAGAGCAGGAAAACCATGGGCTACTGATCAATAGCCATGGGTACCGTAGTTGTAAAAAAAATCGTACACGCTGACAAAAAACTGAAACACGTAAGATTATGATCGGCTAAATCATTTGTAAACAGTGAAAAACAGAGCGTAGACAGGGCATGCACATTGAATAAATATAGGAGAACAATGCAATAAGTACCAATGTATACAAGATTCACAGGTGAGAGAGGCTAAGTCCGCAGGAAGAGATGTGTTAATATTATTATAAGGTTGCCGCAGGGGTTCGTGAGGCGGACTTTAGATTAGACGGAGTAGGTTAAATAACAGGAACCATACCTTGTGTCAAACGAAAGTAGATGAAAACATAAATTATCCGTGAAACTTTCACGGGTCCCGCTAGTAACAATTGTTTTACCAAATGTCTCATATAGCGCTCGCCTAATTTATCATATATTCCTGCATTAGATTAGCGTAATACATTAGATAAGGGCGACCCGCAGCTGCTGGAGTAAACTGGAATTTACCTACATTTATAAATATGTAGTTTGGTACTACTTTTTTCCAACGCCGCACTAAAACCCAAACGTGTCTACACGTTTGAGATATACTTGGTGCGCGCGGAAAAATTACACGGTCTGTAGTGGCCTTTCAGGTTGGACCCCTGGAAATTCTACAGTAATGAACAAATATTATCAAGTTTTATCCATTATATAATGAAACACAGTTGTTGGTCGCTCCCTTGCCTGCTCTCTTGCTCCCTTGCTTGCTTGCTCCAATGTTGGTCAGTCTCTCCGTCACGCAATTAAGAGTTAAATAGGCGAAAATTCATGGACTAAAAAACAAGTTGAGATATGATACAATTTGAGCGCTTGGGGTACTGGTGACAAATACAGCTTTGGATCTCCGGCCTCTGGATACCGGGCTCTGGATCTCCAGCCTCTGGATCCCCGCTTTCTTTGCTGAATGATATCGTAGTAGTTGAATCTTCAAACTGAGCAGACACTTTTTTATATTGAATTTACATCGCTGCCAAATTTCGACGCTGGAGGTTCAACAATCAGTTGGTATCCACAATACGGTGAGCGCTGGGCATTTCCAGCGAATTCTTTTGACTGAACTATATTTTTACCTCCGCCAAGGAGGTTGTGTTTTCGTTGTGTTTGTCTGTCTGTCTCCAAGATAACTCAAAAAGTTAAGAACCGATTTGGACGAAATTTACAGAGATTGTTAGGTATATCAGGAGGAACAGATAATCAACTTTTGGTGAAGATATGTCCATCCGTTTGTTTGTTTGTTTGTTTGTCCATCTCATTTTGTCAATGTAATAACTCAGAAAGTTATGGATGGATTTTGATGAAACTAACATGAATTGTTAGGTATGAAACAAAGAGTAGGTGATAAAACTTTGGCAATGATCTGTTGGTGCGTTCGTTCGGTTGTCACTGTTTTTAATTTTATGTTCATTAGCACAATAACTGAAAAAATAATGAATTGATCTTTATGACATTTATAGGGGTTGTTATTGATGTTAAAAGACATAAATGATCAAATTCTGGTGCACATAGGTTTGTTCGTTTGTATGTTTGACTCATGTTTTTCATAACGTTTGTTAGCAGTATAACTCAAAAAGTTATAAACGGATCTTCAAGAAAATTCCACAAGCTGTTATTACCATCAAAAGGCACAAATGATTAGATAATGGAGTTTATACAAAAAAAACCTTTCACGGCCAATTTGAATTTTTTGCTACCGTTGCCTCTCTTGGCGGATGTATGCGCTCTCAGAGTGCTCTAGTTCATAGAGCAACTTAACGCTTATTCAATTCCAAGCTGATCTTCACTCCTTATCTTGCAGGGGGGATATTTTGCTATCGCAAAACTCATGGTTATACAGCTTGCGTTTCACTAATGGAAGATCATGCCTGCAGGGATGAGACCTGTAATACAGCAAAACCTATACTGAGAACCCGAACAATAGAAAGCTCAATCACCAAATTTTTACCGTCATTTTTGACGGCTGAGCCCTCTAGTAGAATATTAAACTGCCCGTGACCCGATGGATCGTTATCACTATTTTTTTCTTTTTTCCTTTCGCAAAAGTCAAGTGTTATTTAGCTGATCGTAGACAATGCGCTATTTGTCTCCGTTCACTCCAGGCCGTGTGGGTCACCATCACCAGCGCCTTTGCTCTGAGAGCTATATTCAACACTGCCTGTGTGCAAGAGAAATATATATGTGACGTATTGTCCAATTCTATTGCCCGTATCACCTTTAATTTTAACTTGCACGTTTATACAGCCGAGCTCGACTTAATCTTCTGTATCATGAATACAGACAACCGAAATATACATCTAACTTCCTGCAATCTGTTACTGATGAAGAGCGTAAAACTCGAACGTAGGAAGAACGCTATTAACATTATAGGTAGGAACGTCCGTTTATAACTTTGGGACTTCCATATAAATCTGTTATGCAATTTATCATATATGATTTCAAACCTTCATACATAGACCGCAACAGCACCTGACTATTAGGTCCAAGTGGCCTCTGACGCTGGCGGCCAAAATGGAAAAAATTGGATTTTTTCAAGAGCTATTATGAACATGTCCAGGCACGGTCATGCAGGCAAGCACCCAAGTGCGTCTCAGCCGTATCCAAGATACCTTCTCAGTAGTATAACAAATACCGGTACCAGAACACATATTCAGGTTTTTGTAAAAACATACATTGAGTTTGAAAACTCAATGTGTGTTATTATCCGATGAAAAAGCTTAATATGTGTTCTGGTACCTGTATTTGTTTTACTACTCTTCTCCACTAGAAAAATGTTGGGTACCTTGGTATTTTTTTCTCCAGTGTTAGATAGGGGGAAAAGAATAGCTCCTGAGAAAATAAAATTTTTCCGTTGCCGACGTTTGGCCGCCAGCGTCAGACCTTAGAGTCAAGTACTGTTGCGGTCTTTGCTTCATATAACGTAAAAACTAAGAAAATTTTGACACCTGTGACATCCTCTCTTTATTAAGTGATACAACATAATTATACTACCGAAGAAAAAAATTGAGCTACATTTTAACTTACTAATATTATACATCCATCGAATAATACTGCATATACCGTGAGAATTGAATAACCACTTTTCTCTGAATATTTCTGCGATTCACTACTTGATTTTTCAGTGCACTTCCAATGAACACGCGGAGTAGAGCCTGTTGCTCTTTACCCTTTTGTACTGCAGAAGAGTATATCTTGTAATAACAAAGGATATGATTCCATAACAATGAACTACACTCCCAAGTTATGCTCATGCGAAGTATTGCCTGTAGCTCTTCACCCCTTTTTATGCTGCAGGCGAGCATATCTTGTCATAACAACGGAAATGATTTCGATAACATGAACTGCACTCCCAAGTTAGGGTAGTTTTACCCTTGACTTTAGACTCGACTGTCGGAATTTGAAATTGTACCCAAATGCTGAAGCCTCCCGTAAGGGCGAGCTGAAGTGCTATAGCTTTCCTTCTCAGAGCCGAAGGCGAATGTCAGAATTCACGAGTGCCGGCCATTGCTGGAGCGAGCCCGACCGCCGCCAGAAGTCAAAAAAGTCCACGGGAGAATTCTCCGGATTTCGCTAGCATCTCCAGATCTGGGATAGATCGCATGAGCTTTTCAGCTTCCGTACACTGAGTGACGACTTACCTTCAGCTTTAATGGAATTTATAGGGTAACTTTCCACTCTACGGCTGAGAAGGTGTCAGTTAAGTGAAGCGATTTATTGGGGCAACGTCCGTAAAATATCTTTGTGAAGTGCTAAGCAATACCCATTGAGGAGCAGGACTTGAAAAATATTGGAACCGCTTCCGCGAACCCGGAATAATTTTATCCTCGATTTATAAGGAAAGTCAATAGCTGGAGTTTACAGCAACATTTTGAATTACAGTACAAACTGGCCAATGAAATGGAGCAGTAGGCGTTCCGCATACAAACAGCCATAAAGAAGAGCTCGAGGGACGCCCTGCTGAGGCGAAGAAAGTTTCAAGAGTTTCGGGAATGGCAGATATGTTTTTGTAGGCAAGACGGCGCGGGAAAGCCTTTTGTTAACAACGTAGCCAAATGTGGTCCAGAAGACAAAGTTTTTAGCTTTAAAATTCCTCGTGAAACATATGCTCAATGCGAGATTTCTAAGAAATCAGTTTTAGGTTTAGGATAAAGGTTCAAACTGGCTCAGTTTTGTTAACAATATATTCGATAAAGCTCATGCAAAGCGCCTGATTAGTAATGTAACCACCGATAGAAAAATATATATCACGGATTGAACCCAAACTCGATTAAAACAACTTACCGAAATTTACAGTCTTTGTGGTTACTGTTATAAGTCCAATTAAATGTTACAGGGACACCGTGTATAGCACATAATCGGTTCTTAATTATGAGGGACAAATCATGTGCATCAAAGGACACATTCGAATGGGAGCCAAAACTGTCCCTTTCAGACTTGGGTTGTCCGAAACTTGGTTTCCCCTTGAGCTGGGTTTCAGGCATTGACCCTTAATCGCTTATACCCTTGGAACTTCCAAAACCGCAATCTTGCTTCATAAAATGGAGTTTTCAGCAGGCACAACGTAATCGTCTTGTTTCTAACACTTGTAACAAAATTTAAAGTGACAAAGCCAGAGCTTCTGACCGAAGTCCCATACGAAAACAGCCCCGAAGACTAAATGTCGGCGTTCAATCGAACGTGCTCTAAATCGCAGAGTTACTAAAGACATCTAAAATTCGTTATCGTCCATCAGGGTAATCTAATCTGGTAGAGCTTAACTTGTTTCTAGCCTAAGTTCTAAGTGCTCGAGTCATTAAATTTAATCTAGTTCATGGCGTAATCGGTATCTAATTTATGCTTGGAACTAATTTCAAACTGAAAAATCGACGGCCAGGAATGAATTCCCGGAAAATTTGAGCCAATTGGACTGGAGTATTTCCATTAAGGTCTACGAACCAAGATTGATTAACTATGTATGACGCAGCTATCCTAATTGGCATATAACTGATCTTCCAACGATCCTCTCTGAACATAACTAACTAACGCTAACTGTCTCACGGTTACTTTAGTTGAACATACTACCGCACTTCCTGTGCTCCACCTGGTACACAACTAACTAGTGATAATGTGTCGCATACTTGCTTTAGTTCGTATATTTCCGCACTTCCTGTGCTCCACCTCAAGTTTGTGCACAACTTACTAGCGCTAAAGTTTCACATAGGAAGTTTAGGTTGCATATTATCTCACTGCCTGTACTCCACCTTGTACACAACTAACTCACCGCAAACTGTCACAGAACTCCCCTAGTTTGCATATCACTGCCATAATTCTGCGCAGCAGGGGTACCAGTGCCACAATAAGGACTGTGTCGTGGCACTGTCTAAATTAGGCGTCGCATTATGGTGCCACTCTATGCGTCTCTCCCTTTATTCTCGCAATATAATTCAATGCTGCAAAATTGCCCTAGATTATGGCCTGCCATTCGGGCCCACTGTGTCGCAAATGAAACTTAGGGCGAAAAGCGCCAAAATCATGGGGGAGAATTGAGCGATACACGAACCTGCGGAGGGAGCTTCTTATATTCAATGTAAAGGTAAATGTAGGGAGAAAATATCGTGATATCTGAGCTAGGTAAGAGGATAAGACGGAGATAATGAGCGTCAGGTTATAATAGATATGCGTGTGAAATTATTATACGGTAAGAAAGCAGGAGCCAAAGCATTAATATGAGGCAAAAATGAGATATGATATTTGGGTAAGGTAATGATGTATGGAAAACTTTGTCTCGATACGTAAACAAAAAAAAAAAAGTATTCAATTAATGCTAAGTGCAAGTCAGCAGTAAATATAAATGTATGAATTAATGTTGCGTATGGAAATTTTAAAGAAAGGAAATAAGTAAAGTCAATATGGCGTAGCAATTAAGTAAACACAGTTGTAAAGAAAAACTACTGCTGGGACGAGTCAAAACTACGAAATCAACAATCATTGTAAGGGTATACTGAAAAAAAAACTATGGCGTGTTGAACAAGCAGGTGAAGTGAGCCGAAATGTTGTCCCAAAACTAGCACGTAAACGTGTGCATTACTTGCACACCCACACTTGCCCTAGACCCTCAAATGGGACGCGTGCGATGGGGCAACTGTGCACGCGTAGCAGCCCTCTATTTGAAGCCCTTGGCACAGGTGCAGTTAGCGTAGAATACGCTGCGAGCGTCAGCGAAGCTCCGCAATGTTAATCAAATTGTCATAAGCGTGCCGGTTCAGCACACTTTGCCGGGCAGTGGCAGAAATGCCTGCCTTATCGTGCTCATACAGCACGGCGATCGCGTGTTCTGCAGCTCAGACCACGCTTGCAAAAGACAGGATTTTTTGAGTGATAAGGCAATTAATATGAAAAAACGTAAAATCATAAAGAAAACTTGGCGAAAAAAATACGCATGTAATGGTACGCCGAGAATATACAAACTAGGCAATGTCGTAAATACAACTAAGACAAGTTATGATAAGTTACAATATTTGGTTAAGGTGTAATTGATACTAAATATACAGAAGGAACAATGATCATTATACTCCATGCTTCCTCCAGTATTACGATGTTATTGGCGCTTGTGCGAGTATACATTTATATAGGCTGGAACTGATTACACGTCAATCGACATTATTTACAAGACACATTCAATTCAACGAAAATTCGATTTGCCACCAATGTAAAACAGTTTCCAATCATTATTAAACCAATTTCCTTTATGTGAAATAGGCATTCTACATAAATAAGGAATCGTGTTCAGTGAACTTGAGTTTTTACTCAACTAACTAACTTACCTGGCCGGTAAAAATGACGACGTTGAAAATTTTGGGGGAAGTTTTTCATTAATCATACTTTCGTTACAAATTTAACCATGTACGTAGGATGCAGTGCAATTACTAATACTAGCGGGACCCGTGGAAATTCCACGGCTTTCTAGTGTTTTCTCCTATTTAACTGCTATGAACCTAGGCAACGCTGTTATATACACAATGATAGTTTATGCCTAACTCACCTTAATAATTGAGGTACGACTCTTGAGGGGCCTCATCCACCTTCAAGTCGAGTGGCTAACTAGGACCTTCATCGGCTGTTTCAGCATGGACCGAACTCGATTGATTCGGTTACTGCGGCGCAGCCACAGAAATTGAAGATAGTTGTCACCAAAAAATTGAAGATTGACTTCTCTACTGAGATGGTATGCAACGCATCGTAATTTTTACCTATTCTAATTTGAAAGCGTACCGGTCGTGCTAAAGCAGGAACTAAAGCAGGAACTTAGGCAGGAACAAGCATAGATATAATACAGACTAGTGGCCCGGGCCGTCATTATAAAAATGACGGTAGAAAATTAGCACCTCAGGAAATCCACCGCTGTCTCCTGTGCTTCTAGTGGCCCGTGCCGTCATTATAAATGACGGCAAAAAATTAACACTTCACCAAAACCCCCGCCGTCTATTGGGCTTCCTCATTTTCCCCTATCTAATACTGAAGAAAAAGATTCCAAGGTACCCAACTTTTTTTTCGCCTTTTGAAATCTGAATTATCTCCTATCTTATTAGTTCTATTTTCCCCTATCTAATACTGAAGAAAAAGATTGCAAGGTACCCAACTTTTTTTTTTTCGCCGAAGAAAAAGATTGCAAGGTACCCCACTTTTTTTTACATNTTTTTACATTTTGAAATCTGAATTTTCTCCTATCTTATTCCCATAGAGCGTGACAGGAAAGATATAGATATATAAATAAATAAATAAATAAAAACACGACGTGAATTATTATATAGTATACATACTGATTAATACGCTGATGATACAAGAACAGGTTTGAGCAGCGTCAGCCTAGCTGTTGCTTCGAAGCAGCAGTGCACGTTAACGGGTTAAGAAGGCAGCAAAACTTCGGTGAAAACATGAACTCCAGCTCCGTATCATTGATACACAAGGATGTCAACCCTGTAAACATTTTTCATTCCAACGAAAAGCGGTGCCGGTAAATAAATAAAAAACTGCCACGTAAACTCCGTTTCTTCACCGAACTCGGTTATTCTGCTGTGTTCGGAAAACACCTATTTTCTTCGCTGACGATTCACTCAACTTGGGCATTGGGAACTCAGAGTCAATATAGCTTTCATGTGAGAAGTACGCAAAAATTAGGATCTATGAGAGTATTCGGAGAATTTTCCGACAACCGTATTTGAAGATTTGAAATTGGCCAATAAGGAAGAACATAGGCGACCTAAAAATTACTTAGTTTTGCCCCTTGCCTAATTTTATCTCACTAGGTTTCATCAAAGCGTCGGAAATTATAGAAATGAAATTCACGTTGAGAGTTATATCATATATTCTTGATTTAATTGCATGTCCTCGTCTGAAATACACTTCTACTAGCAAGTTGTTTTTCAATCTTTTTAATCCTAGTGGCGTGGTATGATAGATATTATAAATCAAAGCAGTAATATTTGTAAATTCACTCTATCTTAGTGCGATGTATAATTTGTACATAAAGTACTTGATAAATATTAATGCCTCATAATAAACCACCGTTCTGGTTATCTGCTATGCGAACTGAGCGTCGAAAAAAGTTATCAAAAACATTTGGGGTTTCGAGTTCTTTGATATTTGGGGTAATGAAACAAGTAAAACCTGAAAATGATTCCGAAAGTTGTTCTATCAAAATAAAACAAAAAATGTGTATGTCTATATATTTTAAACCAAAACAGCGAGAACAATAATACTGATGACCCTTTCTTTCGTTTATTGTTCTCGTTTTCTTTGGTTTAAACTTACACATTTTTACCTCCGCCAAAGAGGTTATGTTTTTGTCGAGTTTGTCCCTGTGTTCTTACGAAATTTACGGGGATTGTTAGTCTTGTTAAGAGTAACAGATGATTAACTTTTGGTGGAGATCTGTTCAACCGTTTGTTAGCGCGTTTGTCTGCCTCTCTTTTCTTAGTACCATTACTCAAAAAGTTACGGACGGAATTTTATAAAATATACATAAGTTATTAGGTATATCAAGAAGAGTAAATGACCAAACTTCGGTGATCTGTCAGCTTGTTTTTTTACTTGTTCCTGTGTTTGACTTTATGTTTGTTAGCAAATAACTCAAAAAGCTATGAACGGAACTTCATGAAATTTACAGGAATTGTTAGAAATGTTAGGAGACATAAAGGACTAAATATTGGTGATAAACGGTTGGTCTGCAATGTTTTGTGCTTAACTAATGTTTGTCAAAATTTTTGTTAGCACCTTAACGTTAAGTTATTAACAGAATTTCAATAAAATTACAGAAGCTGTTACTAGTGCCACAGGGCGCAAGTGATTATATTTTGGTGCTGATACATAGAAAATCATGGTTTCAGAACCAATGTCAATTTTTTGTTACCGTTTCCTTGCTTGGCGGAGGTATGAGCTCTCAGACTACTATAGTTTGTTTTCTTTGGATAAAACAATTTTTTGAGTAATTTTCATGATTTACTTTCTTCATTACCTCAAATATCACGGAGCCCTAAAATCTTTGATAGCTCAAATCTGACGTTCAATTTACATATGACAAGTAAGTATTCTATCCAAGTTCCCTACTTCAGAAGGGGTAAGGACCTTCAACTGGATTTTTAGTTATATTTTACCGAGCACTGGACAATATATATGGACGTCGCTTTCAAAGTGGTGTTCGATTAGATTGCCAAAACCTAGGCCAAATGAAGGTAATATCCAGTTAAAGTTCTTTACAACTCGTAAAATATATATGGAATATAATACTAGAGTACCCATGCCGTCAGAAATGCCGACGAGGAATATTGTGATGACTCTCTTTTCTCTGACCACACTTTCATTACTAGTACGCTTTTGAAGAATATGCTGCAACCCCCCCCCCCCTCTCCCTTCTCTAACTATCATGAACAGATGAGTGTTCGCTGTTTCAATGCAGCTGAGCAAGCACAATCCTTCCGAATCTTTGGTAACATGCAACAAAAAATTATTTTACTAGCAAATCTTCAAGCATCACTGAATTTTCATTTTAACCGCGTAGCCTATGTTTCCATTATCCTCTTTCCTTACTCTTGGTTTTCTTCTCGTAAGCAGAATATATTGTGTTTACTAGCTAGATTTTCAATTCTGAATGTTGAAGCATTAAGAGCGGTAGTATTCCTCTTCTGCATTGCTCTGACATCCTTCCTGTGTTCATATGCAAGACATCAATTTCAGTTTTTCGAATTAGTGCAAGCCTTCCTTAGCGTCTAAACGCGCTTCAGGTACGTGAGATAGCAGTACCTTCACCCATGGAGGGGGGGGGGGGGGGGTAAGGAACTGCATTGTACTTCGGAACTTTGAAGTTCTAAAGCACTGCAATTCCCTCCAGACGATAAACTGGAATCGACGTTCTTTCTTCACTTTGCAGCCCGCGATCCACCTCAGGGGACCGGCTGCGGCATTCAAAATAATATATTTAACCCATGAAGCTATTAGTATTAACGGACGCTCTCTCGATGCCTCAGATAATGTGATTCCTACGGGATGGACGTTTTCCGGATAGTTAATAGTTCAAGTCCCAAGAAGCCGTTTTTGAAAGCTTCAAATCTTGCTAATTTCTACCTATTTTGTCACACCGCTACATGCCCCTCGCCCGCTTCTTTTGCCGCTGCCAGGGCTGCTCATGGGATTTCTAGAAATGACCGATAATCTTGATAAAAAATAACATGCTTTGGTCACTTTGGGTGCGGAAAGACAGATGCATAAATACGTTGAAAACTCTACATCCCAGTGGATACTCCGTGAATTCTGATAAACAAACAAGATAAGGAAAACAAATGCGATCATTACACAAACTAATTTGTTAATGAACAGATAACCTAGCATATATATAAGTAAGAAGTACATAAGACTCATAACAGGATAACTAGAATATGAGCTGATAACAGATAGAACAAAATCTAATTAAATAGATGAAGGAGTAAACAAACAGGTAGCTAAATAGCTACACAGAAAAAGACAAGAAATAGACAGACTGAGAGACAAGCAAGCAGAGAATACAACATGAGATAGATCAATAATAAAGTAAATAAACAAATAAATAAATAGCGAAACAGACAAATGCAAAGATAAATAAACAATGAACAGCTAAAGCAGGTAAAGAATTACGGCAAGTTGTCAAAGAAACAAATACTTAAGTACGCAAACAGACACATAAGAATCTAAGATGAGAATACACAGAAAAACTATGAACAGAAAGTAAACAGATAATTTATTATTAATCTTTATTATAGAGTCTGACTCAACTTTATCGCTGTAAGCGGGATAAGCTATGAGACAGAACCTTCCAGGAACAAGCTTGCCGTCGCAATCTCTATGTAATAACGTGAAGACATTGATCTCCAGGTCCATCTAAGACACTTCTGCAACACTGCAGTCTTCTCTTCCTCTGTCGCAATTGCCAACTGGACATAAGAAAGAAGAACTGTTGTACTGTCCCTTCCTCTCTTGGGTCTTTCAGTCCCACTTCTTTCCTATCAGGAAACTGTGAGGTCAGTTCGAAAGTCCACGAGGAGGCAAAGTCGAGTAAGTTAGAGCAATTCTCTAACAAGTTGCCTGGTAAATGTTTTTCTTTCCTGAAGTTGGCCATTATTTGGCAGATTTGTTCCAGAAGATGGGAGGAGATGATATGAATCAGGCCCCCCAGTAGCAGGAAATTTCTTGGAAAAAGGAACTCCGATGTTTTGTTTGTCCGCCGAGATTGATACTACATGCGATTTAACCGGATGCTTCAACTTGCTTCTCGGAACTTGGTGAGCTCGTATTAGCTCTTTGTCTCTAGCCAACTATGCTTATAAAAATCATTCTCTTGGAGCTGTGGAAGGGCAAGATTTACGAAATTACATTACTGCAATATTGAAGGAGGGCGCTTGAGAATTTCAAAGTAAATGAACGATAAGACAGGAATTAAGTAGTTATAAAGGCCGTATGGTATAGAATAAATCATTGTCCAATTTAAACTTAAGCCTACCTTGTATTTAAATTTTTAGATGTCTTCAATTTAACGCAGCTGAATAACTGTCAGCAGCTGCCATATCCGCTACCGAACTAATCATCAATAAAAGATATTTTACATGAAATCTAAAACGTTTGGAAAATAGACGAGGCGGTGTCTGGGGTTAGAATGCTAACGTGCATGAAATTTTAATCTCTGTAGGTGGTTTCGCCACTTTAGATTAAGTTTGAGGCATTAATACCACTACGCAGCTTAGCCCACGTTAAGTAACCGGATCACTCACAGTGGTTGCAGCTACGGCCATAAACCGTTAACCCTTCATCGGGTAAGTGACCATATTATGGTTACTCCCATGGTGCTAGTCCTACAATGAGCGTTTTTGAATCGCTCCGTTAAGGGTTAAAAGTTTATAGCTGACGCATTGGTCGCTATAGCCGTTGCATAAAGCAACACTGCAGTTGTCTACTTTTATTCTTTGAAAAATGGGATACTGCATGTAGTTCACTTACAGATGTGTTTACTGCAAACGACCCAAAATCCATTTGAATATTCATGTGGCAATTCTTCATCTACATCAGCTTTTCAAATAATTTATGATAGTTGTTATTTAATTGCACTTGCTTTTGGAACACGAACGAAGTAAGAAAAACTTACTTCGTGCATTTTGAATCACATACATATCTTTCACATACAAGGTAGGCCAAGGAAGATGAGACATTACAAGGTTAACCCACTTGGCGGGACCAAGCTGCAGTGCACCATGGGTAATGAGACTTGTGACGGGACAAAATTCATATACGGTAATTCGCAGCTATTTTACATTGTTTTCCATCATTTCATTTGGGCCTCCAGAGTCTCCTACAATCTTTATGGCTGCACAAAAACATGTATCAAAGCATCTACGAACTTTTTAAGCTTTATGTCTGAAGCACTTTTGGAGTCAAAAAGTTTATCGTCTTTAAAAGCAATCATTCAAGAGAGTTTTATCGAGAGTAATATGGCATTTTGAAGATGGAATTACGTGGCTAAAAACCTTCATGTTTTCAATTTACTCTTGTCTCCCACCAATGACCTGCCTATCCTCTATAGTTTCAGACCGCTGCAACAAAAAATAGTTCAGACGCGTTTGATTAAACTTCGGGATAGAAGAATGTTTTATAAAAATTTGTTTTGAAAACATTAAAGCACCAGAGAAACAAATTAATACTTTCCTTCCGGTCAAGCAATATGAAAGCAAGAGTCTATACATAATATGCAGAAGCCATGCAATTGCTCGGTAAAAATAAAAAATCAGCTACTTAATTATACGGTGCGTGCGTTACAGCTGTATAAGTAAGTGTCGCGTCTGACTCGCGTCAACTAACCTGGAAAAAAAAAAAATTACCAAACCGTATTTCCAACTCCTGAACTATCTTTCGGAATGATGTTGCATCCATAATTTTTTCCCATAATCCGGTAATTTCCACAACTAGGAGGGAAGAATCGGTTAACGACGCTGACCCGACGACACAGCTTAGGGCCACATTTTATCGACACTCTCCGAAATAATGGCCAAATTTTATCCTTCAGAAAGCTAAAAAAGTTCGTATATATGTAGACACCCTGATACATGTTTTTTGTGCAACTATGAAGATTGTAGGACATGTAGGACACTCTGGAGGCCCAAATGAAACGATGAAAAAACAATGCAAGATAGCTACTGTTAGGCGTACTACGTTTTTTATGACGTCACAAGCCCATTTCCCATGATGCACTACAGCTTGGGCCCGCCCCGTGGGTTAACCTGTGCAGGGTAGGCAGTGCCTACCCTGCACGCATGGATACTGGAAGTTACATTTTATAAGTCGACGTAATGATGATGGTTAATGATTAGATTAGATTAGATAGGCGGCAGTAGACGAACCAAAAGGCCCATTCCCAAAGAGACACCGGGACTAACACCCGGCTTCTTTGAGCTATTGCCATTATGTTAGTAGGATATAGAGGATTGGGGAAACGAGAGGAGAAAAAAACGGAAGACGAAAGAGAAAAAAGAGAAAAAGAAAATAAAAAAATA
>LQNS02276883.1:6447759-6460071 GCA_001587735.2 Parhyale hawaiensis | reverse complement strand
GATGTAGCGGATCCTAGAGTATAGGCGGTTACCAGCCCTGAGACGGGGCAGAATACTTGTCAAAGTGACATGGCGAGATTTCTTTTTTGCCGCGGCAATGAGGTTTTTTTCGCACATTTACAACACAGAAACGTTAATTTATTTCATTCTCATACTTCAGGTGAGCTTTATTTGTATGTGCCTTTTAATCGCTGTAATAAAGCTACTGACGCAATAATTAGACCCACTGCCGTGCGGGCCTCGTAAGCCGCTGAGATGGACGATAGGGGCAGTTGATGGAGTATCTACGCGCTTCCGTCTCGCTCACAAGTTTTATTGATTACATATTATTTGACTAGATTTAGCTCCTTTCTGCTTATTTTCAATACTTCTTCTCTATTGAAAATGAAAGCGTTTATCTGAAGACATCTTCAAAGCTAACTTTTGACGAAGCCACAAAATGTAACATAAAAATAGCCCAGGAACACCAGAACCTACCGACCTAAAATAAATAAAAGGTACGAAAGCTGTAAGAACGTGTGAAAGAACTTATAGTAGCTACTATAAAAAAAATGAGTTGTGTGGCACTGAGGTTAAAAGGAAAGAAAAATACTCTTTGGTACAATTATTGTTGGAATATTATCATAAACGCAAGAGCAAACCTTTTTGTTTTCAAGAACTTTCGGTTCATCTCATCACTTAATGGAAACATATTTTATCAGCTTGCTTCTTACTCTAATAAAAATGTCGTTAAATTTCTAGTGAAGAACTGCGGAAACTTTTTTCGACATCATACAATAAAAATTGTTGGGGGCGATTTTGAGTGAAATTTACAGTGCCCTGCCGCTGGATAGCAAATTCCTTTCGACTTTAATAAGTTGGCTTTCGAATACGACCTCGAACAAATGTTTTCCGATCCTGTGAAGTCCTGCAGTTAATGTTTACTATTAATGCTACACTTAGAATGGAAATAATATAGCTTTCTCGCAGAATTGACCACATCTCGACTATTTAGCTATAAACGTAACAGAAAGGTAAACTTATGATGCTTACAGTGCTTGCAAATTTTCAAACGACTAATCGTGCTGGTTCTAGAAAAATTCCGTTTTTTTGTCAATTTTACAATTTCACTGAGAGGCGGTAATAGCTTTTTGACTAATACAAATCCATATATTCACTGTTCTATATCACCAAAGGATCAAAAATGAACAACAAAAGTGAGCAAAATATGTATCAAATAGGAAGTCATTAATCAAAAGTTTACAATGACTGAAAAAAATCTTATTTGCCAACATGACCCCCATGACGCTTAATAACTTCAATAGCCCTTGAATCCATGCAACCAGTTATATTTTTTTTATTGCAGAAGCTGGAACTGCCCGTGCTGCTGCAGCAACAGCATCTCCACAAGACAGATTTTGAGTTGTACTGCCTTTCATCTACGTAAATTTCCCTTTTCACAAGGGCCCAGAAGTTTTCAATTGGGTTTAGATCAGGTAAGCATGGTGGCCAAACCATCAGGTTTTCTCCATGGAACCCCAAAGAGTACAAAAATGCTGTGGCACTATGAGCAGAGTGAAAAGGCTCATTATCATTCATGAAAATCGACTTTCGAAGCAACGAAAGGGGTAAAGGGTATGCCATCCAGCCATGGGACCAAGGCGCCCATTAACATGTCAAAATAAGATGCAAATGCAATTTTCACGCCATCAGGTACTCAACCGGACCTACAAGTCGATCTCTTATGACACCAGCCCATATCATAACACCACCTCCTTGTTGTTGACGTTTTACGCATTGATGACACTCACCTCCAGGCAGCATCCAACCCTTACTCCACCCATCAGGTCCATCAAGGGTTGCCCAGGTTTCGTCGATGAAAAGAACATGATTCATGTTGATCTTCGTGTATTTCTCTGCCCATTCCATCTTCAAAATTTTATGTCTTGGGGTCAGAGGAGGCAGTTTCAAAGGGGATCTGGCAGAAATAATGGAGCGAAGGATGTCATTTCTTGTGATTTTAGGGAGCCCAGCAGACGTAAAAATTTATTTTCTTATTTGCCCGGGTCTATTACGTAGCTGACGAACGACATTTCTGATATCTCTATCAGTAACAGTCCTTGAATGCCCAGCATTTGATCGTTTTTCCGTGATGAAGGATCCTTCAAGAATTTTGTCACTGTGTCAATATGGAGTCTTATATTTCGGGCAATAGCATCAGGAGAGATGCCTTTAGCAGCTTCTTTGATGATAATTTCTTTCTCCTCGTTAGTAAGGGCTTCTCCTCCTCCAATTTTAGCAGAATATACAAGAAGCTATTATTGTCGTTCACCTCAAAAGGAGAAAAAATGCAAAGAGTTGTCAATCATGAAGGAGACACAGCAAAATGTAAACAAACAAAACAGTGTTGCCATAAGATGTCACGATTTCCCTACAAGTTTCATGAAAATTTTATAGCTCAAAAATGAGATATGGTCAAGTTTGTACCAAAGCTATTATTTCCGCTCTAAATGTATAACTGTTTTCGTAAAAAAAAGGTCGAGTTTCGCTTTAAAAAGAAAGAAAAGTTACACTAGAAGTAGAATAACTCATGAATGACCTTCGTCGCTGGCTTTACAACCCACAGAAACAGAAAGACTGAATAAAATTGACCACGATCCTTCTTTGGAGTTCAGTGAGAGGTAACAGATATATTTGCAACAAACCAAGAGAGAAAAGGATATTTCCACGACAAATAGGCGAATACAATTCTGAAGAAAACTAAATATCTTCACATTTTCCACTTTTTATCATATGTTTCGATAATGCCTACCCAGAGCATATTCCCACGGCTGTGTCGTAACTAGTTCTTTTTGGGGCATTTTTCCTTCAACGCTGCGACATCTGCACCTTCTGGTCGCAGCGAAAGCGACTGTTAACACAGTAGTCGTCCTTTGTTGCCATCAAACAGCAAACCGGGCTTTTTGTAGATCTACCGACTGCAACAGATGGGGCTCATGACGTCATTGGTTGACCAACGTTTCAGTCTCTGTAGCAATTGGCTGCGCAATGGTTCTAGCTTTGATTCCATCAATATTTTCCTGTCGGCAGCACGCGTCTTCGTAGCAATTACTCTGCCAACGAAGGCTGATCCTAAAGCTCTGTCAGTTTTGTGTGTGTGCGTTTTCAATGGTACATTAGCCTTAGCCTGCAATTTTGTCATATTTTGCATCACTGTCAAATAATTTTTCATATTTGAAATAAGTTGCAAAGTTGGAGCGAAAAGAGCATGATGAGTTATTGTTGGGCTACACAAAGCTGCAACAGCGCACTTAGAGATTTCGATTTTTTTTTAATTGGCAAAAAAAATAAGCGAATGTTCATCTATAAAACTATCAGTTCACTCAAGTGTACTGGACGAATTCAAAGTCGTCAAGAAATTGGTCGTCTCAGGTCAATCAGGACTCGTGCTCGAGAATATTCAGGGCCAGAATTTCAAGAAATCACTTCATGAGAAAGATGGCTGAGGAGCTAAAAGTTTCAAGAAGGTCATTAGGGCAAACTGTAAACGCTGCTTTACACTTCCATGAAAGGTTATAGCATGACGGTGATTACTTCAAGCAAGTACAGGCTCACAAGAAGTCTTGCACTGCCTGAAACTCACGGATTGGAAAACGTACTCTTCACACAGTGAAAGCTTTTCGTTGTGGGCAAGCTCGCAATAGCCAAAATGTTAGGGCTCCTGCAACAACAAGAATCGTGAGTCACAGTTTGAGGATGCTACAAATCATTCTACTCAACGCAAAAACTATCGTCGGTGATGGTCCAGGTAGGAGTGTCCTCGTAGAGCACACTCCCCTCATTTCATTTCACACTAAACGAAAATCAAAGCTGCAGGCTATAATGAATTTATTCTTGAACTTTTGGTACAGAACTTGAGCCAAGATTGATCAGCGATTGGCCATTTCTTTCCAGCAATATGCAGCGCCTGACCACACTGTCAATCGGACTCTGAGGAGGCTTCAGTACAATTGCACCAAATATTTTGTCTCAGGCTGAAGCCATGACCATAACCCGATAGACTGCATCAACTGGTTTATCTTGGAGGACAATTATTCATATGCAAAGTCACATTGTTTACAAGCTGCTTTTAAAACTTTCGAGCGTGGATGGTACAAACTGTCGCATGACGTCATGCGCGCTGCTATTGAAGCAGAGCCTGACAGACTTAAGGCTGTAATAAAGTTATGAGGAGTAATTATAGAGTAACAATGTCAAAGGTGCATTAAAGGAATAGTAAGAATTTCAGACAGACTTCTTGTGATATTTGCTAAATTCTTTCGATTAATCCGTGCAACAGAACTGTTGGGTCACACTTCATTTGCATTCCGACCGCACTTCTCTGCTCTACAACAGGAGCGAGTCTGCTGTTGGTGTCGCCAGAATTGTTGCTCTCGCGGTGATGGTTGCACTCCAATAATTGTAACATTTAATCTGTAACTATTATTACTGAAACTTCACACTCGAGCTACGATGGACGGATAGTGCGAACCAAATAAGGCATTATACAGCACGGGGAATCCCGAAACGCTGCCATGGAAAATCCAACTGAAAGCCACTAACAGCTGACTGAAACGCCTGCAGGCCGACACGATCGAAAGCTGATTGCGGCACTGAATTCCAGACCAGAACGAACCAGTGCATATAATATTTATTTTCTTCATTCCTTCGGCGACTAGCTGCTCTATAATACGTCAGGCACCTATTCTGCCAGTATAATCAGTCCTCTTACTATTGGCTCCACTACGAGTCTTATGCATTCAGATCATGCTACAAAGTTACTTTAACTTTTGTCTATGCATAAGTTCTAGCAGTCATTTTGTCATAAAAAGTTCATTTCCTGGAGCAATAGGTTACGCTGTGATAATTCCAACATTTATTATGTCAATAACTAACTCATTTCCTGCAGCAACGGCCTGCGCTGTATGGATTCCCACATAACTTCACGTGCAGCCGACAAGAATCACCAGCAGCAAAATAAAAATAAATCTGTGAAAAAGACGGAACGAAGAACCAGGAAGCTCGGCTATAATTACTGAAGTAAGAAGCCGAGCTTTATATGCCTTCCGGGACTGCCAATTAGAGGAAAATAAAACCGAGACTGCCACAGGCAAGCACTAATTAAACTTTTATTTCACGAGCTTTGTTTTC
This sequence comes from Parhyale hawaiensis, assembly GCA_001587735.2. Lineage (NCBI taxonomy): Eukaryota > Metazoa > Arthropoda > Malacostraca > Amphipoda > Hyalidae > Parhyale > Parhyale hawaiensis. Next base: position 6,454,902 of record LQNS02276883.1, on the reverse strand, counting down.
GTCTGAGCGATGTGAGTTTTTGTGGCGGCGAAGGAGCCCTTTAGTGATTCTTAAGCTTGAGCGCCGCATGTGAGGTGCTCGAGCTTGCGTGGAGGCTGAGCGAACTGGACAGAATAATTGAGTTATTTGGTGATGTGGACGATCTCAGTAGCTCTGTGGGGCGTGCTGGGGGACAGCGTGCGTGATGTGGGACAGCGTGTGTGTAGTGGGACACCGTGCGTGTTGTGGGACAGCGTGCGTGTTGCTAGAGTGCGCGTAAAATGGGCCAGCGTTAAGAGATGTGGGGCAAGACGACAGCGTGCGTGATGAAGCCATAAGAGTAAATTCTTCAACATATAAGCGCCCTGATTCCCTACATCAGATCGTATACATAGCATCGCTTAGATAGGCTGATGAAGCAGTAGTGTGACGTCAGCAACGTCATCACTCTGCTATCCATCTGTAGAGCTAAAGGCTCCAACAGTGATGGAATTTTATGTTTATTTCATTTAATTTTGCAGGAAGGGTGAACTGTACATTTGCCTCATTAGTAAATCGTTCTCCTCCCAAACTTGATTCCAATATTCCACACCGTCAGCTTACACGGCATCCGAAGTATGAAGCACTGAAAACTTGGAGTCTTATAAAGGTAACGCGAGGGCAACTAAAAAATTCTTAACATTGCTAGCTACCGATACAAACTTACTCGTTACCGCTTTAACAAGACCGTTGTTAAATCTTATTGCACTTAAGAGCAGAACAATTTTAGGTGAAAGTAGGTGTGTGATAGACGTGTCATTAATCCGTTTTTAATGCTGTTGGCTCACGGAATACAGTGACGCACATACACCGTCACACACAGGGCCCAGCGTCAATACAAATAACTATTTTCGTATACAGCCTTCATTCAAATGCAAAGTTAAGTACATGACGTAGCTAAGACAACCGGACACGACGTACGTGCGATACGGGACAGGTTAAGCATTAAATGACGCAGAAAGAGAAGCGATTGAAAAGTAACTAGAGAGCACTCTGGGAGCGCATACCTCCATCAAGCAAGGAAACGGTAACGAAAAATTCGAATTGGTCCCGAAACCATGATTTTCGTTTAAATCATTTGTGCCTTTCAATAGTATTGAGAGTTTCTGTAAAAGTTCTGAAGATCCGTTCAAAACGTTTTGAGTTATGCTGCTGACAGACATAAATCGAACACACAAACGGACCAACCTATCATCACTAAAATTTAACCATTTATTTTTTTTAGCATCACTAACACGTTCTAAAACTTTTATAAAGATCCATCTATAGCTTTTAGAATTATTATGATAACTAGTTTAAAATCAAACACAGAGACGAACGAGCAGATCGTCACAAAATTTGGTCATTTACTCTTCGTAATATACCTCATAACCCGTGTAAATTTCACGAAAATCCGTCTTTAACTTTTCGAGTTATGGTATTAAGGAAAAATAGGCTGAAACACAAACAAACAGATTGACGGATTTTCACCAAAAAGTTAATCATCTGTCACCGTTAACATGTCCAACAATCCCTGTACATTTCGTAAAAGATGCGTTCATAACTTTTTGAATTATCTTTGTGACAGACAAACACGACAAAAACATAACCTCCTTGGCGGAAGTACCTAACTATTACCATGCCGAAGTTTGACACTAATTGCCGTTTTTGGTTGTTACTTTGTCACACTGATAACATTCTAGCCGCCGATCATGGGCGGCTTGAGGTTGATCGTATAATTACATAAGTATTACAAAAACTTTTTGATTTTAGTTGTTAACCGAACTATTTGCTCATTCTTTCAGTTTACTCTTCAGCATACCATCATGTTTGAAAAATGTGTTTATCTTAATCTCAGTGGCAGACTTTTCATTTAGCAAACGTGCCTGTAATTACTGCTTCTACATTCTATTTCGGCTTCTCGGCTACCATGTTTATTTTTATTAAAAGATAGGGCGGAAATCAAGCCGGGTTGTAGATGATGGCACAAGTAATGATGCGTCTACTTGAATGCACTTCTTGTTTTGCGTAGTTTGAAGTACAGGCCATGAACACGAATGAAGCACCTCTAAACACTCCTATAAATCTTTATATTATTACCTCCGCCAAAGAGGTTATGTTTTGCGGAGTTTATCTGTCCGTTTGTCTGCCTCACCAATATAGATCAAAAGTTGTGAATGGATCGTTATGAAATTGATATGGGATGTTAGGTAGGTTGCAAGGAACAGATAATTAAGTTATTATTATTATTAAATCACACCAGACTGGCGACGTAGGAACCGAGAAACTCCATGACGTTAACAAACCCCCACGCAACCAGCCCAGCAGGTGGAGAAAACAAAAGAATGAAAAAACGAAGATCCAAGATCACAGAATAGCTCCGTGTACAGATCGTTTAAAGTTGCCAATACCAAAAGATCTGGCTAACTGTTGTTGTCTGCCTATTTTTTCTTGGTACCATAACTCAAACAGTTATGAGCATTTCTTCACATGAAATTTATGGGAATTGTTGAAAATGTCACGAAAAGCAACTAACTAAATTTTTGTAATATTCTGTCAGTTCATTTGTCTGTTTATCTCTATGCTTACCTGCGTGCGTCAAGGAAGCTATGTTTTTGTCGAGTTTGAATGCTTGACTGCCCCTCTGTCTGTCACCAAGATTATTCAAAAATTTATAAATGGATCTTGACGAAATTTATAGAAGGATTTTCAGGCGTGTCAGGAGGAACAGATTATAAACTTGGCGAAGATCCTTTCAAGCGTTTGTTTGTTTGTCTGTCTGTCTCTTTTTAGTAACATTACTTAATAAGTTATGGATTAATCTTTCTGGAATTGTTGGGGTCAATACTACGAGTGAATGACCGACTTTTTGTGTCGATCTGTCAGTTCCATTTGTTTGTTTCTATCTTTATTTTTATGCTTGTTAGTAACCTAACTCAGTAAGTTACTATTATATAGTTAAGAAACTTTGATGAATTGTTAAAAATGATAAAAGACATAAATGACCCAATTTTGCTAGTGATCTGCTAGTCCGTTTGTGTGTTAGACTATCATTTGTCAAAATTTTTATCAGTAATATGATTCAAATATTTATGAACGAATGTGCATGAAATTTCGAAGAATTTTAGAAAGATTATAAGGCAGCAATGACCAAATTTTGGTGATGATCGGTTGGTCCGTTTGTGTGTTTGATTAATGTTTATCAAAACATTACTCAAAAATTTACCGATGGATCTTCTAGAAAATTACAAAAGATAGCATTACTATCAAGAGCCACAAATGACCAAACGCTGGTGATGACAGACAAGAAATTCTAGTTTTTAGGACTAATTCGAATTTTTGGTCAACATTGCTCTGATTGCCGGAAGTACGCACTCTCAGAGTGCTCAAGTTGTTTCTGTGTTCGTCAGAACATAGCTCAATAATTTATGAGCGGAATTTCATGAAATTTGCAGGAATGTTAAAAACGTTAGAAGACAAAAATTTTGTTGATCATTGTTCGTTTGTGTTTGACTGTATGTTTGTGTAAGTGTTTCTCAAAACATTCCTCAAGAAGTTGCTGGCGGTTCTTCAAGAAAATTGCAGGAAATGTTATTGATGACAAGAGGCACAACTGACCAAATTTTAGCAATGATAATAATAAGGAAACTCCGCAATTTCAAGACCAATTTGAGTTTTCGCCAACTTTTTCTTACTGTTCAGAGGTACGCTTTCTCAGAATACTTCTCTTGTTACTTTCTTATCACATCAAATGTTTATTTGTTCTGCTTTGTAGATGTACAAATTAATATATTATCAGCGAAGGAAACACCAAGATATTCTTCTCGAAAATTCTTCAGAGAAGCTCAGCAAGGGAGCTTCATTGCAGTAATTCTTTTCTTCAGCCAATTTTTTGCCCTTGATGATGCAACATTACCTGTAAGTGGAAGCTAAACGATACCTATCGTGTGAGGCAATATATGTGCATGTCAGTTATACGCAGTTGCCCATGTTTTGACTGATATATAACGGCCAGTATATAAGGAAGCATTTCACTACATCTCACCGAACATAAATAAGGATTGCAGTGCTGAGCAGAATAACTGAAGCCGAGAGTGCTCCCATCTTTTGATCATTATAATGTGAGTTCGCCTTGATTATGCAGATTAGTATTTGCGTAATAACTTTCTATTTAATAGGAATTTCGCAAACTTCTTATTATACGGAAATTTCCAGAAATTGGAACTTAAATATGATGGATAAAATCTTTCCTCCCCTTAATTATGAAAACATTCACTCTCATTATTGACAGGCCTATCAATTTCAAGGAAAGCGTTACATCACTTTTTTGAGAGCGTGAAAAAGCCATGGGCATCATGTGGGGAATACAGTTACATTTTGGGAATAATACTTATTTCAGAGAATGATGTTTCATCAAATTGTATAAACATGACATCCCATATATACAAGAATCTCTGTAAGGTCACAGTCGACTGAAGAGGTATAAGGGTTGATATTTCAGAGGACGTTGTAGAAGTTCACTGTCTTCGAAATTTATTAAAAAGAAATAAATTTCAGGACCAGGAGGAATCAGGGATACTAGCCGCCAAAATAAATTTCATTCAATAATTTGAATTAAAAAAAACACATGCCATTAGAGAACCACCGATCAGGGTCTCAGCTGTAATCAGGGGTGTCCCTTAATAGTTTCACAATACAATTTCTAAGAGGTCACAAAAGAGCTCACTAAGAGGTCGCAAAGGAGCTCACTAAGAGGTCACAAAAGAGCTCACTAAGAGGTCACAAAAGAGCTCACTAAGAGGTCACAAAAGAGCTCACTAAGAGGTCACAAAAGAGCTCACTAAGAGGTCACAAAAGGAGATCATAATTGGAAGTCCGGTGAATAGGCATTAGCAAGTAGCTATCTAGAATCTCTGTAAAGACCAGAAAGAAAACTTCAACAGCCGCTACACATTCTATATCTCCAGTAAGTATGAACGCAAGCTCCACCACTTGTTCCTAACGAAGGGCAACTATCTTCCAGCCCTACACATGCATACAGTTCATAATAAAGAAAAAATCCCTCCGGTATAAAAGGACTATTATTAGCTATTGCTATTGCATTATTCAAACGTTGAAGTTTGGTCCCACCATAAAGGCGCTATCGCGTAAGAAAAAGTAGGAACATATAGCACGCCTGCAGCCACGTGGAACCCATTCACGAGGGTGTTCCTACACTGGTTCAAAACTTAAGCACAGTAAGGCGGGCAAGAAGAGGAAGAACGAAGCCAAGCATCAGCAGTAGAAGAATAAATATAGGAGGCAGCGAACTAGGAAAGACAAGACTGCTGTCCCAACAGCCTAGCTAACAACAAGGGCACCCAATACGATCCTCCTAGGGTCGCTGCTCGCTAGAGCATAGGATGGACGAACCTAGCCAGCCAGAACCTACGGCCCAAAACCCATCCTGTGCAGATGGGAACCAGAAACTGTATGTGCCCATGCGACCCCCTCTCGGATCAACGCAATTAAGCGCAGCCATTAGAAAATACAAAAGCTAATCAGGATAGTAGGAGTAGCAAAAGAGTAAAGAAGTTCCCTACAGCAAGAGTCGCACTAAGATAAATAAATGTGGACGGCTAATTAGCATATGAGAAATAGTCTGGGTTACCCCGCATAGGACACTGTAAATACCAGTACTCGTAAAGCTATGAAAATATCTCTAATTATCACCGCGCAGCACCACCAACAATATTCATGAAAGAACACTGGGCACCCGCAGCATCAGACCTCAGCAGCGGTCGGCCACGTCATCCCAAGGTGCGGTCACGTCATACCATTCGATACAAATATGAGTTGCAAATAGGAGATAGGCTGCGATCTACAACAACGTTACTGACACTGAAATACCCTCGACAGCACTCCAAATGTCTTCAAGGCTTGTAAACTGCCTTCTATTGCGATATACTCATTTTTTGATGGTCCACAGGTTCTCAAGCTCAACGAGATTGAAACCCGAGTTATTTCATGGATATGCCATCTCCCTCTCACTGTTAAAACCAGCATCCATGAAACAATTTGAGGTGCACTGGGTTCTACGTACAGGGGCATTACCAAGTTGAAAAACTATGGCTTTTCGTACAGCCAACGGTTGTGTCAGCAACCGAGGCACAACAGCCAAGGCAGTTGTCGAGTAACCACAGTAGATTTCTAAATTCATCATACCACTTGGTTTATCTTGTATAGTTCAAAGATAACATCGCCTTTGACTACACGGTCTTGTATCTCCACAGTCTTGTGGATGACGGATCCGAAAACTGGGTTGATGATCCTCCAGCATTCAATTAGATGACCAACCATCTGGTCCATTAATGGTGACACGGCACTCATCCTTCCATGTAGCATTCTTGATATCCGATACCTGTAACCCATTCTAACTTTTTGGTCTGTAATCTGCTTCAGTAATCTGCCAAGCTTCTTCAAGGGTTTGTACAGCATTTTTTGCCCATTTCAAAGAAGCCAGTAACTACCTTACTCGCTCCAAGAGTGGCTTTGCCATTTGAATCGTCAAGTTTAGAATATGCCGGGTATTCATCACGTGATCTCTCTTTAGGGTTTTCCTACCCGTCTTGCCATAATATACAAAATTCTTGTTGGTTCGTTGGTCACGATGATTAACTTTTGGTGAAGATCAGTTCAACCGTTTGTTTGTTTGTCTGCCTCTTTTTTCTTAGTACTATAAGTCAAAAGTTATGAACGGTTGGTATTAAAATTGTAAGAGCTGTTAGGTTTATCACGAAGAATGAATGATCAAATTTTTGCGACGATTTTTGGTTCGTTTATTTTGTGTTTCTGTGTTTATCACCTGCGAACGAAATGAGAGAGGTGATAATGTTTTTGTTCAAGATTTAAGTAAATATATGTATATATATCTAAATATTATTCTCTTGAAATGGCATATATGTAGATCGATTAGAAGCAATTGAAGAAATTTTGATACCCACGACGCGCGTTTCGCTGTTCTCCAGCTCATCAGGTGGGAGCTACTGTGTGGTGTGTTTTCGCCAATTGTGGGATTTGTATTTACTACGAAGACTGCTATGCTGATGTGCCAGCCTTTTATCTTCGACAGGTTGTAAACTGTCGCCCCCGGTACTTCTGCGTATC
>LQNS02276883.1:6430700-6447062 GCA_001587735.2 Parhyale hawaiensis | reverse complement strand
TTCAAGAACTAAATTTAATAAATTGGACGCTCCCACCTGATGAGCTGGAGAACAGCGAAACGCGCGTCGTGGGTATCAAAATTTCTTCAATTGCTTCTAATCGATCTACATATCTAAATATATGTACATTTGTATATATATATATATATTTGTATGTCTTTCCAGCTGCGGCATAAATTTCGTTGCTCTGCTTTGGACTCTTTCCATGTTATCGATAAATTTACACAGATGTGGCGACCAGAATTGAAATGCAAATTCTAAGTGTGGCGGCACTAGTGCCTTCTACTAGGGAACGATGATGTCTTTGGACTTGTACTCAAAGTTTCTGGTGATGAATCCCAGTACTCTGATTGCCATTTTCACACGCTTGTAAACTTGCGGACTGTGTTGTAGTTTGTTTGTAATAGTGAATCCCAAGTCACGTTGTTGGTTGACAGCAGCCGATACCGTCCCGTTCATTTTCAATGGGGTTGGAGGGTTCACCAGCCCTATATGCATTACTGAGCATTTGTCGACATTAAAGCTCATCTGCCACGTTGTGCTCCATTCCATGAGGTAGCCAATGTCATGTTGGAGCTCGGCTCTTTCCGTGGCGGGGTGACATAGTTTACTATCATCCGCAAATTTACTGATTTTACTACGGATGCTAATATCGAGATCATTGATGTAAATTGAGAAAAGCAATGGACTAAGCACACTACCAAGTGGAACCCCTGATGATACCTGTATCCAGGCATGCACTCGTCTCCCTTCAAGCTTCACTCACAGCTGCCAACCCGTAAGCCATGCCCTGATCCATTGTAAATAGTCTCCCTGGATGCCATAAGCTTCCAATTGATGGCGGACCTACACTCTTTTGTTCATCTTTAATATCTGTAACTTTTGGGAAAAAGTCCAGTAGGTTTGTTAAACAGCTTCTTCCACTTTGGAAGCCGTGCTGAGTGTCAGATATGAGCTGCTGCATCTTCAGGTGATCAGTGATGCGCTTTTTCAGGAGCCGTTCGATGGTTTTGTTGACGACCGATGTAAGACTGATCGGTCGATAGTTGCTGGGCTTTTCTAATTTTCTTATGTATCGGTATCACGTTAGCTAGTTTCCAATCCTGCGGAACTTCTTCCGTTCTTAGAGACCGATTAAATATTTCTAGCAGCGGCTTAACGATGACTGGAACCACATCTCGTAGTACACGGGGAGTAAGAATATCTGGGCCAGTGGATTTGTGCACATTTAGGTGAGTTAGTTCTTGAAGGATCTCAATCTTCGTGAAAACACACGTGTTTATGGGAGCAACTTGCATCGGTGCTGGTTTAGGGATATTCGTAACATTTTTAATAGCAAATATAAATGCGAAATAGTCGTTCAGGATTGTGGCTTTGTCTCTTAAGTCATTGGTGATTGCACCTTCTGGTCCTTGGAGCGGGCCCATGTTTTTTTTTTTTTCATTGTTTTTTGAGTCTTCTTTCATTAATATGTTTATAGAATGCTTTTGGGTTGCGTTTTGCCATAGCGGCTGCGGAAACTTCTTTTTCCCTTTTTGTGGTCCTGACTATTTTCTTTACATCCCGACATGCCCTTATGAGACTGGACCTGTTCTCTTCTGTTGGATTACTGTTCCAGGCTCTGTAGCGCACTTATCGCCTTGCAATGCAGCATTTGACTGTCCGATTCATCCAGAAGGGATCATTACTCATAAGAACTCGTTTATTTGGGATGTATCATTCAGCTGCACTCAGGATGCTCGTCTTCAAAATATGTGAGCATTGTTCAACACTGGCGTCTCTCATAGGGGTAATCCTGTTTTCTAAATATCTGTTTATGTCAAACATATTCATCTCCATTTTTAATTAATCGCAGACACATTTATTTCAATAATCAAGGCGAACGCAGTTTACTTAGCAGTGGCAAAGCATCTTTTGTAATGAAGTTAATGAAAGTATGATCTTTAAAGAATCGTGTCTCAAATTCTTGGCCGAAAGTCAAAGCAACATAACAAACACCAACGTGCCTTTGTATATGTACATATTATACCTTGTGTGACACGCTGATGAAACAGATAAGCAGGAAAAAATCCAGATTATAAAATGTGGTAGTCAACTAACGGATAAATATAGCGAAAAATAGAGCGGGTTGTAGAAGATGGTCAAATAACAGAAGCCTCAAAATTGAATGCATCTCTCACTTTGGCAGTTTTAAATCAAGGTCATGAAAACGACTGAAATAACTCATTTATAATTTCTTACTTTTCCGGCATCAAGCTTTATTTTGCTCTGAGTTCACATTGCGTAAATTGATAAGATGATCACCGAAGCATAAGGTACGATTTTCTTTAAAGTACGGTATGATAGCGAACAGGAGGGAAGAAGATAGGAATTTCGCCTCAGTAAATATTTCTTCTCTCGCAAAATTTCTCTCTTTGGAGGTACAGTTGAGCGTGTTCTTGCTTATTCTTGGTGATATTGCTCACAGTGCGACGGCACACATGGTCAACGCACACTTAATTTAAGAACTGCTCTTTATATTGACAATCCTCGAGTAAACTCGATGTATGTAGCACTCAGTAACCACGTTACCGGAAGAAATGATTGTTTGTCACTTTTTGAACGTTGGTTTTTCTACTTTACTGTTTCAAAACTAAAGGAATACCATTCCCGAGCTAATGGTTTGCAGGGATGGTGAGAGCGATACAGCATTGCCAAAGATGAAGTGGCATCCTTCACTTTGGATTCTGAAACAAGAGAACAAGTCGGCATGAGCATTGCATATTTCATGGCAGAATCAGCAGCAAGGGATTGATGACAGAATGAGGGTCAGCGCGCATTCGTCGCCGTCGTATTTCACTACCGGATACTCTAGTTATATGATAATTCTCTAGTTCTTCCCTACGCTCCTTTTTATATTTGTTAGTATGATCGGTGCATTTGGCCTCTATGATAAATCCCTCACTCTTTCAGTAGTACATAAAAGGAAATTTGCAACGAGTTCCAACTACCGGGACCCGTGGAAATTCCATGGTTAGTTGATGTTTTCACTTTGTAAATTGTAGCAGCGCTAAGCTACTTCATCATAACTCATTTTAGCTCCATTCAGTTTGGTGTGGATACTGTCAATAAAGATTTCATAGAGCATACACTGTAAAAAAAATGCAGCGTTTCAAATGGTAGAAAGTAGAAAAATGTCTGTAGTTTTCTCCGCTTTTGAAAAGTGACCTGTAAGAGCCTGCACCGTACTTCACATTCTTCACAGAAGTAATATTACGTTCCATTTTATTACGGAGATTAATGCATTGTTTCTGTAGAATCACCGGGAAGTGTCTGTTGATAGGCGTGTTACCAGAAAGTTTTCCTCGTCTCCGTGAGATTCCAGGTCCATAAGTTCTATATTAGCGTATATATTTAATTTGCTTGAACTTCCCGTGCCATTGACTGTTAGAGTTTACAATACCAACCAGAGAGCACTCTGAGAGCGCAAATCTCTGCCAAGCAAGACAACGGTAACTAAAGATTCGAATTGGTTCTGCAACAATGATGTTCTTTGTATCGTTAACCAAAGTCTAATCATTCGTTTTTTTAGAACAAAGTAATCCATCCTGTCGTATACCGTTAGTCATAACGGACACTGCTGATATTGCAGCTCCCATTTCACAAAATATTGCTGAGTTTAAAAACAATACTCCTAACTGTGGTGCATAATAAAACTGCTACTACTCTGCTTCAACATGCGATACAGATTCCAGACAATTTTTTTTTCTCAGTGAAAGCGAACGTTTAACTATGATACATAATAAAATCTATTGCTCCTCTGCTCTAACATGCAATGCAGAATCGAGACAGGTTGCTATCTATGAAAAACGAATATCCTAACTCCGGCGCATACCCGAGACTGTTGCTATGCAGAAGACGACTTCTGTTGTCTCCCACGTTGCTGCTGCCAAACTTTCTTCACTGTCATTTAACTTTGCGACCATTTTGCTGCCGAATTCTAACGGGAAAACGAAGACCCGGTAACAATGAGGTCTTAGTGGCATCCTGTCGAGCATTCTCAACACTGCGGCTGTGTGTGGCCCTGACAGTTCTTATATTGGCACGGCCATTGTCTGATTGTCTTGTTTAGTTGTGTACGCAATCGCTGGCTTTATTTTGGAAAGCTACAGTGATTAGTGTTGCATGTCGATCCTTCTCATAGAAGAAACTAACGCAATTCTTGCAGATTTTTACTCTAGCTGCGGAAACTGGTTATTTAAACAGGTTATTTAAATAGGTTATTTAAAATCAACTAATAATAATAAAAAATAGAGCACTCTGAGAGCGCATACCTCCTCCAAGCAGGGCAACGGTAATGGATAATTCAAATTGGTACTGAAAGTATGACTTCCTTTGTATCACCACCGAAATTCAATCATTTGTGCCTTTTAACAGAGATCACTGATAACCGGAGCCTGGATTCACTGCAGTTTACGGCGCTAGAGCAATAAAGCCATAAGTGCAGTAACTGCAATGACAGCTATAAATGCAATATATTAATCCGTGTTCACACGTCCCTCATCGTAACGCGTTCAGTCAAACTGATGAACGCGGCGCGTTGATTCCATATAAAGCAGTGGCAGCAAACGCAGGAGACCGAAAGATGAAGCATGTCCTTTTTTGAACGCGCTGCGTCATTCAAGTTCAGAAAACAGAACCTATAAATAGTAAATTTATCCTCTGCAGAGTTCACAGATCATGGATAAGTCGACAAGAATTTCTTTTTGTCGTGATTTTAATGATCAGAATCACTGTACTCCCGTTTCAGACAAGAAAACTAGAAAACCTAAAAATGTTGTAAGTACACGGACGCCATCCTTGATTTTGAAGCCCAACAGATTGTTTTGCGCTGATTTCTCTTCTATTGGTTTATCAGGCTATAAATATTTTCGAATTTGGCTGTTGCTATTAAAATCAGGCTCTAATAGTATGGGATACGAATATGACTTCAAACCGACGCGAAATATAAGCGAAAATGTAAAGAAACGATATCATAACTGGAAGTGCGTCATCATTCATTTGAATGAAGGATACTTCTACGTGTGAACAGAAACAGAAAAAGTTGACGCACAGTTCGTGTTTATTTTTGGGATTGAACGTGTTACGATGAGGGACGTGTGAACTCGCCTTTGGGTAATATAAAATATTGCATTTATAGCTTGCATTGCGTGTAGTATGAAGTTGCATGACGCGTGGTATTGGTTATCACTGATAATATGTGTCATTCATAGTAAATGCCACGTGTCACAGGACTTCATACGCTATGGCAACTGATTCCCCTATAAATTATTGTTCAATCTTTTTGTTAGGGAAAAAATTTAATTGTGTTGCCAAATCTCAAAATCTGACTATTGAATTTGCAACCTTTTTCGTTCGGGGGATACATCATAGGAACAGGTAATGCAAGATATTTGCAAGAATCATTCTCGCCATTGGGAAGAATTGTCAATTAGCATAAGCGCAATATATCCTAATGATTGGTATTTGGAACTGATATAAGTGTCCGTTGATCCATGACATGCTATCCCCGTTTGCTATCCGATCTTTTGTGTTTCCTTTCAATTTTTTGCTATATTTGCCTTTTCCATTTTTCCTATTTCTTCCACCCATATTGCTTAGGTGCAATAAGAGCAATTTTATGTGCAACAAGAGCAAGTTTTAGGCGCAATGAGAGCAATTTTTAGGTGCAATAGGATAAATTTTTAGGAGTTATAACAACTTCTGTAATTTTCTTGAAGATCCGTTCATAACTTTTCAGTTGTATTGGTTACAAACATTTTGACAGACATTAATCAAACATACAAACGGACCAACCGATCATCACCAAAATTTCAAAAATTGATCATTTACGTCTCTTAACATTTCTAACAATTTCTGTAAATTTCAGAAGATTCTTTCACAACTTATTGAGTTATTTTGCTGACAAACATAAAATCAAGCACAGAGACAAATAGACAAACGGACAAACAGATTATGACAAAAATTTGATCGTTTACTCTTCCTAATACTACTGAGAATCAGATAGCTGAACTAGTGTGGTGTTATTTTTTTTTTCTTCTTTCTCGAAGAGCAGCCCGAGAGATGACCCCTGCGGTCGTGGTTGACTCTGAATCTAATCTAATATATCTAACCGCTCATGTAAATTTCATAAAAATCTATCCATTAATTTTTTAGTTATGACACTAACAAAACAGAGGCAGACAAACAAACAATTCAAACGGTTGAACGGATCTTCACCAAAAGTTAATCATCAGTTACTCCTAGCAAACCTATCAATTATTATTACTATTATTATTATTATTATTATAACTTCACGCTTGAGCTCCCACGGACAGGTAATACAACCCAAATGAAGCATTTGCAACACCGGGAAGCCCAAAACGCTGCTAAAGGAAAACCAGCAAAAGACCATTAACAGCTGACTTAAAAGCCTGCAGGCCAATACGACCAAAAGCCCATGCCGGCAACAAATTCCAAACATTGGCCGACAAGGGCACAAAGCAGCGATAGAACTGATTAGTTCGACATCTGACAGCCTGTAAACTTCGTAACGATCCGTTCATAACTTTTGAGTTATTTTGGTGACAGACGAAGAGACAGGCAAACAAACAAGCAGATAGACAGACACGATGAAAACATAAATTCTTTGGGGGAGGTAATAAATTTTATGAAGTACTCATAAAAAAATTACAAGAAACTCTTTGAAACGTAACATGGTACGCAAGAGAATGCGGTTTATATCTATGTTACAAAGAATAACGGGCATCGCTCCATTACTTGGCCTCTTCAGGCAACAGTATGTCCTGCCCCCGTAGATGCATATTAGATCGTTTCTAGCCATTGCTTTTACGGATAACTTTTAGTAGCGAGTTGTTGGAGTTTTCAGTCCTGATTTTTAAGCTCAATGAGCATTTCCTGGTCCTTATTTTTAGATAGGTTATTCAGTGTACTCAGGAGCAAATATTAGACTCGCACTAGTAGACCTAGGCACATCATTAATCCTCAGAATACATAGTTATAAGCAACCATGGCAGCGCGCAAAGGATTCCTCTTTAAAGTTACACCAATGCGAGTTTTAGTACACGGAGTAACAGCAGATCCCGAGCAACTGGTATCTGGCCTCCTTAGGGCAATATCCGAACTGTTCCTGATATAAATTTTGTGGAACAAAATAAGCCATGTTAGACTTGACAATGGAATCACGTCGGCTCTGAATTACGTTTCCAAGCTGGTCAGCATGCAGTATGCATCATCCTCATCTTAAGTAATGTTAAAGGTCGTAACTTACCTATAAGTTTATCTCTATATCCATTATGCTTTCTATTTTTCCCGTCGCCATTTGCTGGCAACATATGTATATTGGCTGCTATACGATCGGAAAAGACGTGCACTCTGTCCAACTAGATTTGAAAAGAATTCACCAATGGTCGTTAATGAATAACATAATTTTCAATAAAAGGAAATTCAAGACGTATAGAGCCCAAGAGAAATTCAATACTCTCTGAGTCCACCAAATGTACTAAAAGTAATAGGTTTAAAATTAAAGAAAGGCAGCTACATATAAGGGACTTTTGCGTGAGAATGCTAGACGATGATACCTTTGAAGAAAATTTAACTAGAGTTATCCCCGATGGAAAGAAATGGAGTGCATGGGATTTACGAACTTTCTCGTCAGGCGAAGTAGAGGTGATACTCAATCTGTATAGGCAATTAATACTGCCAAGAATAGAGTACTGTTCTCAACATTGGATACCGAGCACGGGAACAGAGCTAGATCAATTTGAAGCGATTCAAAGATTCTCAGTGCAAAATTCGAGGCATGCAGAAGTAGGATAAGCGCAAGCGACTAAGCCATGAACGTACCACCATGAATGTGAATGGACCGATTGCATGCCGCCAGACATCCAGAAAACACTGGGAGGACTTCTGATGCACTCATTCCAAGTAGAGATGGCGGCAAGCTGTGGTGACATTCCAAGTAGAGATGGCGGCAAGCTGTGGTAACAAATATTCCAATAGCTTCACTGTACGGAAAGTTTAACTGTTTCCTTATCTGATATACCATTAACTGAGACAAGCTGCGATTAAAACAGAATCATGCACAGCATCGCACGTTTAGATTCTCAGTTTTTTTAAAGCTAACATAACTCGGCCTGCAGATCACAACTGAAGATCTGAAATTTGCGCAACGTTCTGGAGGCAATCGATAAGGTAAACCTTTCCGGAACTTAACTTGAAAGGAGATTCGGAGTCTTGCATTTGCGGAGCGCGCTGCATTTGGCGAAGTTGCGCAGCACACGGCGGGTAAGTTGAAGCTTGTAACTTTTAGACCTTAACTTTAGGGGCCGATCAGTCAAAGTCTGGCTAAGCGAGCGGCGGATCTGCAGCGCTACACCGCCCAACTTGTGAACATTTGCCGCATTTTCCTCAGTCACTTCGGCCCATTTGCATGAGGAGGCCCGGCTTCCGTTTACTCTCAAGCTTTGTAGGAAATTCTGCCAGGATTTCTTAGTTTGCGCCTTATAAGTTCTGAGAGATACCATTTCGACCGACATCTGTTGTAACAGATACCATCTTGACCGACATTTGTGAAAGATACACTTTTAAACGAAAGATTGTGTAATAGATGCTGTTTAAATGGACATACCGTATGTATGTTGAGATAAAAATTATATTCACTGAAACATATTGTAACACATACTAGTTTGATAGAAATGCTGTAACGGAAACTATGTTAACTGACATAACAGATGTAATTACCTCTACATATGTTGCAACAGCTGCTACCTTCACAACCATATGCCGTAACAGATGTCATGTTTTTACCGACATCTGTTTTAATAACTACCAATTTGTCCTACATTTCGGTGGTCTTTACCTGGCATGTGTTGAAGCAGAACAAATATTGACCCATCTATGTTGTAACAGACTTAAGTATGGTACCCACATATACTGTAACAGAAACCTTATAGGCCGATATTATGATGTAGACAAGCCATAACTGCTACAATTATTTTATATGTTGGAACATAACCACATTAACTTCTACGTTATTTAGTGGCATATGCCATTTCGCCCTCACGTTATATTACAGGTTATAGCAGATAATAAATACATAAGGGTAAAAGGGCCGAGGTTGTCGACAGCATAGAGCGGAACCCATGTTGAGAATCTGACACCTTCCAGGACTCCGCAAGAAGAGGGAGGAGCGAGCTTTCCAGAATCTTAACCGCTAGGCAGAGCAGGGAAATCGGATGGTAGGATTTACTATCAGAGAGTGTTTGCCAGGTTTAATAATGGAGATAATGTTCGCGGCTGCTTGGCAGGTTTTCATGCGCCAGGGAGAGCTTGAAAAGTCTGGTCAGGAACAGGAGACTTTGGGGGCCGAGGCGCTTGATGTGTGCGTGAGGGAGGGAGGGGGGTAGTCAGTCCATCGGGTCCCATAGCCGAGCAATTGCTGGAGGCTCGGATAGTATCTCTTACTACTAGGGAGTTAAAAGCTCTTGGTCGTGGTCCAGGGCAACTTAGGAATTATCCTCTTAGGTGCCCGGTCCAGTGGCGGACGTGTTGCCGGGCCAACGCCCTTGAACTGCTTGCTGAAACCGGTGGCCACTTCACGTACAAATGACAGCTGAGTGCCATTGAAAGTGATAGACTGGTTAGGGGCGGCAGATTTGTGAACTACGAAGAAGACTCCATAGTAGGAAGGGTGAGATGTGAGATCTATAATCACAACGTTGTACTGTGTCGACCCTGCCTGCCTTGTACAAGCCGACATGACATTCGTGGTGTGGGCTTCGAGATCTGGATGGGTGGGGTGATTGGGGACTCGAGTTTGAAGCTCACTCCGCTCTTGAATCAGTGCCTTGGCCTCTTCCGAGAGAGCGAAGATAAATGATCGCCGGCATCCAGTCGGGATACTGCACTTCGACGCCTCGAGTAGAATACTTCTGAAGGATTTCTCACAGTGCGCGCTAGAGGTGGGGAGAGGCAACTCCCGAAAGGTTTGATCGGTGAGCTCAATGAAACTTTCCTAGTTGACCTTGCTCTAATCGATTAATGTTTTCCGGGGTACAGAGGGAGGAGGTGAAAAGTGATGAAGGAAAACGTAATCGTAAGTGGTCAGAGTTTAACTTAGTCTAATGCATGTTGACCAAGAGGCCAAGGGAACCAGATGAGCTGAGATGACTGTTAAATCGGGAGAACACGGACATCCCACTAAGGGTAGCCGCGTAGGAGTATCTTCGTTCAGCCGACTTAAGGAAGAGGCACAGAGCGCCTCAAAGAGGTCCTGTCCCCTGACCGTCGCTCCATCAGACTCCGAGGCACTACACCGTGGGCGTTCATGTCGTCCTGGCTGATAACATCATCCTCAAAGGCAAAAACAGAAGAAAAGACAGCAGTGTAATTTAGAGGGCACGATGTGGCAGGATGGATGTAAATGTTAATAACAACGAGAGGTTTGTCCAAGAGGGTTTAATGCGCTAATGTTGAATGGTGGCATCACCGGGAACAGAGGAGTAGGGTATAAAATCCTCATAGTAGACGGAGTGAAGGACCAGCAAAGCCAAACTACCCCCATGCCCACTGGGGGGTTCTGTTCTAATTAGATTTTAATAATGAAAGTAGGCGAGGAGGCTTCGTTAGTAAGCTTAGTCTCCTGGATAGACGCGACCAGGATCTGTTCCTTGGACAGGAAATCCTCGAGTTCGCTTATAACGCGGGGTAAGTCACTGCAGTTAAACTGTAAGAAGCGAGCCGATCCGTCCGCGCCAAAGCTGAAGACGGCGGTGGAAGCTGACTCTGTGTCCGACAAAGTGGCCGTGAACTTGCAGCTTGCGTTTGCATGGCTGCGCCAAAAAGTTTCTGAGCTGTTCATAACAACACTTGGGGTATTGTTGAAAAGCACAACTTCACCCATTAACGGAAAACTGTTTCTGTGATCAAAGTTCCAACTGACGTGTCGAATAACCCACTACTTCTTCTCGGTGTCCACACAGGCTGACGTATGAGCTTCGAGAAGAGTGACAACATTATGAATTCTGTTGTCAACTGGATGTCATAGTTTATTGCTAAGCGCACAGCTTCGTTGACCTGAGTATCTCAAACCGTTGTTGTTGTTGTTATAGTTGTGATTGTTGGGTTGTAGTGTCTTACCCAGAGGTACACTAATGCCGATTCTGAACGCACTGAAAGTCAGTGGGAACACAAAATGCGCTTGTTTTCTACAATTACAGAGGCAGGATTCACTGAAGTTTTCTGTCAGGAACGGACACACAAACCTTTCTTCCACTCTTGAAATAATCAAGTTCTTGTAATGCGTTCAGATTTAAAAGTATGAAATGAAGTAACATTATACTCTGAAGGAAGTATTTCAGCTGTGGGTCTTTAACATTCTCCGGGGAGGTGCAGGTTTTGGAGATGGCCGACAAGAAACAGGCACATTGAAGACAGGCACAGGGAGGGATCGCAGGTCGCGTAAAACCACCAGACAGTTGGTTCCAAGGAGGATCCGTACCCCAGTTTTTCTCACAAATGAAAGAATTGTCTGGCTCAACAACAAATTTTTCACGATATGTAAACACATCAAGCCACTACCCAGTCGGATATAATGGTCGTGATTATAGTAGAACAACTATGATTATGGTCGAGATCTTGGTTGTTTATTATCGATGTATCCTCCATATTCAACCATTTATGGGGTGCATTATGGTAGAGATATGTCACAACCTTTGACCATATTGCCAACCATAATTCCCGACCATACATACCCAATAACAACGATAAAGGTTTTAGCTGCACAACTATGATCTACCATAGTGAACCGTAAGAAACACCATTCACGACCAAAATCGACTGTGTTCAGCGAATGATACAACTATATTCTACCAAGATCAACTTTTTCAACTGTTGACATATAATGCCCTGGAGGCCTGCTTTGTTTGCTGATGATTAATTTCTTATACAAAAAAATGGTATTTTGTACGTGCTGGTTAGGCCTGCAGCTCAGAATGGTGAAAAGCTCTAAACTTCAGGCCGATGCTATAGAGCAGGAGCTTGAATCAGTCTGTGCAGTTAACGCACGTTTATATATGTACAACTTCTTCAACTCTAACTATTATGCAGCTATACCACACAGTTTAGAGGAAGTAACTAGTCGATGGATGAATTCTGGCCGTACCCGTTGTCAGGGTACATGAGGCCAAATTTAACATGGATCTTGACATTGTTTTCCATAGAGCTAATAGGAATAATTTGTTTATGAAACTTTACAGATATAAACTGAATGAACATAAAAAAGGTAGCAATATTTGATCAAAGATTGCAATACTGTTTTACAAGGATACAACAAATAAATAGAAATGATGGGTAACTGCGCTAAAGTGGTAAAGCGTTAGTAAAATTAAGAAACTAATTCATCGCCAGGAATAAAAAAAGTGAAAATGTGCACAATTTTTACACTATAATATGAAATTTCAGATGTTTCGCATTCAAATTTATAGTCATACCATATTGTTTTGGTCGATTATGTTGGGAATTTTAGCCATATTATTCTAATAAATGTCAACCCATACTTATTCTTCCCAAATAATGGGAGGAATTTCACTCATGATCGTATGAACGGAAATCCGTCGATAATCTACCATGGTTTTGCTTTTGCATATGCTCTACCATATTCTTCAAACATCCATGTACTATCATCTACCATACATAGTCTTGATACATCCATGTACTACCATCGACCTTCGTTTCCTGAACAACCTTAAACAACCGATGTTGCCTAAACCAATATCGACCTTAATATAATAAAATCAACGGTATATTATGGTCGACATACCTACAATATTGTTTCATCATCCATAATCGACCGTAATCTCTCATACACCACTATATTCTACCATAATCACAACCATTATTTCCGGCTGGGTACTGCCTCTCATACTGGTCTTTTGGTGGTCAAAACACTCGGTAACTCTTCTTACTGTAATTACCACTGCACTTCGCAACGCCACGCTTTTCCAGCAATTTGAATAAGCAGAATCAGCAATAATTTATGTAAACAAACACTATCCAACTCTAAATGCAGCTATTTGCCTCGAACCAAACAGCACTATCCGATGCAAACCGAACGGCAGATACTTACACTGCTTCTACCTTCACTGCTCGCCAGTCTACACTGGCCTCCGCTAGTTGTCAGGAATTTGGCTGTGCCAGTCTTGTTTCGAGAAGTCTTTGCCTTTACATTATATTCTAATAGAAATTGTTTTCGCCCTGATATCATGTTGCAACATGTTGCAACAGATGACGTTCTGATTTAATACTATGTTATAAAAGGTGCTGTTTTCGTCCTCATATCATATAATAACAAAAATCACTGTGATGCTGATATTACTGGTGGTCCTCCCTCCATCTGTACGGTAAGTCTGAAACAAAACACTCCTCATAAACAGAAGCATCGTACAGTCGGCTGTCGATTTCCAAGTACGTTAGTTAATTTGGTCTCTCCCACGGTAGCAGAAAACGTTGTGTGCTGCACACTAGAGCTGAGGGACCCGAGAACGATCCCAGGCCAAGGGCTGTCTTTCTGAAGGGCGCTTGGAGAGTTGAGCCAGCAAATTTGCTTGGTGAGCATAGCTATAGTGGGGGTACCTACCTTAGGATAGGAGAGGGGAGTGGAGGGTCATTGAGCCTTCCGTTTCGGCGCCATAATGCCTAGCGACCCGTTATCGGCTGCAGCTGTAATTACTCCTCTGGGGCCAGTTGGCCTGTCTGCAGCACAAACCAGTGCGCATGTTTTTTCTGGGGAGAGTGCACTTAAAGTCGACTCTAAATTATTCCTGAATTTACAGTTTTTGTATGGAATATTAGAAAATTATTCTAACGTTGCCATTACTTTTCGTAAAATATTGTTTACCTAGACATACTTAGCCCGTCAGAGGAAGTATGATAGAAAATCTGAAACTATTTCAATACTACATTTTGGTAGCACTGCACGAGCTGACCGATTGTTCTGAAACTTTCTCAGAATATGTATTTTTTGAATAAGAAGCACATTCTGCTCCCACAACTTTTTTATTTAGGCCCTAATTTTTAAGATACTGGGAAATATATCTATGTATCTAATTGGCCTGACAGAGGCACACCCTCTCCGAAAACCTTGTAGGTTAGGGGCAAGGACTGGTGCTGCTAATGTCATATGTATATATAGGTATATATACGGGTTGACTATGTATTAAGCGACATTGGAACACTAGCAGAACAAGTCCTGGCCTCCTAACCTACAAGGTTGGAGGGTTAAGAGCTCACTGGTAGGGGTGCTGTACTAGGGTGAATGGTCGGGGTGGAGGATGGCAACACCAAGGAATTCTGGACGTTTATCTGTCTAGAAGTGGGCGTGCGTTCCAAAGTAGACTTATTTTCCTTCAAAATTAGTTCAAATTTGCGAAAATCTATGGTGTTTTTATCGTTTCCTTTCATCATTTGAAGCCAACAGGCCGTTAGGCTACCTGTATTTTTGCTACCTCTATCGAGACGCCGGCCACTTAACAGGCCGTATAGGAATATTCGTGCTATCTAATAGGTCGCATCGAAATATATATATATGCAATTTTTGGAAATTCAAAAGAATAGAACTCATTGAGTTATCATGCTGAAAAAAATGACAGCTTTGGAATCATTGAAACATTCCCAATAAAACTATTGAGCTGGATTCTCCATTTTCTATATCGTTACAATCTTTAACTAAAATATATACATAGGGAAAAACAAAGGATTCAGTTTTGAGCAGGGATAAAAAAAATATGACGAGGGCATAAATGGAAAATCCTGCTCTATAGTTTTTTTAGGAATGTTTCAAGGATTCCAAAACTGTCATTGTTTCTTTCCAGCATGGAAACTCATAGAGTTTTATTTTTTTGAATTTTCAAAAATTGCATTTATACATATAAATATATATTTCCCAATATCTCAAAAATTAGTGCCGAAATAAAAAATGTAGGAGCAAAATGTGTTTTTCTTTCCAGAATACATATTCTGAGCAAGTTTGAGAATAATTTGTGCACAATTGATCATTTTGAGCCTCGCTCCCCCTCATGCTCCCCTCAAAAATGTACCAGGTGCGAAAGTTGTACCCAACTTTTTTTTAATGTCCATATCGTATGGAATAGGAAAATACAGGGTAGAGCTGTAAAAGAGAAATGCACAGACACTCCCCAGAGCCTAGACTATTAGGGACATTTATTTGCACAAGTTTTGAGAACAGTCTTTCGGCAGTCGGATACCTACCCGATGCCTGCGATGACTTAAGTAATAACTTGGAGGCTGTTGCCGTGCAAAACTGATGCAAATTGCATCCATGTATTTCATTCCATTTCATAGTACATGCTGTAACAGATTCAATTTCATTTTATTTTGTGTTATAGCAGATACCATTTTACTTCATATTATGCTATAGAAGATCTACTACTTCATATCATGCTGCAACAGATATCCCTTTTCACTCAATTGGATGCTGTAACAAATGCCAGTTCATTTTATAGTATGCTGTAATTGGTACCATTTTTCACTTCATGGTATGCTGCAACAGACCATTTTCACTTCAGAGTATTCTGTAATGGATACCATTTTCACTTCATAGTATGCTATAACAGATATCATTTTCACTTCATATAGTAAGCTGTAACAGAGTCCATTTCCCATCGTATTATGTTGCAACACATATCGTTTCACTTCATACTATACTTTGACACAAGAATGGGCAAACGTATCAATTAGGCGGCCGCATGGCCTTTTAGAAACTAATCAGACGGCGCGGACCAGCACCCGATGTATTCATATCATATATAAACAAAAAAATTACATTGTAGTGTTCATACTTACATTCACATTTAGTTTGAACAGTGCGCAGTGCCGTAAAAGTAGTTTTTTCTGCCAATATAAAATTTTAGAATAAATTCATAATTAACGCTTAAAGTTGCAAAATGGGTAATATATGGAAGAACCCACAATCTGTTTCCTTTCTTTCTTCGGAGGGTGGCTGGTGTGCTCACAGCCCCGCTTGCTTCCGTATTCCGTCGAATGTTGCGGCTGGGCTATTTTCCGGAGTGCTGGCGTGTTGCCCATGTGACGCCTGTTCCGAAGGGCTCGGGTTCATCCCGTACCTCTGATTATAGACCCATTTCGATCACACCTGTTTTGTCGAAAGTTTATGAGATGTTGGTTGCGTCGAGATTGGGTTGCTTTCTTGAAAAGCAGGGTGTCCTCCCCCCAACACAGTATGGTTTTCGTAAGGACTTGGGAACCTGTGATGCTCTGCTTCACATTTCTCATGTGTTGCAGTTG
>LQNS02276883.1:6381224-6391858 GCA_001587735.2 Parhyale hawaiensis | reverse complement strand
GTGAGTTGATATCTCCACTTGCACTGATTTGCAACCAGACAAGGTACCGTGTGCAAACAAGCGTTGCAAATCGGTCGCAAACTGAAACTGGTTTGCAACGCAACTGTAGCGATCGGTTTGAGACTAGTTTGCAACCGTTGGGAATTGGTTTTTGCAACCGTGTATCCGAGGTTTCGACTGGTTTGCAACTATAGTTGCATCCGTGTGCGCTGGGCTTAGTCAAGACGATCAACCACAACCCACCTCGTAATTTTTATTCTCACGAGTGGGCAGAGACACCCGGCTTGAGGTTTAAGAAAATAGTGAAAAGAAAAAAGGTCGCTAACCCACTTAGTAAAGAAGAAGTAAAAGTTAAAGAAGACTTTGGAAATTTAATTATATAATAGTTAATTAGACGGAGCCCAGTCCGACACTTGTTTCGAAGCATCTAGACTTGTAAAGTATGCTCGTCTTAATTTAATGTGGGTAGCACCAAAGTTATTTAATAGAGAAACTTAAGAAAAATGACGGACGGACAGAAGGACATTCTTGAGATAGCGACAGCGATGTAAGATGACAGACACAAGCCCAAGGTTGGAGAAATTCCACCGATAGAAGACGCAGGTTCACCACCCGCACGAGGCGGAACACGTATTGCACGTCACTTCACCATGGTCAAGCACCGTCTGGCAGCGCCTCTCCTCGCAGTCCGGTACGCCAAAATCTTTAGCTCTCGCGAATATTTAATAGTCGTTAAGGGTTATATGAAGTAAATTAGGCAGTTATTTTACGCCTTTCCATAGAGTAGGGATTCGATGAGTTTTCCGGGGTTAAGAAGTTTTTATTTCCAGTAAGACGATTAGAATAGTTAAAACTTTAATATAGATGACTAAAACGCATCAAGTTGAATACAGTAACTTAGTAAAGGGAGCTATTAAAATACTGCGTAATAACTCCAAGTACTGCGATTAAGAAAATCTCAGAAAATACTCCGCTTAAGAAAATCTTCGATATAGTACTGTAAGTACGGCGAATTAAGAGAATCTGTGAAATAACCGCCTAAGAGAATGTTCGATATAATAACTCAGTTGATCTGGGACGCAGAGATACACGTCAACTTGCTTAACAGAATACAGCTTCATGAATACAGTCAACATAATGTGTGATCATTGATAAATATAGTAAATAATTTTATTCTTACAGAAAACATTTTATAAAACAAAGTGCACTGTTTTCTCAATTTTATATCACTCCAGTTAGGAAACGATATCCGTACGTGCCTAGGGCCACTTACCGAGGAAACTGATTAGGTGCCAAACATTCACAACGGCTTGTGGCTCACACAAAGTTGTGTTTACCCAGACTCTGTAAGACATTCGGACGAGTGTATGAGTGAACACATTCAAAAGACTAGCGTGTAGACGAGCGTTATATTATTATTGTGTTTGACTGAATTTTACGCAGGACAGGAGGTGTGGTAATGGGTGAAAATCGGCAAGTGTTATAAATCATTTGTAATCAGTAGCTGGGTAAAGAATGAACACTGGTGAATTATCGGCATCACAAGTAATTGTTTGCATGAGTTTACGACTGCCCGAACCAAGAGTGCCTGTAATAGTTTATGTGCAATCACGAATAAGATTGTAGTGACAGTCTGAGGATAAAAATTGGCTGATATTACAGCTTCGACAAACACTCAAGAGAATTAATGTATTGATAAACTAATTATTTCGTCTTAATGTGTGATCGTTCGTATCGTAATAAAAACTGACTATAAAATGCATAGCGAACAGAGTGATTGTTTCATCTGCGTCAAAAAAGTTCTATAAAGACTAATTGATAGATCAAGTTAATTGCCAAAATAAAAACTGAATGTTTGTGGTCTGCTTTCATTTTCTTGTCAGAACGGGAAAGAGTCAAGGAAAGGCACATTGTGCCTTCTGTAATTGAGTACCTTCAACTGTTCCGATATTTCAAAACTATTGTCAATTCTTGTAGGTAAGTGAAACTTATTTTCCGCAACAGCACCACAACCCGAGAGGGCAGACAATACATGTTTGTTTTGTACGAATTTTAGCCACTTTAATGCCATAGGTACGCTAAAATAAATTTATGATATAAACCGTTGTAAATAAAGTATCAGCGATATGACGAAATTATTTAATTTCCTAATTATTAATTGTATATACTATTTGTATCTAACACTGCATATGTGGTTTTGCATTCGTTTAGCTGCAGCAAGTTTATCCTTACTGACTTTCTGTATTTCACTCAGCCCTATAGTAAATTCTTTTTATTCATATTCGTTCTATCCCAGTATACAAGAATCCCATGTTATGAGTAGTATTAATTTTATGAAGTCCTTGAATTAGGTTCAGAATTTTTAGTTCCACATGTTTGGTATAAGTACTGGGAAATCAAGAGTACATTTTTTCGGATCCTTGAACAATATTTTGAACGTAAATGAAAAATTCTACAAGACAAGTATGACTTATAATAAAACATTGGTATAGCCACACGATCAAATACAGTGTGTTACCTTTGATTATGCAAATACAATTTTTTACTTTATTTTTCAAGATAAGTGTTTAACGTTGAAATATGAATGTTAACTAAATGTATGGCTATGTTGCAAATATAAACAGCACTTGTATAATAAATATTTGGCCATTTCCTATGTTTTCATACAATTTGCTTATTTACGAGTTTTTTTTTACTGTTACCTCATATTATGCAACAAATTAATAAAAATATCATAAAGAGGAAATAGATACAAGTGAACAGGAATATTTTTATTAAACGCTCAAAACCAAGAAATTGTAACCAAAACAATTCAATAAACACTGAAATAAGTGTTCAATAGTGGTAAACAATACAAGTTAAGTTTGAACATGGCAACCTCCATTTTTCACGATTTTTATAAGGCGATTATCAACAGACTGTCAGGTTTGATGTTTCAGATGGGGGAATAGAATCTGCAGCTGTTTTTACTGCATTCCACAGGCTTACTTTGCTCGAAAACTGCTGACCACCTTCATAGACCTTCCTCTTGATCATTGCCCAGAGGTACTCAATGGGATTTAAATCGGGGCTCTTCGCTGGCCAGGTCATAATCCTTTTTGATTTAAATCCTTCATCCGCAAGCCAGTTAGCAGTGTACCGTGCTCGGTGAGAGGGAGCGTTATCGTGCTGAAATACCAATTTGAATCTGCGTGCGATAGTCTGGTCATCAAACCATGGAATCAAGTTGGCTTCAAAAAACTGGCAGTACCTTTCTGCATTCAGTTTAACTCCTTCTGCCACTTCAAATGGACCAATGAGGGCGTCACCTATTATCCCGGCGCAAAACATTACACCTCCACCAACTTGTTAATGGTTAAGCCGTGTCTGTTGAGGTCGGTCATGGAGGACCCATCCAGACGCCCATTTACCAAGACCATCATGAGTGGCTCTGCATTCATGAGTAAATATGGCGTTGGAGAAATCAGTTTTCATGTTCTCTTCAGAGCATTTGACCCTCTTTTCCTTATGGTCGTTTAAATGCCTTTTTCACTTTCTCTAGCATCTGCAGAATCTCACATCTTGTCTTTCCTATTAGTTTTGGGGCTCCAGCGTCTTCAAATTTCGCCGTACTTGTAGAAAGTTGTTTTCTAGTCATAGAAACCTTCAAATGTCACATATTACGAGCAGTCAATTTCCTCGTACAAGCTCTATCCGGAGTTTTCCGGTTGACTTTACCTTCAATTGCATAAGCCTTAATTGTTCGGTGATCATGCAGTAATTCCTTGAGAACTTCGAGTGCTGTCTTACCAGAAACCAATAACGAGGTCACTTTGATCTCTTCTTCCCTGGTGAAACCGCTTTTCTTGCCCAGGTTGACTAGAGAGTGATGTTGCATAATCTGACGTGACAGCAGAACCCCGTGTGATAAGCTAATGTTGGCAAAACATGGGAAATTGTTCCGTTTTATTTTTCTGTAATTGTTTTTATAGTTACAGCATACCTGTGCACTAACTTACTATTAACATTTTAAATGTTTGACACTTATCTTGAAAAATAAGTACGAAAAAGTTGTATTTCAAAGGTAACGTACTGTATTAACGGCACGCTCTTTCATATAGTTACGTAATATCCAGTGCACAAGAAAGAGACACTCGCATCACAGTAACCATACGTTGCTCATGAAGTAAATGCTTTAGCACGCTACTATTCCTGTTTTACCGAACCCTGATCATACATCACATATTTTTAACTCCTTTTTTCTTGAAATGAAGACCTCCTTGTTAGGGTAAAACTTTCAAAAGTTACCCCGAAAACAGTCAATAAGTTCCCAAAATTAAGAAAGGATTTGCAAGCTTCCATCAACTCGCAGCTTTTGGTGGGCAAAAATCTGAGATTCTCACTGAATTCCTGGAGTTTAATTGCGTAAAAATTATGGTGGAAATTCCGGCCCCAAAGTTTTCCATAAGTCCAGGGAGCTCCGAGGCAATTGCAAAAACTAGCCCGTTTTTTCTAATTTTTTTTTAGGTTATATTGACTTTTTTCTTTTGGATACAGGGATTCCGCAATTTTATGAACATACGATGCATGATACTTTGTAGGTCTATAGATAATATTTCACATACATCCATAATTCAAATCTATTTTTCTATCGCTGAGCTGTTTTGCAGGAGTTTTTCTAACTTCTGTTAGATATTAAAATTATTGAAAAAATCCTATTTATGCTTGCTGAGCTGCTTATTTATCTGTGTGGGCGTTTCTATTACGCTTAGGAAATTTATGTAGATCGTAATTAGGCTGTCAAAAATAACAGTCAGAGAATTGCGATAATGCTTTTACATTGATTGTAGACGAAGTATATTCACTAATGAAGAATGAAATGACCTGTTTGCTCTAACTATCAAAATAAGAGAGAACAACCAATTTTACTTCTACGAAGTTATATGTCTTCCTTTTCTTCCAGTAAGAAATTCTCCTGAATTAATTCTTTTCTTTCTACAGTTAAGCACTAACGTCAATTTACCAGTACGTGAAATATTCCTTCTTATTCTGGATATAGACTTTCGGTACTTCAGGCGAAACAGTTCGTGCCAATTAAGAGCTGTATCACTCGCTCAACACTGATGTTCAATTAGAGACACAATGAACGGCATCGATATTGAACAACGGAAATGGCACTCATTAATTGAGCGCTGAAATGGTACAGCTAAGAAAATTTATAGCATTAACATATACGAGCGCAACTTCAGGAACATCTGTCGTTTTATGAATGGTTATTTAATTATCTCCAAATGTAGAGAAAATGGCAAGAAAGAGCTATGTCTCTTAGTGAAGCAGACCTCAGAATATTGAAATCTATTTAGCAGTGCATCGGAATTAACGAAAGTGGGGGAGCAACGTGCACTTCCAAAGACTTAATTGGACCAAAGACTCGAGGTTCGAATTATCATATAGAAATGCTTCGTAAATTTTAAATATCGATGCTACTTTTTTGCCTTAACCTTCTCTTACCAGGTTGCGTTGCTTCGCTTCAAGGGTTGCTAAGAGAATTTTTACCCACCCAAAAGAACTATATTGCCATTGTAGGTTCTGCGGCAGTCCCGAATTCCGCTAAGCTCGCAGCGAAGTAGCACAGCCTGAGCTAACTAGGACCATTTGGCCGCGCTCAACTCTTGCTATATATGAAACGATGCCCGCAGCTGCGATGCATCTTGAGTGATAAAATCATGGCAACGAACATGTAGCAACAATGGACAGGTGTTGCTGCAATACTTGCAATTCATGGAGCACATGGAGCAGCATGCTTCCGTTCTCAGCTCTAACACCTTGTATCGCTCGCAGGTTCGATACCCGATCTGGCACGCAAGCTCTTTACAGATCTTGGTGTGCTGACTCGGCAGTTGTGTGTGCATGCACGCGCCGTGGCCGAACTGCCTTCCTCAGAAATAAGGGGGGTGGGGGGTCTCGGGTCATTTGTTCCTTCCGTTAAATTAGCGCCATAGTTCTTGGTGACCCGAGGTCGACTGCAACTACACTTACTCATCTGGGGCCAGTGGGCCTATACCCGCAGCACAAACCAGTGCATGTGGGTTTCCCAGGTGAGGGTGTGGTCTAAGTTGAAATTTCCTTTACTTTAGTCGTCATCACTTAATACTGTGGCCCAGTTATATGGGAAAGAATTTGTTCCAAAGCTCCAATTAATATTATCATCATGAGATATAAAATTCATTTTGCGTAATAACTTATTCTATACCGCCACCCACTTATATACGGCGAAAAAATGTCGGTGGCGTTATAGAGCGTTGCCTATATCTGACTTTAGGAGTACTATGTATTCCTACGTAATAGTTAGGTCAGGCACCTAGTCTAATTGAACTCATCCTAACCATTTCTTAACTAAGCTAGCCTAACACATACTCTCAGATAGGCCACATTCTGTAACGGTGCCGTAATAACTCCAAAGCATCCATTTATGCAACAATGAATGTCGTGTTTTTACATAAGCATCATGTAGTTTCTAAGATACAGTATCATATATGCGGTTATAACTTTAGCTAGCATAGCCTTATCTAACCTAACCTATGTATTCAAGTTTAATTTAGTTTAACCCAGTCGAATCTACTTTGGTCAAGCTTAGCTCTACCTAAACTAGCCATTCCATCCCATTTAACCTATTCTATTTTAACATGACCCAGACTAGCCTAGCCTATCTCAACCAAGCGTGACCTAGGATAGCTTACCTTACCTAGACTAACCTAGCCTATAAGTTAAAATGACCTATAGTAACTCTTCAATTGCATACCAAAGGATCAAAAATCATCCATCCACATTTTATTCGCAACTGTATCACAAACACAACGTTACTGAACTACGTATTTAAGCAAAAATTTATGCCACACACAGCCCATTTGAGAGCACCAAGTCATTTGTCTCAAGTGACATTATTATAATTAAGGCAGAGCGTTTCGTGAGGAGCTATTTGCCTCAGCCCTTACTCGGATTATCCTTACGGAAACAAATAAAGGAGCATGCTGAGGCTGCCGCTTCATTAGCGAGGCAATATCAGGGTGCCCCTGGGGACGGTCGAGCAGGGCGTGGGTGCGGTGATAGTTGTAGTTCTTGTGATCAGTTAATCAAACTATTTACTCGACTTTCATGGTTATTCGCCTATGATAAGTAGGCATATTTCATTTTTTACGAATGATAATTGCTTATAAATGATCATTGCTTACAGCAGATAATTGCTCAAATAAGCCAATTTGATAATTGCTGTTAAATTGTACTAACTATAACACGTGATAACTACGACATATACGTGCTAATTGCTCACAAATGATGACTACTATAACATGAGCATTGGTTAGAAATTTTAATTACTAACTGATGATGATGAAACTGACTCAGAAAGGTGATCACTCACATATGACAATTACTTATAAGGTTTAATTACATTGGAAATCCTTAATCAGATACTCCAAAAACAGAGAAAAATTCCGAAAGGGAGACCCCAGAAACTGAGAAAACTCCAAGAAATGGAGACTATATAATTTTAAGCGAAGCCCACGTCACGCCGCGTAACCTGTAAAAAGTGCAGTAAGAATTCACTGGTAGTAGATTCAACTCTATCCCTTTACGATATCCTCTGGTGTTAGCCAAAGGAAATGATTTACGCATGCAGCGAATCGGTTATCTTAAAACTGAGACGAGTGCCTTGTTACGGTTAACGACTTCCATTGTACACACAAGTGGGAATTGCTCACAAATTACTATTGCTCACAAACATTAACTGCTGATATATGATAATTGCACACAACTGATAATTGGTTACAAATGATAATTACACAAAGGATTAGTGGTCACCAATACTAATTACAAACAAAGAATAACTCTTACATATTAAGTAAGAATTGCAATTCAACTTGTAATAACTCATTAATAACGGGACTTACAGAAAGACTCATCGTTACATAGCTCACTCATAACCGCCAGTATATTCATAGTACCGACCATAAATCACTCATGGTCGGCATTACTGTTCATTTACAAACATCACTAGCACTCAACGTAGGCACACTAAGTCGTTCATAGCCTTCAAACATTATTCAACTTTTTGTGCAGGCATGAGTAGGGATAATTATTACGACACAGAATTACACTTTTCTACCTTGACTTATCTCGCTATAGTTCACGCTAGATAGTCAACCACTCCCTCTGATAGTTTTCCTAAATAAGAAGAGCTTTTGTGAAGCGACCGCATCACAACAACGAATAATTTCGTGCAGGTATGTAAGTTTCATCGTCTTTATCATGTGTCGAAACTTTCGCTAGAACAAAATATGTGATGTACTGTATTGTACTTATTTAGGAAAAATATTGATGGCGAATCGCCAAACACTGTTGAATAAGCAAATTTTTCATTGTAATGCTCCGACATGCGCTCTGTTTCTAAAAAAAATCGCATAACTAAAATTACGAAGAGCTTATGCAAGAAAACGTTTAATGGATTATCTTGAGATACTGCATTATCATCAACTATTTATTTCCCCAGCTCAAGTATTAAACTTTTCCTCGTATCTTTATTCAAAGACAGTGACAGGCAAATCACGCTATCGTCATACAGCATCTCACAAACGCTACCGTATTTTACCTCACAGCGCCGCAATTAACGCCAGCGGAGTCCACTCCTCGTACATTGCAATTTGTGAGGTCGGTGCTTCAGGATAAAAATGTCTGGCTGCCGTGATATGAAGTCGTCCCTAAGGACCCTTGTGCTAACGTCAAGTGTCTTTCGCGACGCTCTGGTTCACTGCTGTTGACAGAGTTTTTTGTTGCTTAAATCTGCGAGAAGTTTCAAACATTCCCAAGTTAATTACCGGCAGCTATGGATCTTTTTCACGGCATCATTTACACCTTCAATTTTTTTTAATCAAGATAACCGGACGATTAATATCTTTCTAATTTGCTCTTCTTTACAGAGTCATAGGATGAAAAAGTATTAAATTTAAAAAGCTTGGAAAATATTGACAGCTAGCTACATGCTGAGTAGCTGTCTCAATATTATACGCAAAGTGTTGCAGAGTGATCGAGTGTTGAAGTAAATGAAATTTTTTACAATATTTGTTGTTCCAGAAATTATTTAACGTTTAGTATTCGACAATATCTCTCCTTTTTTACTCAGATGCCTACAAAAGAAGAAGGTTGACTTGGACAATAGTTTGTGTATGTTAATTCTTTACTTTTTCAGATTTATCTTCTATATTAACTTGAAACTTGCAATGTTCACGTAAAAGGAATTCATGGCATGCTAAATGCAGATATACATCAAAACTTGAGGCTTCTCTATGGATTATGCCCATTCATTGAAGTTTTTTAACCTTAGCGTTCAGTCTGCTTTCTGTGCAGTATTATTAATTCTTACAGTACCAGCTATCATTATTAATTGCTGTGCATAAAACTCAAGTTATCTCTAAAACATGCTTCAATTTTTTTCCTTGACATCCTCTGACGAAATGTATAGTCTGCTGTCAACATATACGAAATGTATTGTCTGCTGTCAACATATGTCAATTGAAACTAAAAATTTTTTGGGCTACAGGGCGTGCTACATAGGTAACTACGCTCGACAATGTGCGTCGAGTTAGAAGAAATTTCATAAACATGACATTTTCAGATCAAATGGGTTCGAAGATCAAAATAAGAGAAATTAAACGACAAAGAGAGATCTCCACTTGGCAGTACTGAGGACGTTTTTGGGCATACTTCCCACTCAGTAAACATTGAGGTGAACAGGCCACTCCCACACGTCAAAGACTCCTTAGCTGGGCCGGCCGAGAGAGCAATTTCAAAAGAGCCTGATCACGCCGCAGAAAGTGTGATTTTGAGTGAGCACTGCATTGACTCAGCTTGAATTCCTCCTCCCTCCCTTTCTTTGTCTATGGGGTATCTTAACGTCGATCAAAGTAACGCTCGGTGAAATGAAAATGAAAGCAGAAATCAAGAAAATCCCATATCGGAGTGTGTGCCTGTAATTGAGCATTTGCAGTGACGTTCGTCATTTGTGCCTCCAAAGCGGCGACGGCCATTTTGAGGCATACTTTGGAAAGAACATTACCTTTCAGGAGAGCAACCAAGATAACTCAAACTTTGATGAATAATCGTTCATGTGCTGAGTTCAATTCCAGGAAATTGCTTGTCGTTTATATGTAAGATTTATTTAAAGTTTCACTGATCCCCTTTTTTGAGGCAATTCAGTACTTGTACCGTTGGCAATTCTGTTATAAATGTAATGCACCTGGTATATTTAACAATCAAATCCTTCGATTCTGAACAAAATTCAGCCTGATGACATCGAGAAAAAAAATCAAACTTTCGAAATCACAGAAAGCTCAAAGTTTATCTATGATATCCACTATTGTTATATCCACCCAAATCTTTCGCGCTACCAAGGATTTATTGATGTATCAACACCAACGCATTATATTAACTAGAGCACTCTGAGAGCGCATACCTCCGCCAAGTTGTTACGGGGTATGTAAATAGAATGAAAGACGAACGAATGATCCAGTAGATCATTCACGGAAAGTAGCACATGATAGAATTGTACCTATGAAAATAATATAGAAAGAAAAGAAAAGATAAAGAGAGTTAGACATGTC
>LQNS02276883.1:6355560-6375223 GCA_001587735.2 Parhyale hawaiensis | reverse complement strand
AATGTTGAACACTACATTCTTACTTGATAAACCTATTTTCTAAAGACATTAATTACTTTCTTATGTGTAGCTATATGTAGTCGTACAAATCTATATTTATGTATGTATTTTCTTTTTTTTTTTTTTTAATCCATGTTTTCATAACAAAGTGACCCAACAGTAGCAAAAATTCAAATTGGCTCTGAAACCATAATTTTCTTTGCATGAACTCGAAAATTTAATTATTTGTGCCTTTTTATATTAATAACAGCTTGTTCAATTTTTTTGAAGATCCGTTCATAACTTTTTGAGTTATACGGGTAACAAACGTTATAACAAATATGAGTCAAACATACAAACGAATCAACCGATCTGCATCAAAATTTGATCATTCATGTCTTTTACCATTACTAACAACTCCTATAAATTTCATAAAGATTTATTCGTTATTTTTTGAGTTATTGTGCTAACAAGCAGAAAATTAAAAACAGTGACAAACAAACAAACGGACCATTACCAAAATTTGATTATCTACTCTTTGTTATATACCTAGCAACTCATGTGAATTTCATCAAAATCCATCCCTAATTTTTTGAGTTATGGCATCGAGAAAAATGATGGAGACAAACAAACAAACAAACGGATGGACATATCTTCACCAAAAGTTAATCATCTGTTCCTCCTAACATACCTAACAATCCCCGTAAATTTCATCCAAATCGGTTCATAACGTTTTGAGTTATCTTGGTGACACACAGACAGACAGACAGACTAATAGACAAACAGACAGACAAACACGACGAAAACATAACCTCCTTGGCGGAGGTAACTAAAGGCTAAATACAGCATAGATAACGGAAAACGGAAAACTGAAAAAGCCTCGTGATAAAATACAAAACTAGTGCAACGAAAATATATGAATATATATATAATATATATATATATATATATATATATATATATATATATATATATATATATATATATATATATATATATATATATATATATATATATATATTGAATATGAAATACCACGTGAACAACACTCAACATCAGGAACAACAGGCGATTCTGAGAGGTCTACTGAATACCATAGTTCACGAAAAAGGTACCATGTAGTGACTAAAGCAGTACCTCGGAATCCAAACGCCTCTAAACTCGATCACTGCTGAACCCGAACTAAAAATTCGGCAGAAAATTACCCCAAAATTCAACCTTTGTCTCAGATCCCGAACTCACTCAACCAGAAACAAACCACATTAGATAAGGTTTTATAGTGAAGAACAGGTCTGTGAGCCAGAAGTAGGTTCTTCTAGCAGTGCTAAGAGATAGAAAAGCACAGAGTCTTCAAGGAGAGTGACATTACGTTTTTATGGCTTACGGCAAAAATTTCCTTCAGAGTTCGAACAAAAAACGCAGAATGCAAACCGCCGTCCGGAACGAATTAAGCTCTGGTTCTGAGATACCTTGTATCACTGCATTTTAGTGAATCGGGCCCAATACTATGTTAATCTGCCTACGGTACATTAAAATCATCAAACAAAGATAGACATTCTGTTTCGAGGATATTTAATAAACTTCCTTGGCTTTTAATGCGATGCTCAAATTTCTGAATTTCCATCTACTGTATCACCGTAGAGCATGATATGAAAGATAAAAGTTTATGAGATATCAATGTAAAATTTAAATATATATATATATATGTATTCAAATTAATGCTGATGCTCATTACTTTTTTATTACTATCATTAGCCACGATCGAAGTGAGACAGGTGATTATATTTTCGTTAAAGATTTAAGTATATACATGTATGTACATATTTGTCTGTCCACCCAAAAAGTGGTGATAGGAGTTGAGCAATGTTCATAACTTTTTGCAGGGAGTCTGGTGGGTTGCCCTCGATGTAATCCATGCTAAAAAAAAAGGGGTTAGCTGGCCATAAAAAATGATGGGGGTGAAAGTTGCCCTCACCGCGGGTGATGGTCTTACACAGCGAGGCGTTGTAGACATTATTTTAACGGCGGGAGAACCCTATTTCTGTTCTTTATATTGCAGAAAATAATGTAACTAGTGACGATTCTATTCCAATCGGGGATTTTCTTCGTATCAGAGGGAACGCATATCTAAAGTCTTACAAATAAAGAATTAGCTTCATGATTCAATTTTTTTTATTATTATACTCTACATTAAATAACCTCCGGCTCATCGCACAATACTCTACAAGTTCTTCTTCCCCTCCAGTCTCGCTTGCGCATCAAATACGAAATTCCGATAATCAAACGTTTGAACATAGATACTTACTATTCAAGTGCATGCCATGTCATTACATTGCTTGATGATGGCCATCGTTGTGGGCCGAAACGCAAGCTTTTATAATAGCCTTGTTTTTTGTTCGTGAAGCATGCTTTGTAGAACAATAGATAACCAAATATGTGTTTTTAGATCAATAGCAAAAATGACAAAAATGTTTCTTTGAAATTAATGCTGATTCGAAGTTTACTTACTAAATATAGGGATTTTAAAATTTGATTTTAAAATATCGCTCGGGGGATTTCGACAGAATTTGAGTAAAGTTTGGAGATGAGGGGATTTTCTTTTATTGTTATGCAGCAAAACTAACGAACATATCACTTGGGCAAACGCTGTAAATAACACTTACTATGCTTTACACTTGTGGACGTTCACAAGAAAAATATTGATAGCTTAGTGCAAGATCAATGATTGTAATTTCGTAAACTTTCATTTCCTGTAGTATAGAAATTAATTAAACTATGCTTATGCCATCAATAGTTCACGCTCATTTGTTAGACTTTAATTGAAACACTACCAAACGGTCCCCTGGAGCAGTGGAGGGATAAATATGTAACAGCCATAGTCCAGAGTTACCAGACGCGTCTATTAGCAGTTCAGTGTAGATCGTATAAGAGACAGAAGTAAAATGTCACTGAATGACAACAACGTACCATTACATTTGGCAGGGGCTAAAACCTACCCACTGAAAGGAAAAAGGAGATCATATACTGCATTGTGTTGCACCCCGCTCTGTCATCCTGTATGACAGTTGCAGCAGGTGTAAGAATTTTACTTGATTGAAAAAATTGAAAACTATCGATCAAAACTGTAAACGCACAAATTGTAATCAGTTTTTAGGACCATAACGGATTTCCAAAATTTAGGTCAGTAGGTCAACGAACAAAAAGTCATTCTGTTTTTACCTTTCGGGCGGTTGGCATCCCATTGGGTGGTCCTCTCTGTAAGTTTGACGCATCCACGAGAGTTTCTTTCTCCTAAACGTATGACAATGCTAGACTGGATTTTCTAGTGGCAGCCCCAGTAATGAGAAATACTGACAACCAAGTGTCAGTAACTGTTGACCATAACGGCTTCCTTCAAAGCAAAAACTACTGAAAACCGTCGATTGTGGATTTTTGCGTATATATTCAAACTCTTGAAGAGTCCATTATCCAGAACTCACTGCAGTGATCCGGGCATGTAGCTCAGGTATACTCTTTATAAACAGGTGGTTGCTAATTTATGGTTTAATGAGCTTACAGTAAGTGCATTTGTAATCTATCCCAAGCTCGGTGCCCAATACACGCTTGTTTAGTGCGCACAAATCAGTACTATATAATAATTCACGTCGTGTTTTTATTTATTTATTTATTTATTTATTTATTTATTGATAACTATATTTACATCTTTCCTGTCACGCTCTATGGGAATAAGATAAAAGAAAATTCAAATTTCATATGGCATAAAAAGTTGGGTACCTTGGAATAGTTGAGTGTACAGTAATGAAGTTAAGTGTACAGTCATCAAGTTGAGTGTACAGTCCTCAAGTTGAGTGTACTGTCATCAAGTTGAGTGTACAATCATCAAGTTGAGTGTACAGTCATCAAGTTGAGTGTACAGTTATCAAGTTGAGTGTACAGTCATCAAGTTGAGAAAATTCAGATTTCAAAAGGCGAAGAAAAAGTTGGGTACCTTGGAATCTCTCTCTTCAGTATTAGATAGGGGAAAAATAAAACTCCCTCTGTTGGCTCTTTTGGCAAAAAGAAAAGTTGGGTATCTTGGAATCTTTTTCTTCGGTATTAGATATAGGAAAAATGAGGCTTCGGACCTATGGACGGACGGACGGACTGACTGACAGACAGTTCTCTTATTACAATATAGATTGTTTAGACGTAATGCTGAATTTACATTTAAGAAGCCATCTAAAGAGTAACAAGCACAAGAGACGCCGGGGGTTTTGGTGAAATGTTAATTTTTTTGCCGTCATTTATAATGACGGCACGGGCCACTAGTACACTCATAAAATGTAAGTAAAGGTAACACTGCGTCGTGCATCCATGAATTAAATGCAATATCACAAGCTGGGGCAGAACCTCACCAAGCGCCTCCCACATCACCGCTACCACGAAGCGGCTGCTCTGGCCATCATAGCCCTGTTCCAAGTCTCGTAAATATCAGGTGACGGTGCTTTGAAAACCATGCAAGGGCTAGCGCAAGAGACTCTGCAGCGGCCAAACGGGCTGGCCATTTTTTGACGCTTTGTGTCTTAAAGCCCAGTCCGGGGCTGTAGTGGTCAACAGCCCTTGTAAATTATGACGCTGCAAAATATTAACTAGCTGCCGGCGGTGATGATTGCATTACGTTTAGGCTGAAGCATCAGAGGCTTCTCAGTAGCTGACAAACGAAAAGAAGAGACGAGAAGACCGAAAAAATATAGACCTAAATTTGCTCTTACTGAAATGAAAGCGAAATACAAGTATTAAAGTAATCGCTGTCTTACAGTGTAGTGTACAAGTACAATGCACTACTAGAGAGCGGTTGTGGTGTCCCACAGGTGGGCCAGATTATTCTTCAACAACTCAAAGGTTTGTGATATGACAGGACTCTGTGGAAATGATGAAGGGCAGTAAAATAGAATTAGCTTGTGACTGCAACGAGCGTCGAGCAGGCACTGCACTGTGCACCGGACGGCAGTGAGCTTCATGCCGCTAACTTTGAGCTGCTCAGAATCAGTGGCATGGACCAATACGGGCTGTCATTGACTTACAGCTCTTGGAGACGTTAAGAAAAAAGGACAGCAGTTTACTTTAGGGAGAATCCCTCCTGTGGTTACCAATTAGCTGGCTCTAACGGTGTGATCTGCAGCAATGAATAATAACCGATTTATGAACAGTAGTTGCTCCACGGACCTTATCAGCACCTAGTACCGTCTGTCATTGTTCCTGCGTTCTGGTGAAACGAATTCTCCATTTGTTCTTCCGTGGCAAAGGCATTTAGACGGACAGAAACACGCACAAACTCTCCTACACATCCGGAAGCTCAAAGAAGTCGGGCCAAGTTCGTATCAGCCGCCACCCACATAAAAGAAGTGCCCGATCGTGTCATCCGATTAAGGATAAAACCAAATCAATACAGTAGTCCACACCTGCATTCTTCACGGCATTGATTTTTTTTTTTTATGCCAGTTAGATATAAGCGTTCCAAAAACGGAATGTTTTCTGACAAGAATAATTCACACCAAACTCGATTATCTATTTAGTGTGCTATTAGTATGACAGAGGAAAAACTGCGCATATTTAAATATGTTAATTATATGAGGTAGGCACTAGTGGTCACCACAGACTTCCACCCTTTGATTTTTTTTTCTTCTTCTTCTGAGACTGAGCCGTAAAGAGCAGCAAGTGGCCGACACAACAAATTTCGATAAACTGAGATTTGTTCCTTAGTTTTTCCCACCCAACTCCAAAAAACTTTCAGTATCTTTATATTCGACTGCATAATACCTCCTTTTCCCTTAACTTTGCATAAGCTCTATTACTCTCGACTCCTGATCCGATTCCATGCATTTGTAGGTCAAAAACGTACATGTATGTTGCATTACTTGCACGCTGCATAATTTATAATGAATGGAACTGGCTTCAATGTTTTTACATAGTCAAATCATGGAATTGGAAATGTGTCAGTATTATTCCTTCTTGACACTAAATTTTCCAGAGAACGGCCTCTAAATATCGCAGAAAATCCGCTCAAACTGCAGCTTGTCTGGAGAAAATGTTCGAAATATCATAGTGCATGCTTCTCAATATTTGTGAAGATTTTCCAAATGCTTCTGGCATTCGCTAAACTTCTGATGCAATCCACTCAACATATCTGAGAAAAATAAGCTGAACTCCTTCTTGACTCCACCCCATATGGCCAAAAAAGCCAAAGTTGTGGCGTGTATTGCTTATAGGATATCTCGGGAGGCACTTATCGGCGACACTGTAAGACGAAATATGAACATGGAATAGGAAGCCCAAATTTGATGGCCGCCAACCGCTTTCCCTGCTCGCCTGGCGTCTGTTTACGAAGGCGATCAAGTGAGGCACTCGAGTTGCATCGGCAATGAGCTTCTCTGCGGAAAACTGAGAATTCTCAGTTTATGGCCGGCCCATGATGCTGACATTTGAAAGTGGCCAGGCATATTGAATATCTAGGTACTTACGTGAGACGTCTGCAATGCTTATGCATGGAAGTGGGTAGGGGATGTTGAATTTTAGATCTTTACTTGTGAGGTCTGCAGTACTTAGACAGAGAAGTAGGTAGGGTCGGTAGAATTCTATGTCTTTCGTTGTGAGGACTGCACTGTTTAGGCACAGAAGTGGGCAATGCACGTTGAAATGTAGTCTTTGTTCGTGAGGTCTGCAGTGCTTGATCACGGAAGTGGGCAGTGCTTGTTGAATTGTAGTCTTTCTTCGTGAGGTGTGTAGGGCTTAGGCACGGAAGTGGGTAGTGCTTGTTGAATTCTATTCATTCTTTGTGAGGTTTGTAGTGCTTAGGCATGGAATTGGGTAAGTCCTATAGAATTCTATGTCTATCATTGTAAGGTCTGCAGTGCTTAGGTATGGAAGTGGGTAGTGCTTGTTGAATTCTAGCCTTTCTTCCTGAGGTTCACAATGGTAAAACATGCATGGAAGTAGGCAGAGCCTTTTGAGTTTTAGGACCTTCTTTGTGAGGTCTGTAGTACTAAAACATGAAAATGGGCAGATCCTGTTGAATATCTAGAGTCTTCTCATAACATACAGTAGAGGTAGTCAGCGTTTATGTGGGACACCAATTATGCATCTTAAACAACTTTGATATGCACTCACTTGAAGCTGTCAAGGTGCCTGATGTGACTCTGCAGGCACTTCGTGTCACCTGAACATTAGA
The DNA here is from genome assembly GCA_001587735.2 of Parhyale hawaiensis. Lineage (NCBI taxonomy): Eukaryota > Metazoa > Arthropoda > Malacostraca > Amphipoda > Hyalidae > Parhyale > Parhyale hawaiensis. The sequence continues at coordinate 6,368,037 of LQNS02276883.1, read as the reverse complement.
TTACCTTGCCCTTGTAGAAAAAATTAGAGAATGAGAATTTTGAGATAAAACGTTATACATTGTATAACAAATCAATTTGCTTTCTGTGAATTTCAATTGGAAAAGCACGGAACAAAAAGTCATACTTTAGAATGCAGTGGTATATTTAGAAAATGACATGTGCACCAAATTAATGAATGATTCATATAAATGAAATGATTTGTTAATCATTAGTGTGTTTTAGTTATTTTTCTTCAAATTTCAATGTTGTTTGTGCGGAATACCAGATTAATTTCAAATTTTAATTATAGCTTTGTATATTTTCTGATGTACTGAAGATAAACGAAGACCCGAAAAGTTTACTGATATTAATTAGTATTTTGATGATTTTTCTTGTATAAGTTATACTATTGAATCAAATTTGAGTAAACTTGTTTTCATTTGTAACGGTTCTGGTTGTAATAATTTTCATTTTAAGACCGTAAAAAACCAGACCCCGACTTCTTGAGTCATATGAGTTTCAGGAGAGACCCAGCCATCTGTGAAGGTTTCTGCTTCAAAAGATGGTGTATCTGATCAACGCAAACTGTTTCAAAGATGACGAAGCCCTAATGCAGCAGACTGTCTTGCTTAGCTCTATACCGCCAAGTGCCATCAATTAAAATTGGCTTACGTTTCGTATTATGCCATTCCTACAAGATACCCGATACGGTTTAGGGTTACGACACAATCAAGGACCATTTTTGCTGTTGACAGACACATAGAAAATCCAAGTGTGCAACTTTTAGAATATTGAAACTCGTTTGCGTGTCTAAAGACGGGATTTACTCGTTAAGACAGTGCTCGTTGAGATCGTAGAGATGCATAGGCTCAAATCATGAAACGAGTGTGTCCTGGAAGACTAAGTCCCTTTATTTTCTTGATGTAAGATTTACTATAGATCTCCGTCTGCCAGACTACTCGTCAACAAGAAGAACCCAAAAGTAAGACATGTTTTTGCCAATGAACACATCACACGCAGCCAGCCTCATGAACCATGGTGAAAAGCGTTTATCAGCGATGAGTGTAAATTCAACTTGGTTGGGTTCGATGGCAGGCCGAATGTAAGACGACATTGAAGTTGCAATATTACTGCCCAAGTGCGGAAAGAAGACTATTAGATTGATGATATGGTTAATATTCTCTATTTCTGATGTAGGGCCCTTGATCGCATTGCTGGATGCAGTACAGAAAAAAAGGTGGTTCGCAACATGTGGTACTTACTCGTACAATACTAGCATCGCCTGATCGTGCTCGATAATATCTCCTGCAACACCCCTAACAAACTCAAATATATATATACTTTTTTTAACTCGTCTCCGATAATTTTGTCTACTACTGAGGACATGAGGACAACGTGCACTGTGCAGTAGAACTTATATCTGGCCTGAAAGGAAGAGTTGCTAAGGCCGCTGCAGACGATAGCCTTATATCTTTAAAATTGAAAGTATCGACTGACGTTTGCCTCAGAATTGCAAGTCTAGACCGCGCACACGATACAGCAGAACGTGTTAGCTGCGCCTGAAGCTTGTTCAGAAATTGAAAATTTAAAAAAGAAACTGCATATCAAGAGCAATATTATCAATTTTAAAACAGTACAAAGATGACAGTATATAGAAGTCACTATTGCACCGGCACAATGCGTTTTACATAGAAAAGAGTATTCAATCATAAAGAACGGGAAACTACGTGACCTTGACAGTTTCCCAGTATCGCCTCACAAGTTGTAGGACGGCGACTCAAATAAATTCTGTATACTTCAGTAAACAAACGTCTAAATACTAATTAAAATACGATTGTCAATACAGCAATTATTCTCGTACCCATTTTAAGTGATTGTGTGCGTGAAACTCCTAATACCAGCAAAAATATGCGAGATTTGATCAACCCGAAAACTTGCTTTTCTTTGACATAGGTAAAACATTCTGGATCAGTCCCCTCCGACGGATGCCTCTCGAAGTCACTGTCATGTGTCCTGAGTTTTCTTTCATATCCAGCGAAAACACAGGACGTCCTGCCGAAAGGACTATCGTCTGCAGCGGGCCTTAGAACCAAGACATATATTCCCGTAATATTTAATTCACACTCATTATTTAGAATGAACGTTGAGCTTTAACTACTTAACACCTGGCTCATGGTATGAACGAACAGATAGAATAAAAGTTTATATATTATTTTATGGACGTATTATAATGGAAACTCAAACGTTTCTAGTTGTTAACAACACTTAAATTGCGGATAGAGTCAGCTAACTTATTCATATTCATTTATGTTTTTGTTGCCATCTCGTTACCAAACTGTGATGTTTCAGACAAATAACATCATTACACATAATACCTTAAAAAAAAAGTTTGTTATTAACATAAGTACTATTATATTCATATAACATCAAAAATCTGAAAGAAAAAAATTATTGCAAATTAGTTTGGACAATGTCAAATTTTACAACTTTTTCCTAATAGGTTCTACTTTTTGGCTATGCTGCCAAAGGTTCTTTTTTCAAATATAAGAGTGTTTTGGTTGTATCTGGCAACTGTTCTGGTGGTATCTGGCAATAGTTTTATTACTATTTTGCTGTACGCACCATGGCTGATCTACTTAGTCAGGAAAGTTATTTTGTTGCTTTAATCGCAAATTTATTAGAAATTTAAAAGCAAAGACGATTGCTAACAATGATATCATTTTAAAAACGTTTCGGAGACCTGCTCCATCATCAGTTCTCAAAAATATAAAATCAGAAGTAAAAACTTTTGCGTCATTCAAACTATACAAAACAGGGTTGATAAAGTTGACTAGAAGAAATTATGTATTGACTAGTTTTTAGGGACAAGTTGACTAAAAAAAAAATTATGTATTGGCTAGTTTCAAAGGATAGGAACTGTTGTTGCTATTGAGGTCGGGTTTGAGTTTGAAGATATAAAGGTATTCTAAAATTCTTAATTCTACATCGCTGTTGGCAGTCTTTAATACACTAAAACTATATAAGAATACACGTGCACCACACAGTTCAGTATGCTGGCGGACTGATGAATGAGGAGGATTGCCCAATATGTTTCTCGTACGGAAGCTCCTCCCACCGTGCTCAGCGACTCTGGCAAATAGGCAACGTGACGTCATTCCGACGTACACAGATGGGCACCGCCCACAACTGAATTTATATACCAGAGACGACTGTAGCCGTGTGGGAAGAGCATCCTTGTACCGGAAAAATGTTGAAATTTTGAGATTATTAACGAGTATTGGACATAGTTTAACAGTTCTAAAATATTGAGTAAAAAGTGATACAGGCTCTTTTCTTAAGAAAAGACACAGACCAGCTGAAATTTTTGCCAAGAGCGAGTGTCTGACTCGTCCATTGAGCAAATGTATGGCAAAACTATGTGAAATTTTCAAAATGCAATAGCGACATTTTAGTGAACTGATTTAAATCAGTTGCATCCTGTGTCGGAACTAGAAGATCATTCCAAATACGTGCTCCAGAAATAAAGAACGTTTTTTAACCAATGGTAGTGCGGATTGAGCACACTTTCTGGTGGATTTTACTGCTGACGTCTTCAGTTTCACTTGGTTTTGACGGAGTTTTTGCCTTCCGTTCATGGTGAATATCACTCCCAAGAAGCGTGCAGGTATAGCAGCTCTAAGAAAGCTTAGTAGTCTACGCACCAGACAGATTTCTGAGAAAGTGAAGGTGGCTAAGTCAACCGTTGCCGATAATCTGAAAAGAAGTTAAGACATTTGTAAACCCATGAATGAACCTTCAACACTGCAACGAATAAGTTGTGGAAGAAAACGCAAGAGAACACCCCACAATGACTAGGTCATCATCAGAAATAGTGTACAGGATCCTGAGAAAACAAGAGCAGACGTTCGGAGAGATCTATCTTCAGCAGACGTAAATGTTTCTTCTTCAACTGTCCTACGAAGGCTTTTTAAGGTTGATAGAGTTGCCACTAACCGCAAAAGAAATAACTGTTATTGATGTCTGTTTTGAAGTTAAAACGTCATCGCTGGGCACGTAAACATGCTGGATGAACCGCAAATGAAAGGAGGAAAGTAATATTTTCAGAAGAATAGCATCTTGAAGTACATGGTTACAGGTCACTTGCAGGTCTTTAAATGAGGCAAATGTGAATCGAAGTGACCACTTCGGTCAGGACACATTCAACAAGACCCCCCCAAAAAAATCCACCTAAGAAGATGTTTTGGGGTAGTTTTAGTGCTAAATTTACAGGCAGCTTATTACTGCTGAGGACATAATAAACAGTGACAAAAAAAGGCAATCTCGCACTCACTTGCTTTTTATAATGAAAAGAGACTTTCTTGATGGAGATGGCATTTTTTAGCAGGGTCTCGCTCCATGCCATGCTTCAGGCAGAATGTTCACATTCTTTGAAGAAAGTGGACTAAAGGTCGTAGACTGCCCTGGAAATATTCCTAACGTAAATCGATAAGAAAATCTATGGGCTATAATCAAACATAGGTAAGCTCCAGAAAAGATTGTCCGACCAAGCAGAAGCTGATTAGTAATGTTATTAAGATCTGGTACCATGGTGAAGAACTAGCAGAAATGTGTTCAACTTTGGTCGAAACATTGACAAATTGGGTGCAAATGCTTGTAAAAGCAAGAGGAGGTCATACCTCCTGTTAAATAGATCAACTTTCATACCACTGTCATGATTTTTTAAAACTTCAATTTAGCAAATACATAATAGTGTTATTTCATCACTGCCCGAACTAATTTTCACAGGACTGTACTTGTGTGTTGAATCATTACTGGCTACCTGTATCTGCGTCAACAGTTGCACGTAATAAATGCATTACTGTATTATTCAACGAATGTTTACATTTCATGTAACCTCAACTTGATTCCCATTCGGATTGAGATGCGAAGAGGCAGAAATTTGAAAAACCTGCGGGCTTATTTTCCCTCGGTGCAGGAGGTCCTCTCTGAAATGCTTGAAATCTTCCCGGATTTTCTCTCTTCGATTTCCCTCTGCGCCAGATTAGGTCTTTTTCTGCTCAGCCAACGCCGAAATTCTGTTGTTGCGATAGTGTTTGGGTCGGGAATATTTCCTCGGTTTAGCGGCGTCTCTAGGCGCGCTTTGCAAGCATCTTCGCTTCCTCAACAACCACAGCTGTGGTTTGCAAAGAGAAAATGCTTTCAGTAAGAAAATTTAAACGGGTAAACTGGTACCTTGGTGTTGAGGCTAAAACTACCATCATAGTTACGTGTTCGGATGCATTTGGTGAAGAGAATAACTTTACGGTTGTGAAATCCAAGCCATATATTTTAATCAACATTATTTCAATAACTGACTAAGTGTAACTACAGGCACATGGGTGCATTGCTTGGAAAGATGCACGTTTCCATTTCAAAATCTTCCTGGCTGAGCAACGTTTTCTAGAAATCGAAGATCATAGGCCTGCGCCCTGCCCATTAGAAATCGATATTTTCCTCATGAAAATGCTAAGAGGAGTCAAAACGTGCTATAAGGCCACCTATTGAACGAATTAGCACCAGTGAGTTCAATATTATTATAATTGTAACATCACCTTTAGAACAATATGTTCCTGTTGTTCTAACTGAGCTATGTATTGTGTATTGTAATACTTGTGTTGGGGTAGAGATTATGCTGTGTACCAGGATGTATCTGCGTGTTGACAGCGGAGTAAAGGATACCAACTAAGGAGTTGGGTAATAAAGGAAAATTGTAAGACGATGCGCTTGTCACCTCGCGTATTGTATATCGGTAGCAGGTGCAGGGCAGACCAGCGAAAAGAGCCAAGTCGGGACTTATTGCGAGAAACGCGCTGCGTTTGTATCTAACAGCTGCATGAAGAAGTTAACTGAAGTTAACCAAGAACTATCTGCACAAAGATGCAAATATCAGAAGTTGTTAAGCCGAATTAATATGAACTATGTAGCAGCTATGAGATGGAACGAATCTGTAATTAGCTGTAATTAACTAACAGGTGCAGAGGTTGTACTTACTTGGTCATCTTGACCAAGATAGCTAAAGGTATATAAACCTAAAGATTCCCGAAAGACGGGCTTTTCAAATAGGCTGCCCCAACACGAGGGCATGTTCGAATTGCCGCCGCCATGGCTTCACCAATACTAAGTTGCATTGTTTCTTTATACTAGTGTGGAAGGATAAATACTAGTGGTGTGACTGACGTTTCCTTTACCAAGACTTGGAGGAGTGCTTCTAACTCTCTCTATTCAGGACGAGACGGTCTTACCTCGTTCAAGTATTACCAAAACCCCTAAGTGACAACCAAGGGTTAATATTGATCTAACTATATCCTTGACGACGTATCCCGATACCACTTCCGAACGAAAGAAGTCGAGTACCAAGCCTCTAAGCTATAACATAGGAGTTAGTTGTAATAACCACGGGTCGTCTCTCTAGAAAAAACAGAGACAACGAAAGAAGTACCCGCAAGAAAAGTTCTTCTAGCACCACCAAAAGGAGACTCTAATAGTAGAAATTAGATTGCAGTGTTTAAGAAATCCACACGTAAAAAGAAATAGTTCCCACTGGACGTTGGGTGAATGCTCTGATTTTTAGCCAAAGCCAGACGAGGAATATTTAATAACTACGACTAATAAGCCTCGTTACTACAGCCGTGGTAACATTGACTGTTGGAGACTATAGATCTTACAGAAATCAATACACAATCTATTTACCATACAGCGAGCGCCCTCAAGGTGAGGTTACACGACAAGCAAATTAACGCGTTAACTTCCTCCAGCTCAGTGTCCTAATGCGTTACTGTGTTCATCTAAACGATAGAGAAATGCATTGCTCTCCGTGTTTTATTTTACTTTAAATTTTAAACCTTATTACTTCCTTAACCAAAAAAAAAAAAGAACTCAGCGGTTTGGCTCTTTCTAGGCTCATAGTTGTGCTTAAAAAGAGAACGAAACATCTTTAAGCTGCGCTCAGAAACAACGTTCTCTATCGCAAGCTTATGAGCGAAAACAATAGAAAAACTGCAAAAGTTTTAATTACACCTCAATATTATCTGTGCCTTCAGTGACAAAATGTTTTCATCCAACGAAACTTTATGGTACAGTATCTGGGTTTACACGCCAGTCAAATGAACATTTTCTCTCGACTCAGAATCCAAAAAGTTATGCCGTCCCTGCAACCACAACTGTGTGTCTGAAAAAAAAAAAACACTTAACATGTTAACCATCGCGTTAGTTGGCTTAGCAAATGCTGAAGTGAATTGAAACTCAGCTATCAATGCATTACTCTACTCTTTAAACAGATGGACACAGTAACGCATTCGGACGCTGAGCTGGGAGAACGCGTTCATTTGACCGTCATTCGACCGACAGTGCTCATGTTTAGCCATATACAAACCTCAATAATTTCTATTAGATCAGTTGTCTCCAAGACTCCCTGCTGCTGCTGCTCCGATCCTGAGGCAACGACCTTAGCTTGATTGCTAGTGGTCGTCTTCTTGCTTTGCCAAACATCTAACGTCATGTGAACATAATTTATTTTTCACTTCAGAAATTCATTATTGTAAATGCACATTTGCTGATATGTCGTAGATACGTTTGCTAATTAACGATAAACTTTTTAACCTGAGCTATTTCATAAATATTCCCATGCAACCATAGCTTTTAATTGAGATTCAGCGTTGTTAATATCTAATTGAGATTATATCATTTCTTGCCTAGTCCATTTACATTTTGCAGCGCTCAACCTGGAATCCAGCAAAGTAAAGACACACGGATAATAACTTTAGAATCGCAGAGCCCTTCTTCCTTCCGATTTTCTTTGAATTATTGAATTCGGAAGTGAGAAAAAAACACCCTATCGCAAGACAAGCCACATTATTTAAACTGGTTACCTTTTTTTTTTTTTTTGGCTCGACGTTCCCGTGAAACTTTCCACGGCTCTTTCAAAAATTCATAAATCCGGTTTCCGTAATATCCTTTTTCGGGCAGGCGGAAGTTTCAGTCATTTCGTTTTTAGAAGCCACTTCTTGAGGAACCACCTGAGCTCATGAGAACTTCCTTACATCCCAAACTTTAATTGCGCTGTTTTTGCTCCCGCCGCTCCAACCTTTCAAAATTTTTGCTCATTTTTCTTCTTACGAGAACCGTGGAGCTGCGGCGATGCAGCGGCGGACGGTAGTTCAGCAGCCATGGCCAGTCTGGAATTATTTTAGCAACTTTGATAAAACCTCTTCAAGTATCCTGCTGTGAGACAGTGGGTGCGGAGCGGTTGACTAATTTATAATTAGAAATCGAGACACTTTTGTTCCATGGCTACCTCCTCCCCGACGTTGCTTACAATACCGAGACGTATATATATATATTTTTTATTGAAAATTAAGGAAGCCAGCTGTTGCTGTGGCTCTCCGATCAACCGAGAGGTATGGTGCATGATACAATTTTGCTAGCCAAGAGTTAGGTTCTTTATTACTTTTTGAAGAGTTTGACTGCATCAATAGCAAACCGGTTCAAAAATCACAAGTTGAGACAAAGTTCTTAGGTAGATAGAAATAGCTCTTTGATTTAAAGTCCAATAAGAAGGTTCCACCTAAATTACAATATGCATGATGATTCTGCTTCTATATTTTGTGTTTAAATTTTATTTCTAAACATTCCAACACACTATGAACTTCAGATCGTGAAACCTAATAACCCCAATGATGCGTATTATCTATCATACAGCGTGGATTGTGCAGGCGTTAGCATCCATATACAAGTCGCCAAAAAATAGTTCCTTCGCCATCACTTGGCTCCCTCACTTTAAATTTTTGACACCAGCATTCCTGTAAAATTAATTCCCTGCTGTTACTCTTGATGGCCCAGATGATTTGCATCTTCAATATGTCCGTGGTTTAACTGTTTCCATTTATTGGGCTGCTATTCCCGTCTTTTCTCATCAACCTCATTTTTATCAGCTTAGCTTCATCATAGCCGACAAAATTGAGAACGCTGATTAGAATCGAAATTTTTAGGTTTTCATTGTCATCAAATCTCAATCTAGCTTCAAGCAGCGGTAGACCACAACTCGTGCCGTTAGGCTTTGGGTATGTTTGGGGAGAATTCGATAAAATGAATGTCATTTGTTGATGCAATTTCTGACCGACTGTAGCTAAGGCAATGATATATTGCTATACTTCCTAGCCTGCAGTACAGTGAAGATGGGCGGAAGAAAAGAGTACATTTCAGTACAGTTATTTTATCCGACATTCTGTGATGGCACGGGCCATTACTATTTTACAAATTACGTATTTAGAACTTGCTAGAGCTGAGTTTACAGTAACTGCCGGTAGACTAAATCCTAACTATACAAATTTACCCTGAATAACTTTATAATCGAAATTCTAGTAACTGAATACAAACCCTTTACTTCGCTTATAGTTTCAATAAACTGTGAGCCGGCGGAGACAATGATTACACAACTTAACTTTAGTTAATTGTTAGACAATTTATTTCTTTATTGTTTTCTTTGATCATTCATGTATTTCATTACAATTAATATTACCAAAAAGTATTTGCGCTGATCCTTTTATACTGATCCGACTGTTGGTAATTTGACTTGTGCAGCCATGAAAGGACACCATATTTTTCCTTCCGTCATCCCCACGCTACTCCTCTTAACCGCATACTTATATATCAGTTTCAAAGTTACAAGCAGTCAGGAATTACATAAAAAATAAACTCCTTTCAAGCATATCTCAACACTACAACGCGTAGGCTACGGACCGGCGCTAGTTCCTCTTTTCAGGTTAAAGCTTAGTGATGTTGAAGAATTGAAAATTTCAGTTCTGAACAGTGTACTTATAACATCACTCACGAAGAAGCTAAGCTGAAGTTGATAATAAAACACCGGGAAGACAAGCTTGAAAGATGAATATAAAGTAAAAATGCGTACTGCAGAATACCTGAATATGCAAAACATTCGCAATTGCTAAAACAAAGTTAACACAAAGGAAGAGCAATCTCCACAGTAAAGAAGCCAAGTCATGGAAAGGATGTAATTTTGGTAAGCCGTATATGAATGAAAATATTCCGTACTAACTATTATGCACAACTAGAGCACTCTGAGAGCGCATACCTCCGCCAAGCGAGGCAACGGTACCAAAAATTCATATTGGCTCTGAAACCATAATTTTTGTATAAACTCCAAAATCTAATCATTTGTGCCTTCTAATAGTAATAACAACTTGTGCAATTTTTTGAAGATCCGTTCATAACTTTTTGAGTTATACTGCTAACAAACGTTATGACCAACATGAGTCAAACATACAAATGAACCAACCGATCTGCACCAACATTTGATCATTTATGTCTTCTAACATTACGAACAACCTCTAAAAATTTCATAAAGATCCATGCATTATTTTTTGAGTTATTGAGTTAACAAGCATAAAATTAAAAACACTGACAAACAAACGAACGAACAAATGGATCATTACCAAAATTTGGTCATTTACTCTTTGTTTTATCCTAAAAGCCATGCTAATTTCATCAAAATCCATTCATAACTTCTTGAGTTATGGCATTGAAAAAAATGAGGGAGACAAATAAATAAACAAACAAACGGATGGACATATCCTCACCAAAAGTTATTCATCTGTTCCTCCTAACATACCTAGAAATCCTTGTAAATTTCGTCCAAGTCGGTTCGTAACTTTTTCAGTTATCTTGGTGACAGACAGAAAGACAAACACGACGAAAACATAACCTCCTTGGCGGAGGCAATAATTTTGTTAGTTCATCAGCTAGAATACTAGATTTTGCGAACTCAACTGGAAGGAGTGTTCTATTCTTTTGCTAACTGTATGCTTCACTCTAAAGATAGGAGGAAATTACTGATATCAAACAACTTCTACTTACCTATAAACTTACCAATAAACTATAGCACTCTGAGAGCGCATACCTCCGCCAAGCCAGGCAAAGGTAACAAAACATTCAAATTACTTCTGAAGCTATGATTCCCTTTGTATCAGCCCCAAAACCTAATCACTTGTGCCTTTTGACAGTAATAACAGCTTCTGTAATTTTCTCGAAGATCCGTTTATTTTCGAGTTATTGTGCTAACATACAGTGCGACTCACGGTGTTAGCCCAATTTGATTTTTCTTTAAAACTATTATTTCCTGTTAATATAACTTTATATTTCTATTGTATGTCGCCGGTAATCCTGTACAATATTCATAATCCTATTATTTAAGAAATTGTTTGTTTGATACCATTTAGAAACTTACTTTTATCTAAGCCACCCTCTATTTCCTGAATCCCGATATTAGTCTCAGGTATCAAAATTAGTTAAATACGATGAATAAAACACAAATTGACTATCAGTTTGTTTATTAATAATAATTCAAAAAGTATTTGGGACATATTGCAACAGCAAACAAAGCAAAATAAACAAGAAACAAAAAGCTCATTTATTAATGTAACGGCCATTACGTTTTATGTCCTCAAAAATACGGTCATTAACGGAATGAGTCCATTTCTTAAAAGCAGTACCATCGATGGATCTTGCCGAGACTTGTACGGCCTCCCACAATTCTGCTCTTGAAGAAAACTGCTTACCCTCTGTATAAATTTTGCGCTTGATGATAGACCACAGATTTTCAATTGGGTTCAAATCTGGAGAATTGGGTGGCCACACCATCAAATGCTGGTTTTTGAACACCAAAGAAGCAAGGTATTCTTTTGTAGCTCTGGCTGAATGCGAGGGTGCATTGTCTTCAATGAAAACCAGCTTTTTTGCGGAGATCCAAAGTCTGGTCATCAAGCCAAGGAACAAGACATTCATCGAGTAGGGCGTAATAACTAGCAGAATAGATTTTAACTCCTTCACGGACCATTGTTGGACCTACAAATTTATCATTCATAATCCCAGCCCACAACATAACACCACCACTGCCTTGATAGCGGCGAAAACGATGGTGGAGCTTGCCCTCAAATCCAACCAGTCATTTAGACTATCTGCCTATGTATAAAAATGTCATTTCATGAACTTTGAGGAAAGTTTTCTATGCATTGAACGTCATGTACGCCATTGATAGGAAATACGCATAGGGGGAAAACACGGATTTCTCGTGGAAAAACTTAAGTGGATTTGTCCTTGTGGCGTTCACTGCTTTTTCATACCCTGGTCGCTGAACTGCTTCCATGTACTAGATTACTGCGCGTAGCTTATTCCGGCAGAGATTTCGGAAGCACCAGAAGCATGCGCAGCAGTTGGAAGACGGAACTCAGACCGGACGGTGAGACTCTCTCACCTGTGTGGCTCTACCTGCAGCCTTGGAGGTCGCTTCTTTAGCTACCTCTTCTGGTCCGGTGGGATTACCTAATTACAGGCCCATTTCTATACGCCTGTATAGTTCTAATTCTTCCGCTCCCTCCATTTATTATGGATCAACTTGATTACATCAACATGAGCCAGTAAACTTTAAGGCTTGGGACGTTCTC
>LQNS02276883.1:6341193-6353971 GCA_001587735.2 Parhyale hawaiensis | reverse complement strand
TTCTCTTTGCTTACGAGCAACCTGCAGGTTAACAATTTATTCTCTTTGCTTACGAGCAACCTGTAGGTTAACAATTTATTCTCTTTGCTTACGAGCAACCTGTAGGTTAACAATTTATTCTCTTTGCTTACGAGCAGCCTGTAGGTTAGCAATTTATTCTCTTTGCTTACGAGCAACCTGTAGGTTAACCATTTATTCTCTTTGCTTACGAGCAACCTGTAGGTCAACAATTTATTCTTTGCTTACGCGCAATCTGTAGGTTAATAATTTATTCTCTTTGCTTACGAGCAACCTGTAGGTTAACAATTTATTCTCTTTGCTTACGAGCAACCTGTAGGTTAACAATTTATTCTCTTTGCTTACGAGCAAGCTGTAAGTTAACAATTTATTCTTTGCTTACGAGCAATCTGTAGGTTAACAATTTATTCTCTTTGCTTACGAGCAACCTGTATGTTAACAATTTATTCTTTGCTTACGAGCAATCTGTAGGTTAACAATTTATTCTCTTTGCTTACGAGCAACCTGTAGGTTAACAATTTATTCTTTGCTTACGCGCAATCTATAAATTACAAACCATTTTCTACCAACATATCTTATAGCAGCCTAATGCTGTACTAGTAAGGCTATTATGTTGAATCAAGTTGCAATCTTTCTGCATAAGCATTTTTAGCTAAAATCATAGCATAAATATCAATTATTCGAGCTTCAGCGTGTCTCGCTTTGTGCAAATTTCTCCAGTGTAACTGAAGCCGTAAAATTTCTAAGTTAGAAGCTTGAATATGTATTTCTGGTGTGCAGGTTGCTGTCTGCTTGTGGGTATCGGGCTGTCTGGGTGGGCGCCCGTTCGTTCTCGGAACTCGCCGAGGGTGAACTCCCAGATAAGGACGACACAGGGATCCACAAATTAAAATTTTACGCCATTGGTATAACGGCAACAAATATAATCATAACTAGCCTCTGATGTGTAATTTCCCATCCTGAATATTTTCAAGAGCCTGGGCCATCAAGAGTCGCTCTGGTCTCATCTGTGAATAAAACACACTTCATATCCTCTTTCATATAAGACTTAGCCTGCTCAACTCTCAGATGCATGTGCCTTTGTGTCAATGGAGGCTTTTTTCGAGAGGTTTCACATTTGCAATAGCCAAAGATACCGTTTCGTGCAGTTTTTGGCACTTCATTCAAACCAGAGCTTTCAAAAATTGTTTCGCTTGTGCTTTTCGGCTTCTTGAAGACTTAACGTGTAATTTTTTTGATATCCCGCGTGTTCACAGCTTTTATTTTACCTTTATCAGGCCGTGTCTTCCAATTGGCAGGATCCCTCAAAACGTTGAATTGTTCTAACATGGCGGCCTAAAATCCTGACAAAAGACGCACATGAGGTCTTCTTGGCCGTTTTTTTGATAATAGTTTGCTTCTCTTCGTCTGTTAGATCCTCAGCACGTCCCATTTTGAATATTGTTTAAATGGACTATTAGCGTGGCTCACAGTACATCTGCTAACCAAAGGAATGTTCTACAAACAACCTCTTCAGAATGTAAACAAATATTGCCAGATGAACTTAGCACACAGTGTTGCCATATGAAAACATAATTCTCGACAGACAAAAGATTTTCGGTGAAAAATCAATAAAAAAAATCGTTGGACTAATACCGTGGGTCACACTGTATGTCGGCAAACCCCATTACTCAGACTCCATTCGTTTTTTTTTCACTAGTCTCACTAGTTTAATCGAAAAAATCTCATAACTCAAACTACATGAAAGTTTATTTTAACCAGTCTCGGTAGGTATGTGTTTCGAAGCTCGCAGTTCTTACTCCGTGCCACACACTTCCTTCAACAAACCTCGGCAATTGACAAATGCCACTTTTTCTGTAGGAGATGGAGCTGACATCCTCGCTATTACGCCAATGGATCCTGACAAGATAATAAATCTTCGATCCTGTTTATGATTTCATGAATTCAGCACATTAACGAAATATTAAAGTGTCGGAAGAAAAGAAACAGGAGCTGTCGATCTTGAGTAACTGGCGATTATAGCATTTCTTTGTGCTAGGCCAATATCAAGTACGCGCATGCGCCAATGACGGAAGGAGGACGAGGTGGTCTGCAGCTCATTACGGCTTATAAACAGGCGTTTAAGGGGCTGGAGGTCTGTGCGTCTTTTGTCTTTTCTGCTTTTGTGGCAGAGGCGTATAGGTGCCCACCTCTGCCCGTTACTCGAATTCGTCACTTTGTCTATAGCTGTAATTTGCCTCATGATTGATTCGACTGAGAGCGGCATACTTAAGAAGCTGAACTGGCGGGGAAATTAATATATACATATATGTACAAACAAACACTACACCCGCAAGGACCAAAAATTTGTCTGAGTAGTCCACATGGTAATAATTTTATAGCATTTGAAATTTATGTTCGAGTAACGGTTTTCGAATAACAAAACCTTAAGCTTATGAAATCTTCCTTACCGTTGTTGGTCTTTCAGTAGTTAGCAGGGTCTGTCGAAAAGGTAGGAGCTCCATTGCACGGCTCAAACTTTTATCTCCATTCGAACTGTGATTGATTGCCCTGTTCGATTATATATTACCTAGTCTCCTCAATTTCAACGTGTTTGAAACCTTAGTCCTGAGCCTTTGATTCGGTCGTCTCAAGAATAATCGGTTGGCAATTAATCCGTGAAACTCAATTCGAAGCCTGGAATCGAAGTTTCTTGCAAGTCAAAACTAGCCGTATTAGCTAATATCGGTGAAACTAGAAGGATCGAAGACACCTTTAATTTCAACAATCCAACTTTTATGGCTCGTGCACAGTACTTTTCAAGGACATTATCATACAGCAAGTTCTCCAGCCTAAATAAGGGTCTGTTCCAGGTATATGAGCCATTAGGGCACGCTCAATTGGGTAGCCAAAGTTGATGTAAGAAAAGCCCACTTGACTTGTCCAGATATGCAGACAGGAACTTCGGCTTCGGCAACTTGAATCGTGTTGCAGGTGCTAGGTGCAGTGAGATTTTGTTGAGCCAACTGAAATTTCTATTTAAGGAATATGACTAAGTTTATAGAAGTCTGACAAGTAACTGAACCAGAGCCAGAGCCTGTAACTTGAAACAAGAAGTACGTCGTTAGTAGTCAGGGTATCTGTCTGAAGATGGGGGAAATCGAGCCTCAAAGGTTCAATTTCGCTGACCGATTGAGGGCGCCCACAGTTGAGTCAAAAGACAAACTGTACAAAGTGTCTCCGCTTAACTCCCTATTACTTCTACCGAATAACTGCCTATTTGTTCATATCTTAATGCAAATGTGCAAAACGATAGAATGACAGAATTAGCTGTAAAAGATAATTTTAACTATATGGAGATATGCATATATAGACAATATGATAGCGTGTAAATAGAGTGTTTGCCGTATCTTCTCACAGATTGCACAATGCACAAACTTTATACTGAAGTTTAAAAGAAGAATCAGGCAACATGCATTTTTTCATTATTCGTGAAAACAGCGTGATTCTTTTGAGACTTCCAGCTCTACGAATTAGACCAACTGGGTGAAAAGTCCAGTTATATGGTTAACAGAAAACTCATTAAACAGAAAAAGTTCTAGCTTGTCTACGTTAAAATTTTCAGGGGTGTTGCAGAGTGGTAATTTTTGAGGCCAGATATAGTAGAGTGAATATGAAGTTCTAATTCTCTGAGAACTTAACCCTAATTTTTCAAAAGTTATGTCTTACTGATTATAATGCACAATCTGTATGCACACTAAATTTAAAAATTATTCAAAATTACCACATCATCGAGTTGAACACTGACAATAAAATCATAGATATAAAGCCTTTATGACGCGAAAGCTTATTTGTTGTCTTTCAACCGTGATATTTATACACACCAACATTTTTTCTTAATGCTACATCGCCAAATATCAACTATTTTTTTTTTTTTTTACGTTTCAAATAGTGCTATCCGTACCTAGGAGACACCTTAAGGCTTAAGCTGAACCCTACATGGCTTAAGAGGGACAGCAGTTTTATTTTTGCCTCGTACGCGCAACAAGCAAAATTTTCAGTCGAGTAGCCAATATCAATACTAAAGTTTGGGTTAGCTCTTCGTATTTCGAGTGATGTCGAAAGATAAGGTTGAAATGAGAAAAGGTTTACCGCAGTCGTTCACACCCATTGATGTTAGTAGTATTTAGCTTTATTAATTTCTAATTATCACGTATCGTAATGAAGAAGTTTAATTTTAAATCGCCTAAGGTAAATGCCGCACACAGATGGAACTACCTTTGCATTTCCTAAATGAAACCTATTTGCTAAAACTATTATTGAAGTGAAGAGCGTATAAAACCGCTTGTGCCTCCCGCTGTGAGTTAGATTAGATAGGCGGCAGTAGACGAACCAACAGGCCCAATTCCCAAAGAGACACCGGGACTTACGCCACAGCCCTCTATGAGCTACAAGCACGATCTATTTTGGCCGTTAAGAATTTGCGACTCTGGGAAGAGGAGTTCTTAGCTGTGGAGGATGTTTCTCCTAATGTTTGTCAAGACGATATTTAATTCAACGCGTTGACTGTCTCCGCAGGCCAAATGTTCACTATGAAATACGGAAAGAACTGATTACTTAAAGTTGTTTTTCAAGCTTTATGCTTGAGCTTTTGACTGTTGTTTGGCATACGATCATTAACGTCTCTTTCAAAAAGTCCCGTTGTAAGCACGTCGTTGAAGCCATTCAAATACTTGAATGTTTCTAATAGTTGCCCCTTGAGTCGTCGCGGGAGATCAGGCCCAGTTCTTTTAGGCGACATTCGTATGGCTTGTTTCACTGCTGAGGTATCAATTTCGTTGCTCTGCTGTGGTCTCTTTTGATGTTATTGATATCTTTGCATAAGAGTGAGCTTGGATAAATGAAGTCGGGTCTATTCAGACATTCGTTCCAGTGTGAGGTTGTAGTAGATCATGCATCTATACGTACAGATTTATACAGGCAACAGCTAGCTGGCTATATATGACCCGTTCCCTACACCATGACACTGCGAATAGTAAAGAGAAAACATCTGACATTGCCAGGTATCAGTTCACCTGCATGACAATTACAACTTCCTATGTTGGATTAGCCACTTAGAAAAGAGTGAGAAACAGTGGAGGAGAACATAGCACAGGGTGGAGATAACTTGTTACACCCAGCGTATTTCAAACTGGACTTTGCAACGATGCTATTGCAACAGTAAAGAACAACAGGTACTACATATATTCGTTCCTGCAGGGGAGAAGATTGTTTAAACAACGAAAAGAAATCTTTAGTCCACTACTCACAAGTTTTGGCATTTCGAAAAAATAGTGCGCTGCGTGCGATTTATTTTCTTGGTACGCCTTGCCCTAGGCGTTACTTGCAAGTAGTCTACTTTGTAGCAGCCTCTCCAGTGACACACTGTACTTGTCGAAAGTAGAGCATGGGCAGTGGCTCACTTCAGCTGTCACGGAGCCCATGTTAGTAGTCCACTAGGGCTTTCCAGAATATTTTCATCTTGGTTTTACTTCCGATTTCCTAAAGTTTGTGGTAAGCAATTATTGTTCTATTCCTTACTGTATAGTTGCATGGCACTGTTCTAAGAACTGCTGTGCGTGCCAAAGTAGAATCTTTATCATTTTAGAAGAAGATCAGGCTGTAGTTGCAGTGGATACCATGCATCCACTTCCAAGGCACAAGAATATAATGTAATTAAACTATTAGTCAAATGTTACGCAATTTATGTATTTTCTTTTCCGTGAAGGGTTCCCTCATATTCGATTGTTGGGTACTGCCGCAATGTAGCTGCATATAAATCATGCCCAATTAATATGTTTCTCCTTCACAATAATTGCAGTTGTTTTTTTCACGGAGGACACCATTCCACTGAGAAGTCACCTGATATACAAAAATATTCGGTATTTTAACTGATTGCGAAACATCAAGACTAATATATTTTTATTTTTCATAAAACCTAACACCAGTGTTGATTTCCGGGTATAGCAGTGATAGTTATCAGTACCCAATAGCACCTTGCTCCATTTTGAGCATATACGTCAATTCAAGCGTAACTAGGACATGTTCGATTTTTATATTTCACTTCCATAAAGCGTGCCATCAACACTAACGGTCAGGCTTGTACAGCAGTTACCAACAATATCTGTTCGGTACAAGTCACAAACAAAGCTTCTACTCACCAGCCAGTAAGCCTACCCGGTGTAAACATTGAGCTTCAACACAGAGAAAAATTGAATCAATCATTTGAGTTCGTTAATTAGTAAATAATAAGTGGCTTGCCACCGTAATGAATGCCACTGAATTTTTTCCGCCCCAATTAATTAACTACATTGATGTTCTTGGTTTAAAAACCCGTACTGCTAATTATGAAAACCTTTGATCAGAGCTGCATGCTCAACAGCCTTTGTTTGTCTTTTAAATGTAAACAAGCATAGAAATAAATATACTCTTACGACTAATCAGGATACTTAAACTTGACTGGAGCATGTCGCTTTTAGAATATGATTGTAGCCTTGACTTTTTATTAACAATGTAATGCTTTTAGTAAAGTATTAATTCTGAAAATGAAAACAGAGACATGAAGGCTGCATCATTCTTTAAAGAAAGCTCGCGTTTTTAATGATGTTTGAATGGTAGTAATTTGCTCATGTCTACTGGGAAATAATAAAACATACGTAATTTATAAGACTTCCACCAAGGGAAGGAGGCTTTGCACTACATTGAATTATTGCAGACTGCGCAGGGCTTTCAAAGGTTAACATAACAATCTCATCAATTTCTGAGTTCTCAAACTTCAAATAAATTTCGCCTCGTTTGTTAATAATTGAGAGTAACGGGCAACGATATTCAATAGTTCAAATTAAAGATTCCATACAAGTTACTTCTTTCTAATATCACACGCACAACTGGACCTCACTTGCGTGGGGAAGTGACTCCATGGGTTAGAGTTAGTTGCGATGTGACAAAGAATTATTAATCGGTTACATCTCACTGAAGGAATAAAAATACAGGGATATTAACGACTTAAAATACAGATTCGAGTTTCTCAGTGGTAGTGTGGCTAATTCATTTGGGTCACAGTTTTTTTTTTTTTTTTTTTTTTGCAGCAAATCCTGCTCTTTGATTTTCCATGGCTCGTTACCCAACGATATCCAGCGATTCAGTAGTAGATATTGAGTAATACGGGAACAATAATTGAGAAAAGCCAGGAATGAAGCAATTATTTGCTCCAAGCTAGCCAGATTTATTTTTTCACTGATAGCAATGTTGGTTATTTACTTGAAAGAGTCCTCCATGGGAATGACATTATACTGCCAAAACGTTATGATGACTAATCACTCATAAATATTTTTAACACTAATAACAGTTGGTTCCATGCATATGAAAATAGATCGTGGGACTTGAAATTGGATGACTAAAATGTTTTGATATTCAAAATCAGAGACGTTTACAGTATTTCTTTACAAAGAAATTGCAAATTAATATATTAGAAAATCTTCCTTCGGTTCATCAAGTTCTTATTTAGTTTACCAATTTGCCATTTCCAGATCAGACATGGGCTATAAAGGATGCAGTTACATAAAATCGTAAAATTAAATATTAACGTTGAATATTTATTTTACAGAAAAGAACGTTTTAATGGAAGTATCAGTGCAATAAAAAATCTCCGTGCAACAATACACAGTAGTAAGTAAATTTAGGAATAACCACATCCTTATGATAGTAAAACCTAGGGTCAGCTCGTGTAAAAAAAAAATATGGTTACAGCTCATGCGCAAATCCTCACTGGTAATTTAAATTAGGCACTGAGTTTTATCCCAATGATCAACTTGAGGTCCTGCCTGTGTTCTGCGACACTGCAAGACAAACCTACGGTACTAAACACTTTTTCGTATGCTCTCAGTCATAAAAAAAGAAGTACATACAGTTGTTAACACAGTATTACCACTTTCTATTATACGCCTATTAACGGAAACTATTTCAATGGTTATAATACACTTAATTACTCAGTTATACACAGTAGGCATTGACATGTTTTCGCAGAGCCGCCAGCAAACAGGAAAGAGAGGAACCTAGCCCTTGAGGTTACGATGGCTGTATGCATTGACAAAAGGTTGTCACCAAGCGTAAGAGACACGTGATACAAGAAGCAAACAAAGTGACATCCCAATAAACATTGCTTCTCTGTTTTCCTTTACAGAAACAGCATTGCAGCATCTAAGTGTGAAAAAAATCATCTGTGATAAATATCTGATCATCAAAACATTTCAATAAGTAAGCACTGTCATTTATGCTTTCTTCAAGGAAACAATCCAACTTTTACACTCGAAAGCGTTCCCCAGTGACTAATGCTTGATCAACCAAATATTCCAATCATTATTAATAAGAGGCATTTCCAAAAAGCCACGAGTAATAAGAGGAAGCTTAATTCTTCATACAATATCCCCAGTCCGGCAGCGGTGGACTGACTTAAGCCCAGTCGTGCCGTAAATTTGAAGTCCTGCCATTGAGCTCGGCGGTATCAAGAGGTTAACTGGCTTGCCCTAAGGAAACTTAATCTTCAAAGAGATAAAAAGAAAGAATTCAAAGCCTTTAGGGAGCCTTGAGTGAAATGAAATTTAGAGCTACCTGCGCTATATGGCCTAGCAACTCAATAGACAGTAAGATTTATGGCCGGCAAGAAAGTACAGTACTGCGGAGCGGGAAGCTTTGAATTGTAGCTTGCGGTACATAAAGAGAGCTGAGAAGTGCAGTCCTTATTCGGTAAATGCGTGAGATGCTGTGAAAGATAAACGACTTCTGGCCCACAAATAAAATTATATTACCATGCAATAAAGCTCCAGGTAATAATTTAGAACAAATTTTCTAACTAGCTCATGATATGGGCAACAGCGAAGACTTCATGATGTTTTACGTCCATGAAAATGTCTTCACGAATCTGTAACCCAGCTAGCATATCTCTTGAAATTTTTAAAATTGGTCAATACAGAAAAGGATGCCCAAAGAAAACAAGTATACTTTGAAAATTATTTTGACAATCGAATTTCACTCAAAACGCCCAGAAGCGATTAATTAGCATGCACAGAAGCAACAAGCGGTGGCTACAATGTACCCAACTGATTGTGTAACCTTGACCACAGCTACAATTATCATCATTAGAAATAACTGCATGCCTAGGCGTCCCTGGACGGCTAATAAACACAAGTGGAGCGTTGTGGTGCCCCAGAATGCCCGAATGGCTACTAAAAGGAATACCTATCTTTTATTTCCCTGAGGATAACCTCAACGCCTGGACATCATCAAAACCACACTCGCATCCAGGCTGTCAATTTTAAGAAACACAAACTGGAGTATATTTTAAATACTGACGCAAATGACCAATTTGGCATCTCACAGTCTCCACTGGGAAGAGATGGGCTTTGTCCGCAATTCTAGTGTTTCTTCCTAAAACCTGGAGGACGTACAGGGCGTAAGAAATGCAACCGACCAATACCTTCTACGGAGGCAAGCAACAATCCACTAATGGGATCAGTTCGCCAAATTATTCTGGCCACACAACCGACTAGCTGAGTAAACGAGTCGATCCGGGTGACTAGCAGAAGCCGAAGCCCAGACAGCTTAGCAATACTCCAACAGAGGCAGCAAGAGTTCATAGAAACATCTGCGTACTGAATTTATGTTATCTAATACACTATTAACCTTGCTCAGAAGTCCCACCCTACTCGAAGCACTGGATACTAGGAAGCTGAAATGTGCCTCAAATGTAAGCTTATTATGAAAGAGGAGGCTATCTCCTGAAGCTGTACCCCTGTAAGAGAGTGTCACCAATGTTGAAAGATGAATGCGGAGGAAAAGCGTCTGTTATCGACTCACATTGATAATTTCAATCTTCTCCGCATTTAAATTTATACTCCAGGCATATCACTGAGTAGTATTCCGTAACAGGACTCTATTCAATGGCAGGGCTGTCGCATCAGGCATCGCAGGGGTTAAATCCATTTGCTACTAGAGGGGAATCGGCAGCATAGTGGATTGTTCAATTCTTCAGTGAAGAAAGTATGTCATTTGGGTACGACAGGAATATCATGAGGTCTCGAACGCCCGAAACAACCTTGATGGATACACTAAAACAACCGCCCACGGACACCCTCTGCGTGCACTCAAAAACAGTCAAATGGTTAACTCGACCCTAGCACCCATGGCTGAACTTCGTACCGTTACGCAGTTCAGCCATGCTAGCACCTGCACCAATCACGTTCGAACGTCACGCTAGAATGCACAATAGCTCGCCTGATAAGTTTGAAGGCACTCAAAATAATAAAAACAGGCTGTGTAAGCGCGGCCCACACTTCTGCAACCCAACATTAAAGAACAATCCTAGCATCGGAAGTGTTGGGCCGTCACCTAGAGCCCGAGGGTCTTTTTTAGTTTCATGTTTGGCCCTGCAGTGCGACGATGTACAATTATTAGCTAGGTTTTAGACTCCGTCGTACCCTGGCTGTGCTGCCGCTCCGCGGGGGCTCGCTCCCCTGTGGAGGGATGCCCCTGTGGTGCGGTGGCTCGGCTTGGGTGGGACGGAGATACGCTTGTAATCGAATCGAAATATGCAGATTTTAAGTTTCTTTAGCTTCTGAATTTACAAATTTTGTTACTATTTTGATCGAGATCTGTTTTCATCAAAGATATTTGTTTTATTACAGAATCACTTTGAACTCTGCGATCTAGTAAAAAATTTGAAAGTCTTTGACGTTTGTCCCTGTGTGTTCAATGAACTATACAATCACAAGACATTTAAACCAGCATCAAATTATTGATCTTTATTTTCACCTTATACCGAAGGCCTCTGAACCCTTCAGGCATTCCAAGGATTTCATGACAACTGGTTTTAGAATAAAATACGCAGTGATAGCCCACATTTTCGACATTTATCCTTTTATCATATGCAATAATTTGCAGGTCCAAACAATGATCGTGGCACCGTATTCGGATGGTAGTTTTGTGGCTGTACAACCTTGTTGCCCAACGGCATATAGGGTGTTTACGGACGATTCGTATCTTTGTGAAGCTTAATACGTAGGTATAGTCGGCTACATCCTTCCACAGTTTCTTTAACGACGGTGCTAATTCACTGTAAAAGTCCAGGTAATCTTTAATGGCGAGTTTCTACTTATCTTTCAATAAGTATTAACAGTCTCCTTTTTTAAGGAACTTTTTAAGGGTAAATATAAACTTACTGTTGCAGATATGTCGCCTTGTACCTATAGTAAGTTGTGACGGTCGATTGACTCTATCTGAATACCTAAGCTCCTTGTAGTTTCACTACAGCTTTTCTAAGCCTGGTACCTTTACAAAACTTTTATGTTCTCGCACCGCTACAAAACTAAAAGCTCGCACAATGATAAAGAAAACTGATACTGCACCTAGACTAAACACTGCAAGAAGCCTAGTGTCCCGAACCCTTGCTCATTTGTTTGTCTGGTCAAAGTAAAATAGTCTTCTGCGACATACTTCGACTGTCGCCGAGATTAAATTTAGGATTTCATTTGATAATCCTGTGTAACTTTCTCTTCTTCTTCATCAGTGATGGAAAGAATTTCAGCGGGATCACCAATTATCTACCGTACCCGAATGCATTCTATTATTTTGTTAGCATTCGGTAATTGCACAGTAATTTTGCATGAATGTTAGGTACTTGAGCTCCGTCCGTGTACTAAGTTGTTCCTTAAAATAACTTTTACGGTATAAAACACACTTATTAATATTACACCTTGTCAGTGGACAGCTTGTAGCACGGTACTAGTTTTTCCCATACTGCGAGAACAGCATAGCCAGCACGGGCAATGATGTGTGAATGCAGGAAGATGCATTTTTCTATACCGCTACGAAAGCCCCGAAATTCTGGAGGCGTAATACGCTGTAGTTAAAAAATTTACGTCGACGAGGATGAAGTTTGCTAATGATCGCCCAAAGTTGGACGGCGGTGTTTTTCAAGAAGTTTCTTCGAACTAGAGATACAGACCTGGCAAGCTAATGATGCGGGCATGTCGAGGAACCACACAGCAATGGTTATGTTTAATGTGCTAAAAATGATTTTGATTTGGCACACTTAATCGCAAACACTACGAATTGATTTCACAATTCGTTCAATTTGCCACCGGCGCAGTGACTGCACTACCTCTCGGAGCAGGTGCTGCTTCGGTCGTTATCACGAAGTTGGATGTTCTATTCTTAAGCCAGAGCAATATGTAGCGTCAGCATTTCTTTCATTACTAGTCTACGAGGGGGTATGAACCTTACGGTCGGGGAGCGCAGGTGTAATATGAGCCTTCAGTCATGGACGTTTCAGCTTTGTTATCTCTGCTGCCGACTGCAACTGTACATTGCTGTGGACTGTAGAGCGGCTTTTTCTGCAGCACGAACCAGTGCGTGCTCGTTTTGTTTTACAGTTGAGGTGTACGATCAATGCAATGTGTCTTTCCTAGACCATTGTCTTTACTAGAGACCATTGTAGCGATGCGAAAGCTAGGACGTGTAGTTTACAGTGTCGAGCTCTACCTGAGTGTCCGCGCGTCGCTGGAGACCCACGGTCTGCACCCCGTAGGAAAATATATATATATAATATCGATACATCCTCTCACGAAGGGCTGTGTGCGCTCTTGTCTGACATACACTCAGCCATTCTTGAATCAGGGCGTCGTATATTCGGCATTACACGCAACAGGCGTAGGAAAAACGTGCCAGGCTGGAATGAACATGTTCG
>LQNS02276883.1:6310304-6339561 GCA_001587735.2 Parhyale hawaiensis | reverse complement strand
TCATTAATAAAAGCCATCCGTAATGGCCCTGGCTACAAACGGTCTAATATGTATATACGATGGCAGCGCCTCCTGTTGCCTGACGGAGGCCAAGCAATGGGGCGTAATGATGTCTAATATGTGAGATCACTGCGACATGCTCTCTGTGTAACAGAAATAAGAAATATTCTCCTGTGTACCATATTTCATTCCAATTTTGTAATGTCTATGAGTACTTAATAAAGATTATTATTATTATTATGCGTGTAGAAGCACATACACAACATGTAATACGGTTGCCGCTAGAGGTTATGTCACGCGACGGGGTGTATGTTTCCAATCTTATTCCGGTTTTAGTGTCAGTTTTGGCGGAGCCAAATAGAAGAAAGAGGTCTTGCAATAATAACGGTAAGAGAAAAGAAAGTCACAAATGCAATCTGATTTCTATAGAGATTTAAAACATCAAGATAAAAATCTGAATGTGGACATCCTTCCTATGCCTCCCATGATCAGGCAAACAGAGCTCACTCGGGGGATCGTCTCAGACGGGCCTCCGGTCCACAGTGATCGAAAGCCTAGGCTTTGACTCAATCATAATTATCACACAGTGAGCATGAACTCTTTGACCTTAGCCGAAGCGTGAATCATTGTAACATTTACGAGTACATACTTAAAAAGCTCCATACTATGTATCAACTTAGATATGCTTACAACAATACCTTTCCGCAGCAGCATTTTTCAGTACATTACTTGGACTAAATATGTTCCTATATTTTATCTGAGGTATACTGTACATTTACCGTACCAACCAAACCGATTATTTTAGATTGGAGAGACCCAGCCGTCAAAAATGACGGCAATCAGTTTATAATGGAGGTTTTTAGTGTTGTAAAGACTCCCTTTACCAATATGTTTACTGTTTTTGCTGGCGTGAGACGCGGTCGGTGATTATCTTCCAGATTATCACCCAGACCTCCGCAGATGATAGTTATCACCCGCGAACGAAGTGATAATGTTTTCGTTGAACATTTACATAGATACATAAAGTTGTTTAACTATGTATTTGTAAACATACATATTTGTCTGTTCATCCAATGAGTGGTCGAAGGAGTTGAGCAATGTTCATAGGTTTTGTAGGGAGTTCGGTGGGTCGACCTAGATGTGACCCATGCCAAAAGATAGGCCTAGTTGACCATCAAAAACGACGGCGGTGCATTTGCCTCTACCGCAGTTAATTTTCACCTCCACCGCGGCAGAGTGTCTAACGCCATGAGGCGTTCTATTTCACCTGAGTTATTGTTAAGAGATCTGAATGTGGCGGTGTGCACTAACTTTGTTGGACACAACATCCATATGAGAAACTAGGATTAGCTCACCATCAAAAATGACTTCGTTGACTTTGCCCACACTGCGGGTGATGGTCTTACGACACGAGGCGTTCTAGTTATGTTTTGCTATCGGTTTGGCGCGTCTTAATGTAAATGTAAGAGAGAGGACTGGGTCTGCATAGCTCGGTTGTACTATTCTTTTGCGAACTGCTACGTTAGTTGTAGCGCAGTGCTGTGATTTTGTTAGCTGTGAAGTGCAACGACCTGTTCCTATCACGTTCTACAGTACGGCCTTTACACTACATGAACTTGGCTGATGGTAATGTTTCCACGGACAAAGATTTTCCGGACTCACTGCGCTCAAGTGTGTCTCACTGTGATTTGGGAAAGTTAGATGTCTCTGCAAGTGAAGCTTACAGAACTGAAACAGGAGGTATTGCAAAATGGTACACTTTCATAAAGATATTCCAACCCGAGAAAAAATCCCGATAGACCGTCTAAAAAATGAAAAATCAAGAACTTGGTGACAGCATTAGTCCATCTCAGAAAAAAAAAATTTGCTGAATGTCTAGCTTTAGTCCTCAATATCAATGTAAAAATTATTGAAAACATTAAACATCTCGAGGAGAAGACAATGTAGGTTTCCGAAAAGAGGTTGAAAACGGGAGGAAAGAAAGGTCTTTTGCAGAAGTTATAAAAGTTGCAACATGTTGTGAGACTTGTACTCCGGCTGCTCAGCAGGCTTGTCGTAGAGATGTTTCTTCGATGCCTAATGTTAGTAGTCGACTTGAGCAACTCAGCCAAGAGACCCTTAACTGTACCCTGAAGCTGCAAAACAAGGAATTGCTGATATTACCTATCAAGACTTGTAAAAGCACTGGCCTTGGAGCTGCAGCAAGCAGGGTTGGCAAAAACCATGGTTTTTGGATTAAACCAAAAGCCATGTTTTTTTAACCAAAAAACATGTTTTTATTTATTTGTTTCTATATTTTTTCCTGTTCTGGGAATTTTATCGAACAATTGAAGGGTTTTCTGCTTTGTAAGCATGTAGTTAGCTAGTCATCAACATCTTAGTCGCTTCATTTCAACTTCCTATATTGTAGAAGAATGACTTAAAGAAAAGGGGTTAAGAAAAAGCAGTTAGCAGAGTACCTGTATTTGCTAGACTACATTTAATATCTAAACTGCAGAGAAGCTATGATTTATCGCTATTGCAATGTACAATCCTTTGAAAAATTTGAAAACACTTCAAGTTACAAATACAACTTGACAGAATTAGTTAGCTACTAGCTAATTAAAAACAGAGTGATGAACTGAAGACGGTGAAATTGCTATAAAATCCTTTGAAAAACACATAAACACTTCAAAATAAAAAGAAAAAAAAACGCGAGAGAAATGGCTAGCTACTAGCTAATTAAATACAGAGTATTGAACTAAAGAAAATGAAATGGCTATATGGCTACACCCTTCTCATGACCTCACTAGCACTCTAATAGAAACTTTAAGAACTACTTCAAAATTTCAGTAGCTGCAGGCAAACCAGAATATAACTAGAAGCTTGAAATGCATCTCTGAAATGAAATAACACAAAATTCAATAGGTTATAGGTGTTTAATAAACATAAGCAATAACTGACACTGTCCTAACAGTCAAACGGAATCCTAAATAGAAAAACATTAAGTCATATTTTTAGTTGGGTAACTGAACTTTAACAATTTCTAGATGTGGAACAATTTATTTTGCAATATTTATAATAAAAACTACACAAATTGAATAACTAGAACGCATCGGTGGCGTAAAACCATCACCCGCGGTCGGGGGCAAATTCAACGAAGTCTTTTTTTGATGAACGAGGCTACGGCACAGCCGTATTCATTCCATGGATTAGCTCTTCAATAATAACATAGGAAAAAAAATGGAACGCCCGTTCTCCAGACGATCAACTGCGGTCGAGGCAAATTTACCGCGGTGGAGAAAATTCAACGCCGTCATTCTTATGGCCAGCTAGCCCAAGTTTTTTGACATGGATCACATCTAGGGCAACCCACCAAAATCCCTATAAAAAATTACGAAGGTTGCTCAACTCCTTCTACCACTTTTTGGGTGGACAGACATACAAATATGTATATAAATATATATGTATATATACTTGAATCTTCAACGAAAACATTATCACCTCTCTCACTTCGTTCGCGGGTGATAAAAACTAAATAAACAAAAAAAATTTTTTGGTTGGTTTAAACCATGGTTTTCTATTGGGTTTTAACCATTTGGTTTGAACCAGTCAACCCTGGCAGCAAGGCAAATGACCTCAGTTGAACAACTTCTGCGCAACGTAGACCCCACGTTGTGTACTCTAATGACGTGGTTGAAGTCATTGCTATTGGAAAGGACTCACCTCATCTAGAAGTTACGTTTACGATAAAGGCAGCGAGAAATAAAGTCCTGCAGGCTATTAAACGTGAGAGACCATCATTCTAGTTTATACGTTGGTGAGTACCTTATCAAAACTAGAGCAAAATTATTCCATCAGCTTAGACACATAAAAAATACAGCAATGTCATAAAATATGTGCATGCATATAATTACGCCATCTTTGTTCGTATGATTGAGTCTACTCGTACAGTAACAGTTTCTTCGGAAAGTGACATAGACAAACTACTTGGTGTATTAGGAACACTTTAACCTGCTTGTTTTCTTAAGCCTACTAGTGCAGCGAATGGAACTGTCGAGATTATCGATCGGAGCCGAGCATATCGCCGATTTACCTAATGTTAACTGTAAACATATACTAGGAAGAGAATATTCTCAAACAAAATTACGTCCTAATTCTCTCTCTTTTTCTCTCTCTAATTCAAATTAACATTTGGAACATGCACGTACCGGAATTTTGCGTCGTTGCAGTAGTTTCTGGCGTCGGTTGCATCTCTGTATGACATTATTACTATCACAGAAATGGGGTTGACTGATGCAACTGACATCATGTTTGAATTGGATGGATACGTGAAGTACAGTGTTTATAGAGATAAATATTGCGGAGGTATCTCTGTCTATGTACGAGACTTTTGGACTGTTAGTCTTAATGAAGATCTTACGAATGTTAACCTAGACTACGAGCTGTTATCATTAAACCTGAGCTTTAAACCAATAAGAATTGTTTTATCTTACTTTTACCATACACCATCTAATTCAATTCACGATTTCAACGAGTATCTTGCCAGCAACTTCTTTTCAAAACTTCCGAAAGACAACGTCAATCTCTTTAACCCTCTGGACTCAAAACCTATTAACGACTTTACTGTCACTTCAACTGATCACGGATATTTCTTTTAATTAACTTACCTACTAGAATATCACCAGATGATGTCATTACAAAATACTAACTGTTGGGTCATATATGGCGTAACTCGAACTTTAGTTGTGTGGAATACTGCGATGCCATTAGTGCTGATACTACTGACCATCTACTATAGTCCTAGCAGTTGTTGATTGTGGCGTGGCGGAGAAGTAATATTGCAAGGGTGATAATTGAGAACAGGTTAGCGCACTGACGTACCTGACAGACGTATGATGGGCTCAGTTGGAGCGATGACGTCACAAGCGAACATTCGATCGTAGCACAGCTTGGGCCCTCCGCGTGTGCTAACCTGTTAAGCATCATCATCATTAGGATGTTGAATGTATAGAAACTTTAATGATGATGTGAGTGCAGACAAATTTGTAAGTATTGTAGCACTGTTGTCTCTTCCTTCCACTAGCATCGGTGATCCATCTTATGAGTTGAGTAATTTGTTAATGACTTTATACAATTTGTATCAAATAGCATTTCCTCTAAGGCGTGCACAACCTTGAGTTGTGAAGCATAGATGGATTACGAAAGAAATCATATTGTTGGTAAAAAAGAAACATAAACTTTTTCAAGTTTATCGTGAGAATAGAATTCTAAAGCGTTCGTATACAGTATTTCGTAATGTACTGAATTGTGTTGTACGTGCTACAAAACGTATATTCTATGTGAGGAAAGTGAACAAAACAGTTTGTACCCAAGTTAAAGCACGGGGTTAATAAACTATCTTCTTTGTCGGAAATCTAAGGATGCAGCCAGTGAGATGAAGATACATGGATTGATGCTACAAGGCCTGAGTCTAACCAATAATTTTAACGAATATTTTTCCTCTGCTACTGAAAAGATTGCTGACCAATTACCTAATTACTCCGTGCAGCACGTTATTCGAACACCAGAAGCACAAAATGAGTACAAATTCGTCTCAATTACTCCTGAAGAAACAAGTAGTGTTGTACATATGTTGAAGAATAAACTATATCATACGAACGAAATATAGCCAAGACCCTTGATTTTATTATTGTAGAATACATATTTTCAATTTATAATGTGTGTGTCTTAAACGGGAACTACCCAGAGTGTTGTGAAATGCGCGAGAATATTTCCTCTACATAATTCTAGTGATATTAACATGGTTTCTAATTTTAGGCCAATCTCAACTCTGTCGATTTTTAATAAAATTTTTGAAAAATTTTCACTTTCTCGTCTGAATGAACATTTCGAAATTAACGGTGTTCTTAACGACACTCAGCACGGTTTTAGGGCACGTAAGGATGCTACCCCTGCTGTGTTTAACCTTATTAGTGACATTTCATATGCTTTTGATAACAAAACATCAATTTTTACGATCTCTTTATTTTTAGATCTAACGAAGGCATTTGATATGGTGAACTTTGATATGTTAATGAAAAAACTCGACCATTATAGTATAAGAGGGTTTTTAAGACATCTCATTGCTAGTTATTTGTCAACAGTTTGTTGTTCTGGAAGATACACGATCAGACTCAAAGACTTTATACATTGGTGTACCGCATGGATCCGTTCTTGGTCCTTTACTTTCAACATTACATATCAACGATATGGTTTTTCGTGGAGTAGGAAGTCAACTGTATACTGAAGACGCTGTGTTTCACGTAAATGATTATTACACCGCATGGAGCTATTGAAAAAATGAATGATTTTATTCAGATTCTACTCAGCTGGCCGGTTTTGAATAAACTTACAGCTAACGCCAAGAAAACCAAGGTGATTTAATTTAGCGCACCAAAACATTGTGTTTTCTCTGATGTATGTCTTATGGAGTCAAACTGGAATGTGTGGTCATTTGTATTAAATCGAAATCTTACGGTCTCAGCACATGTTACTCAACTTTGTGAGAAACTCAGTAAAGGTAAGGGACTATGTATTACAAATTAAACGTTCTTAACTTTAGAGATGTCTATCAATATTTTCTCTTGGAGTTTTTAAGAATGGCCATGTCTGGAGAAAATTCGTATTTTCAGACTCATTTAAGCTCACTTGTACCAACACATAATTATGGCACACGAACTACTAGATTTAACTTGCCAGATATTCGTCTTGTGGCTGATAGGCGTTTCGCCATATTCCAGTGGGCAGAGGCATATAATCAGAGGCATATAATCAACTCCCGGAAGCATTAGTGCAACCAATTTCGCATTTGTCATTTCAAAATCTTTTTTGTTTCAGTAAATATACGTCAATTGATACATACCGGGGAGTGTAATACGATGATCTGAATGATAGAATTTATCAAATGTTTACCAAGATATGTTGAACATAGTGAATTTTAATTATTGTTATGTACCTATATTGCTTGTTAGCCTATGATATTGAATCCTACTAGTCTATTTAGTCATTTTAAGCCAATAGTTTGCATTCTCTATGTTTTAGTCTATGACATCAGGGACTTTATTCACTACTAGGTATCCCAAAAGTGGAAGTCACTTTTCGTTGCATGCGGTATCGATTTTACTACTAATTGGGTGAGTGTCTAGCGTTTCTATTGTAATCAGAGAACAATAAATCTTGAAATAAAAGTCGACACGAACTAATATTAAAGTTTGACGTTTCGGGAATATTATCTCATTTTCAAAAACCTAATAAAATCTTCTAAGGATACCTAACAAAAAATTTTTATTTAAGAAGACCTAAATTGTGATGGTGCTAGCAGGGTGGGACCTAGAGGGCGAATGACCACAGTGCGCTATAGGGTCCTTATATAAGCGTCGAGCGGCACGGGAAGCGGAGGAAAAACGGGCGAGTGCAGTCGGAGGAAAAAGCGTCAGTCATGGTTGTGACGAGTGGTATAGCTGTAGTCATTGTATAGGGCGGGAAGAAAAAGAACATGTACAGTCATGGGGGAAAAAGTCTGTCCTGCACAAAGAGCGGACGAACCAAGCTGTGAGCAGGGGCCGGGCGCCAGCTCCCGTACAGTCAGCAGATGTGTAGTTAGATAGTCGGGGATAGTGTGAAGAGGTACAGCTGAGGTCATAATGTTGAGGTTAGGTCTTGTTCTATGGATATAAAGGGATTCTAATGTTGTGAGTTCGATTGGATTAGAGGAGGCAATGATTGAGAAGTCATTTTTGCTTATGGGATGGTCATTTTGCTCGGCATGCAGACGAGGAGCTGAATGGGAAGGCTTAGCAAGTGGTAGACCGGTTCGGCTTGATACACCTAAATGTTTGTCAATGCGAGCTTTGAAATGTTGCCCAGTGCTACCAATGTACGAGGTGTTGCATCCTCTGCATTTGAAACGGTAGATAACACCTGACAGGAGCGGTGTGGGTGGTTTGTCTTTAAATTTAAAGTATGAGCCTATGGTAAACGTGTTTTTGTACGAACTTAAAGTTTATGTGTGGGTAGGCTTCGGAGAGGAATGTTTTCAATGAGTTTGCTGCACTGACAGAGGCTTTGTTAAAGTACGGGAGCGAATAAAAGAAGTCTAATTTAGGGACAGAGGGTTTGCTGATGCCGGGATCAAACCATCAAACCATGCCTATGATATTGAATCCTACTAGTCTATTTAGTCATTTTAATCATTTACATTTACAGCGCACCGTGGTCATTCGCCCTCTAGGTCCCATCCTGCTAGCACCAGCACAATTTAGGTCTTCTTAAATAAAAATTGTTTTGTTAGGTATCCTTAGAAGGTTTTATTAGGTTTTTGAAAATGGGATAAAATTTCCGAAACGTCAAACTTTAATATTAGTTCGTGTCGACTTTTATTTCAATTTTATAATTTACCAAAGGATAAAGACAATAAATCTTTGCCTAAAAAATCTATTTTCATGCTTGGAGTATGGGTTTAATCTCAATATATCTAATCATGTAGGCTTGATCTTCCATTAAAGTAATGAATGTTGTGCCGTCATGAGTTTACGAGGGCAAAATATCCCTTCTGCAAGGAAAATCCCGAATATCGGTTTTGAAATGCTGTAAAGTCAAGTAGCACGAAGAACATGTTGTTCAGGCAAAAGAATTTACCAGAAATGCTCTGGTAATCTAAGAAAATATTGCAAAAATTAATTCTGAAAAATACCTACTAGCACAACAGTGAAATTAACTATAGTATTATGAACTGAGACCTCAAACGTTTTTAGGGGAGGGGAAGGAGAAGCACAAAATATCATGCATGCATTCACAATGCCCAATTGTTGATTGTAAAAACAACATATCGCATATTTTTTTAGTTCATTTGTTAAGTGGGCATATCAGTGACGCAGACACACTGTGTGTGTGAGTAGGTGAGTGCGTAAGAACCCCTGAATGAGGCTGACTTACAGAACTACTGGACCTCGATTAAGCCCAAGTTCAGAACCGCTACTGCATCGTGTGCACCCGTGCAGCAACGCAAAGTTTACAGCCCTCACCTAAATCCACAGCGCGCATGACAGCACAACCTCTGCTACAGCAATCTGGCAGGCACTGAGCCTGCTAAGTGACACGGCAGTTTTAAGCAGGGTAGACACGCAACTAGAGCCCTACACTCTCACCTATAGAGCCTTCTTTGGAGAGGGAGCTGTAAAAACCTCTAACGTCACTGGAGCTCATGAGTGAGTCACGAGTCAGAATTTCTTTCATTAGAACGAAAGATACGCGATGGCTTAATATTACCTATAATACGATATTGTGTCAATCAAATAAATATTATTGCTAGTAAATTTCCCACCCAGGCCGCCACGGAATAAGAAAAATACTTAAATTTTGTATGGCAACACTTCTCACTGATTCATTCCATAGAACAACAGTCAGACAAGGGGAAAAATAAAATGTTTCTTTTTTCACTACTAAACATTGCTCACTTCATACAACTTCATACGCTTCATACAACCTCATACAAATAAGAAATAAACACCAAATAAAAAGCCGTACGCAGTGGTGCGGCAGCCTCTAGTCCTCTGTGTTCAGTGCCTCAATAATTAAGTAAGGCTATTAGCGTCAGCGTTGCAACGTGAAGGCAGGTTGCAAAAATGAGCACCGAAGCTAGAAGGTTACTATAATTAAAATGTGACTACGGCATTAATATTTAACTAGCGGGACCCGTGGAAGTGCCACGTTTAATAATGTTTTCATTTATTTAATTTGACCTGAGGGAACGATGATACCTTACCCCACCTCGTCTAAACTACTAAGCAACTACCCTGTCTACCGTTACGCAGTCCATCTACCTTCCACCTCGTCTAACCTCTCTTAGAACTCTCATTGCACTTGTGAAGCTTGCATTTATTCTGCCAGCAAAGAATATGCTCTTGTGCCTTGATAAAGATATATTGCACGCCTTTTCTAAGCTCTGTTTCCGACAGTTAGCAGATAATTTAGTGCTTCATATTCTTACACGTGTAAATTTTGTCGATGTTCCCGATTTCTTTCGCACTATTACGGCATCCGTTATTATTATTATTAAAACTTTACGCACGGGCCACCACGGACAGGTAGCACAACCCAAATGAAGCATCTTGCAACACCGGGAAGCCCGAAACGCTGCTAAAAAAAAAAAAACGACACAAAGATGCCGGCTACTGATATTGATCAGTAGCCCATCATTTTCAACTTTGTTTGATGCGGTCGCTTTACAGCAACAGACTCGGCCAATATCATCAGTCACAGCAGCGTAACCCTCTGTACACAAGATGTCATTGTATTTCTTTAGTCACCACACATTCGCATCAAGATATTTTAGAGGTAAGATGCCTAACACTACCCGCTCTATTCTCCCGTACCGAATTCTTGCTATGCATCTTGCTCTATTTAGCATGAAGAATGAAGATTCAGCATTCTCCCTGAAGAATTCGATATATCTTGTATGGCGCAGTCAAGTGGCATTTCGGAGAAAGTGTAGGCGGAGACGACATATTGTAGATAAGCTTCATTGACCAGCGACCCACGCTGGTACGCTGGCTGGCTTGCACGCTGGCCTTCTAGCTAGCTTACACGCTGGCTTTCTGGCTGGCTGGAATGTGTGACATGGATGCATGGTGAGATGTTTTTTTAGCTGTAAAACTGTAGTTTTACAATGCACTACACGTGAATCGCGGTGGGCATCCAGATTACGACACTCTTTAAATATGCATCCCATTCTGACTCCTGAACGATAATTGCTTGTAAGCAGGGGCCTCCAACGAGCTCATGCTGCTGATGTCGCGTAGGCCGCGCTTTGAGTCTCTTATATCTGAAGTGACTTCGAGAACTGAGCTCATCAGGATGCCGCCGCAGAAAGCCGCCATTCAACGCCACCGCAAACCTTTTTTCGATCCATTTTTGGTAAAACATTGAAAGTTAGAAACTTTGAAATACTGGAGATTGCGATCTTTCTTGAGCGACAGAAGAGCAGTTTATGCATACACTCTGCATATTACTACTTTTCATTGTAAATATGTAGTTTGACAGCCTCATACAACTGACTTGTATAATATCGTCAGAGTGTAGTCATCTGGTACGGACTAACTTCTCGGATCGACAAATTTATGACTAGATATTTTTTTTAAAATTATAATGGGACCCATAAACTTTAGCTACATTCTGATCAATTACTATTCAACGGGAGCCCTTCTACGCTCGGCTCGTTCGGCCAATAGGAAAGCGCGTTACAAATGCAGGTATAGCGCGCAGCTGCGCGCTATGTAAACATTGTAGCAACTATGTAAACATTGTAGCAACAGCTGATCGGCGTCTGTGTGTGCGTAGCTCATGTTGATATTCTTGTTTCAGCTCTGTCTGTCGTTCCTTGGGCTTTAATGCAATAACTTGATTCCACCCAAAAATAATAAAAAATCCAAATTTTAGTGATGAAGAACTAAAGGCTACAATTTACTACAAGGAAAATAATCCCAGCTGCAGCAATTCACATTCTGATTGGATTGTGCCAGTTTTCATGCTACAGCGCAATTTATTATGTCGATGCCACACGCTAGTCAAAAGAACGAGTATCGTCATCTTTTCGTCCGAATATGTTAATGTGCCCTTTTAAATATAAATAGCACACACTTGCAACAATACTGAACTACAAATCCCTCCAGATATAATGATATGTCCGGAAGTAACTAACGGCATTTGCGGAGTAAACTGCCGAACTGACGGTAAACATTTTAACACCATTTCTTGGCAATATCAAAACTGCGGTTAGAAGAGTTCAACAAAACTTTCGGACGAAAAAATTACGATACTCGTTCTTTTGGCTAGCGTGTGCTATCATCAAAACGTACCATTCTAAAAGTTAATGCAAGGTACAAGTTGCCATTATATTCTGGATTAACACCAATGGGCAGTCAGTTTCAACCCGATAGAAACTAATGAAGTAGCACAGTTCTGGATAATATGTATTCCTGTTTCGCAGTTTTCATCTCATATATGATAAATAATCGTAAAAATTTAGAGCTATCAAAGACATATTACAGTTTGAAACACGGTGCTCATTTTATCCGGTATAACTGTGATTTCACTTCACCGCGTTGGAATACTTCGTACAATCCTTGCAAACACAACTGTGGCCAACCAATAGTTTCGATAAAATGTTTACCGTCATATGCGCTGGCTTGGCAAGTATCAGTAGTGCAGCGTCTTGTGTCTTTTCAATTTTTTAGTGAGCGTTGTCTCAGAAAGCGGTGCTCGTTTTTGTTGTTTGCGCAGGCACAGCAACACATTCGAACACTGTGCAGTGAAAACACAGGACGAAAGACTATCGTCTGCAGCCGGGCGTAATATGCCATTTACGCAACAGCTGTCTGTCTTGAGCATAAGCATTTATTACAGCAAGTGCATAGATGAGAATTTCTCATATAAATAGCTGGTAAATGAAGGGAATTTCCCAGTTTGTGCTTATAATTGTTAAAGTCTCTTTTTAGCTTATACCAGACGGTGATCATTTTCAGAAATGCCAAAAGGCGTTGAGTGCAGCATTATAAACTATGAATACCCTGAAGCATTGAATTAATTCATTCTGTCGTCTGATGAAATACTTATAGGCTGAGGGTTGTAGGTGCACAGAACACATTGCTATTATCAAGAATCCAACTCTAATAGAGCGAAAAGATCAAAATTATATAATAGTGTTGTCTATATTAATTATTTTATTGCTATTTTAGTTAAACAGCTGTCAACTTAGTGGCATTTACGACTGCTCCGACCAACCTTAAAGTTAGGAGCATATTTAAAATTAAATCCAGCTAAGTGAACGTTCTAAATATATTAAGCATTCGGTCACAACTTCTAAGGTGCACTAAGCAGTAATACGGCAACAGCTGTGCGCCACGTTCACGTAACGATTTGTTGAACATCCCGGCCCAGTTCCGCTACTCGTTATGGAGTTTGGTGTTTTTCTCCAAAGAGCTGTGCAATTTTATAATATTTTTAAGCAGGCAACGACAGGTAGAACGTGCCATAATATTTAGGAATATCAAAAGATTATGGTGTAAAGTCAGTTTCATTCGCACCCCAAAGTGTTCGACAGTATCCAATAGAAAAATGGATATTACGGGTTTGAAGCTCACGCGAAGTTGCCAGGGCTCGGGTGATTAACAGTTGGTCAAGTTTGCGTTAAGTTGCAATTCAATTTTAAATGCAAATGACTACTTTAACGTTTCTTTACGTTAATCGTACGTTGAGATGCTCACAGCAGTTTTACGTGAACGTAAAGGCCTTTACGAGTGCATGCTGAAAAATTACCGTGAGGCTCGCTCAACCAATAGGAAAGCGCGTTACAAATGCAGGTAGAGCGCGCTATGCAAGCATTGGAGCAATAGCTGATTGGTGTGTGTGAGAAACTCATGTTGATACTTTTGTTTCAGCTCTATCTGTCGTTCCTTGGGTTTTAATGTAATAAATGGATAAGTCGATTCCACCCAAAAATAATAAAAAGAATATCCAAAATTTAGTGATGAGGAACTATAGGCTACATTTATTACAAGGGAAATAATCCCAGCTGCAGCCGTTCACATTCCAATTATACCAGTTTTCATGCTACGACTTATAATGTCGATGCCACACTCTAGTCAAAAGAACGAGTATCGTCATCTTTTCGTCTGAATATTTTATTATACCCATTTAAATATAAATAGCACACACTTGCAACAATTCTGAATTATAAATCCCTCAAGACATAGTGATATGTCCGGAAGTAACTAACGGCATTTGCGGAGTAACTAGAACAGACGGTATACATTTTTACACCATTTGTTGGCATTCTAAAAGCTGTGTTTAGAAGAGTTCAATATAACATTCGGACGAAAAATTGACGATACTCGTTCTTTTGACTAGGGTGTGCTACCGTCAAAACGTACCATTCTTAAAGCTAATACAAGGGACAAGATTTACCATTGTATTCTGGATTAACACCAGTGGCCAGTCAGTTATAACCCGATAGAAACCAATGAAGTAGCACAGTTCTGGATAATGTGTTTTCTTGTTTCGCAGTTTTCATCTCATATATGATAAACAACAGAAAAAATTTAGAGCTACAAAATGACATATTACAGTTTGAAACACGGTGCTCATTTTATACGGTATAACTGTGATTTCACTTCACCGCGTTGGAATACTTCGTACAATCCTTGCAAACACAACTGTGACCAACCAATAGTTTCGATAAAATGTTTACCGTCATATGCGCTGGCTTGGCAGGTGTCAGTATTGCAGCGTCTTGTGTCCTTCCAAAATTTTAGTGCACGTCGTATCAGAAAGCAGTGCTCGTTTTTGTTGTTTGCACAAACACAGCAACACAGTCGAACGTTGTGAAGTGAAAGCACAGGAAAAAAGACTATTGTCTGTAGCGGACGTAATATGCAATTTACGTTACAGAGGTTGTTTTTTAGCATTAGCATTTAATACAGCAACTGCATTGATGAGAATTACTTCTATAAATAGCTACTAAATGAGAACAATTGTCTAGCCTGTACTTACCATCTGGAAAGTCTCATTTTAGCTTATAGCTACGAGACGGGGATCATTTTCCAGAAATGTGAAAAGGCGTTGAGTGAAGCATTTATAAACTATGAATACACTGAAGCACTGAATTAGTGCATTCTGTCGTCTGGTGAAGTAACTGTAGGATGAGGGTTGTAGGTGCACCGAACACATTGCTCTTATCATGAATCCAACTCTAATAGAGCTAAAAGTCAAAAATATGCAATATTGTTGTCATTATTCATTATTTTATAGCTATTTTAGTTAAACAGCTGTTAACTTAGTGGCATTTACGACTACTCCGACCAACCTTAAAGTTAGGAGTATATAGTTATAAGATTAAATCCAGCTAAGTGAACGTTCTTAATATTTTAAGCATTTGTTCACAACTTCTAAGGTTCGCGTAATCGGTGTTATTAAGGCAACAGTTGTGCGCCACGTTCACGTAACGCTGTTTTGAAGTTCCGGGCCCAAACGTGCAAGAAATTTTTCTGCCAGTTGAGCGCTTGAGCTAAAAGAACATTTTCAAACTATACTTTTGTAGAAATACTTAGGGAATGTAATACTGCGTATAATAGATCAAATTTGCATTCGTTATGTTTCTTCATCAATGTTTTGGTTCTGCAGTGGTTCCTTTATTGCATTTAAGGGTAGTCCTAGCACACTTAACTTAAGAACAAAAATAAAGGGGAATCTCTTTTGGCGGTAAAGCAAAAACTGTTTGTGCATATGCCCGTAGCTCACAAAGTGCATTTTTCTGAAGACAAGGGGAAATCTTTGAGCTAAATACACTTAGTGAAGTTTCGTGCATCCCGGCCCTAGCTGTCATTCAGTACAATTTGACTGTATTGCTATCTAGTACGTTCGTACTGTTCGTATTAAATTTGGTACTATTGTATCATTTTCTAGTGTGCCAGTGCGTATCTTATGCGGTAAGCCGATCGTGCTGCCGGCAAGCAATTAGAGTTATCTAGTGAAACATTAATTTTTTCCCTTACAATTGAACGTAGTTAACTTGAAGTAATATCGCATTCAAATTTGAAACTTAAATCAAAGTCTTAAGATCTTGCTAGAGATTAGAAATTAATGTTCTTAGAGATTTTCGCTCCTACCCTTTTTTTAGTTCGCCAAAATTGTTTTGTTGTGTTACTACTTACAGATTTATATTAGGAACTAGTTGATCTTTATTGTAGAAAGTCATCTCTTAGTAAATATAATACAGCAATTGTTCAGAACTCTATATTTAAAACACCTTATAATTCGTGTGGGGTTTTGCACTGGAAATCTTTAAATGTGCAAGGAGCTCGAAGCCGACCACATTAAGGACAATCCGAGCTCGTCAAGCCTAAACGTGTCCTAGCGCCGTGTGGGCTAAGGCTTGCCACGATGGTGCGCAATGGGTTATGATTGTTGTTCACGCAGTATGGTTTCTGGTGTCAGACGTTGAGCAGTACTCAAGGGTAAGGAGACACTGAGAGATACTTAAGGAAGTTCACTATTGAATATGTAAGGATACACCGTCACTGGTATGAGTATTATACAGCTGGCTTGATAGTTGGTTATCGTCAGAGATCACATGACGGTATTGACTGAGGCTGCTTGGTGCGTCCTCTATTTATACCTTAGGCGACCTAGGTGTGGCTCTCTCTGATGACAACTACGAGAGCTTATGCGCATCTCAAGATGTTGAATATATTGAGGATCCTGGCGCCCTCACAAACGGAGTGTTATGAACCGTTGTTATAACTGTGTCAGTAACCTGGCAGTCTCGAGTTATACCACAACAGAGAGCTAAAAATAGCTCTAAATTTATCACTCATATT
Organism: Parhyale hawaiensis; assembly: GCA_001587735.2. Classification (NCBI taxonomy): domain Eukaryota; kingdom Metazoa; phylum Arthropoda; class Malacostraca; order Amphipoda; family Hyalidae; genus Parhyale; species Parhyale hawaiensis. Next base: position 6,323,167 of record LQNS02276883.1, on the reverse strand, counting down.
TGAGAATGGCTTAACACCTTCAAATTACTTGAAACATAATTAAAGATTTTACACGTCTCAACATTTCTGAAAATCCAGCTGAAAAAGAAAGTAATTTCAACAGTTTTTACACTCATATTGAAAATGTGTCCGAAGACATTTTCCGCCCCTATGTATAGGTCCCGCAGCAGCAGGATGCTTGAGTTCTGCTGTCAGACGCGGAATGCGCAGGTTCGAGACGGTTGCCAGCAGGCAAATCCCTGCGCCTGATATGCTCAGTAAGCATCGGATGTGGGGTACCTACCCCCTACCTGAACTGGGGAATGGGGATCGTCGGGAGTCGCATGTCGTGACATAAGAGGCATCCGTCGCTGGTGTCAGAGAGCCTGACGATCTGTGATTGACTGCAGTTTTCCAGTCATCTGGGACATGTTGGCATATTTTGTATCTGCAACACGAACAAGTATGTGTGTGGGGGAGAGGGCTTGCTAAGTTGAGATGTGTAGTCAAAGTTGACATTACCTATTCCTCTAGCTAGTCCACCGCTGTGACCAGAGATGTCCATAATAGACTATAAGGCGTTCCTGACAGCTCCTGTGTACAATTAAGGTCTTTGTTTTACTGCGTCCTCGTATTTCGCTATGACTAATAGGCGCATGATACTGCCCTTTAAGCTTCGATGAGGAACTTCGTCAGGCGCGTTTAAAGCGTTAGTAAATGAGGTCTTCTGCTTTTGCGGTGTTGTAGATGATTCTAACTAAAAAAAACAGTTCCGTACAACACTGTCATACAGCTTTTGACAAAGTCGCTCAACGCTCTAAGGACTGATGTATTTTTATTATTGTGCCTGATACGCAACTTTAATCATATATATATAGTGTATTTTTTAGGCTGACAAATTTCGACTATAGGTTGAAACGCTCAAAATAAATCGAATTTTATGAATGATGAAATGCCCAAAACTCCTTAGTTCTCGAGTTGTAATGACTTTAAGAAATTTAAAGCTTTAAGTATTTTACTCCGTGCGCGCAGATGTTAACGCTAAATTTGATCGTTCAGCGCTTTTTCCGACCACATTCCTGCTCATGCATTTACACTGTATTGATGTTGATGCTTATTTGGGCGAATGACATGAGGATATTAGGTTTGAGCCCGATGATGATTATTGTGAATGTCAAAAACCCCTTCGCGAGTAAAATACGTTTTATCTGTGGAAAAGAATCAGCTTGGAATAGTTGGGATCCCTTGTTCTCTGTTGCATGAGCCACTCTGAAAATTGTACACAAGGTTCAAAATCTGGCGGCAGCAAAACTTGCATTTTTTTTTTTCTTTAAACGACACGGATGTAAACTCTGACGGCGCAGTGTCCGCCATACAGTAGTGTGATTACGTTAAATGTCAAGTGTTAAACTGCAGATATTTTTTCCTAACCAAGAAATATTTGTAGTTTTTATTGTGAAAATAATGGAAACTACTTTTGTGGGGTCAGAAACGTGATGAACTATCAAAACTAGGGCTTACATTGACGCGCACGTAGCAAAATACTTGAAATTTTGAATTTCTGTAAGTCATTATAACTCGAAAACTATAGAGTTTTGGGCCTTTTATCATTCATGAAAATCAATTTATTTTTAGTTTTTCTTCTACACTCCGTATAGACACGAATTACACAACATTCGGCATGGACATTATTTTTGGTTTTGTGAATTTTCGAAACTCACGATTCGACCAGCTTCGTAAGAAAGTAAGGCCAACCTATCCGTGCACTGCTCGGTGACCGTCAGTAGCTCCACGAAGTGACAAGCGACTGGACGTCTGTTTCGTCAGGGGCTCCACAAACGGCTTACGTAGCACACCCTTCATCATTTACTGCAGGATATGCTAATTGCTCAATCGTCCCACGGAATAGACCACAACTTGACTAGGGAGCTTCATGTCAACAAATGCTGGACTATGCATAAATCAGACACAATAAAAACACCGCCGAATTAAAAATCAACGGCACTGAGCTTAAAGACTTTATTCAGAGACGTGGCCTACGAATAACTATCATAGGCAAGCAAATACTTGAACAAATAGTCACGAGAGTCTTGTGTACCGAGAATCTTCAGCATTACTTCAGAGATATAATACTATATGCAATTTCCCCGTGACTTTGAATTTGCTCTTCAAGTACGGCCACCCCTTCTTCATATGCAATACTATGTATATCAAGTCTGCAATACAGATCATCATACATGCACACTCATCCCTTCGATTCAGGATAATAGCTATTAATCTCATTATATGATATCGGATAACATCATGACCGTCAACGAATCAAAATTCGAGCTGGTACGACACGGAAAAACTTTCCCCTTGCTGAATCGACTTCCTACATAAAGAGAACTGAGAACAAAATCAAAACAAAATAAACTATAAGAGACTTTCAGGTGAGAATTGAGGGCAATGCCCCTTCTGAACATCACGTGGCTTGAGTTGTTACTATAGGCTAGCGGTGGAGCGGATGGGTCCTTGAACTTTCTCCTCACGAGAAGCAGACACAATGCTCACCTTATGGAAGCAAGTGACAATGCCGAGGATACAGTATACTCTTCACCTTTTTTGGATGCCAAGCAAACGGAAAGATCCCGAGCGCCTCGAGGCTATCCAGAGATCGTTCACTGTTAAAATTCAGAAGAATTGAACTATTACGAAAGACCTGCCCATCTTCAAATGTACTCAATTCAACGGAGATTCGAGCGCATATGTTTGGAAATTTTAGAAGGAATTACCGCACTGTCAATGTCAATGGACGGATTCTTGCCAGATCCTCAGACCGAATTGGTCGCACTTGTGAACTGTAAATTCCCATCAAAAATGGCAGTGATGCAAGAGCCACGAAGTATTCAAATAGTTTAACTGGCCGGGGTGCGAGGCTGTTCAACTAAATGCCACGACACATTCGAAATGCCACCGGTCCTGAGACTGCGAAATTTAAATATTTAGTTTGTGCATACGTACTGAAAGCGCCAGGCAAACCAGTTGCATGTAAACGACTGCGTGAGAATAACTCGCCACTAGCCATCACGCTGGTCACGAATTGCAGTGTCACCTCTGTGCAAGATGGACGAGGAACATAACGTCACCTTGACCTCGTCCAAAGATTCATCATGGTAATCAAGGAATATTATTACCAAAATGGCAATTTCACAGCTCAAACCAAAGCATGGGTTTATCTCCTTATGGGAGTGGGCCTCGCGGTTCTTCTATTGCCCAGCATCTAATCAAATTAAGTTATCTGTGGCCCACTATTCTTTTTGAATACTGCGCAAAATTACCGCATTGTTGTTCTGTCGTGCAGTTTGCACTTCCATTTTCGTTCCTGGCGACGAAGCAATCTAGCGGCAAAAAAGTTCAGCAGTTATTTTCGGTTATGCAGTAGGGTCAAGGTCAGCGGCTTGCAGTTATAACATAGCATATATAGTACCTTTTACTACAGGATCAGTCTGGATTCGGATCTTAAGTTCAGTCAGATAGAAGCTTATATTCTTTGTTTTTATTTTTTACTTTATTGACAGAGTGGTGTATAGCGAAAAATAATAAAATACACCGGCTGAAGATTTGTACCGTGAGGTGAAAATTTGGATCGTGTTACAGCAAGAATCAATTATATTTTAAACTAGTGGCCCGTGCCGTCATTATAAATGACGGCAAAAAATTAACACTTCACCAAAACCCCCGCCGTCTTTTGGGCTTCCTCATTTTCCCCCTATCTAATACTGAAGAAAAAGATCCAAAGGTACCCAACTATTTTTTTTCGCCTTTCGAAATCTGAATTTTCTCCTATCTTATTAGTTCTATTCTTCCCCTATCTAATACTGAAGAAAAAGATTGCAAGGTACCCAACTTTTTTTTTTCGCCGAAGAAATAGATTGCAAGGTACCCCACTTTTTTTTGCATTTTGAAATCTGAATTTTCTCCTATCTCATTCCCATAGAGCGTGACAGGAAAGATATAAATATAGTTATAAATAAATAAATAAATTACTAAATAAATAATTAAATAAATAAATAAATGAATAAATCAATGAATAAATTAATAAATTAATCAATAAATAAATAAATAAAAACACGACGTGAATTATTATATAGTACTGATGTCACAATAATTTCATATTTTACACTTTCCATCTCCATATAATGCTAAAATTCGGATCAGCAAGCTTGATCAAGAATTTGTTTACTGGTAATCTTGGCTGTACACTTTACGTAACGTTAAGCTTTCAGTGTCAGGCTGGGCGTGGCGTTAACGGTCTGGTGCGTATGGGGCTGGTCCTGATATCAAGTGCAAACAAAACATTGTTTTTAAAACCTATTGATGTTAATATTTATTTTAATAAAGTGCCCGAATGAGTTACTGATGGTCTCGTAGTACGACAAAATTAGCATAACTTGCATATCACTTGGGTGCGAAAGCCTAGTTGCGCTGGCTATGCAGCCCAAACTTGGAATAAAAGCAGTGTATTGTCGAACATTTCCTTAAAGAGCAGTCCCGCTGACATACATACAAATACAAGCAAAGTCGTTTTTTAAAGCTGCGAAGTTAATGACACTCTCATATTTCGTTGAATATGTTAGATATCATTTTTCTCCTGAAAATTTAATGGATATTATTTCTTCATTGCTCCAAACTTAGATTTTTCACTCATTCTCTTCAGTTATTTACCTAAAGCCGAATGAACAGTATGTTCTAAGAACTATCAAATTGATATAAATCGTTCTCTCTTAATAATGCGCATGTTCTTGTACATACTTTCCTTAAACGATGAAGTGAAGCATTGCATGAAAATTATTATCAACTGAGGTTGGTGTCAAGATTTCTCAATTAACAAAGTGCTCTCATTGCAGTGTAGTATTTTAACTAGAGTTACTTTAAATCTTTCATCCAACTGAGGTAAAACTGACATTGAATATTCGCCAATCCTTTATTCACGTAGGACTTTGCAAGCGCCCTGTGCCCTGCATGATCAGTTGCTATTAATAAGGACGCATTGCATCCTGGGGCACGCGCGATCCAGGATTTTTCTCGCTGCTGAGAACTGAAGAGCAGCACAAACACGCTCTTAATTCGCGCCCTGCGCTCCTCCGCACTGCTGCCAACAGCACGCGGGTATTAGGAACTATTCTGATTTTACTTTGCTAGTGAATTAGAATTCATATAACGGTGTAATTTTCCGTTATTTAAAGGGACGCAGCAGCGCCTGTACTCCGTTAATTCTGGACGTAAATATTGCGCTGTCCTAGCGCCAGGAAGCGAGGCATTGGGTTGCACGTTATTTTTTTTCTGGCGCGTGCCCTAAAAATACTAGCAATCTCTTGCGCGCGATAAATCGAAAAAATCTCGGAGTTTTTCAAAAATGAATCACAGGATTGTTATGACCAGTGCATTAACAACTAAACGCTTCTTAGAAACCCCACTAGTAATTATAGTCTGATTTTTTGGGTTACAGAGCTATAATACATTTGGAATTGCTAAAGTGGGTGTAACAAGCTTGGAGTCACTGACACTCACCCGACACCGTGAGTGGCACCCAGTTACTCAGACATCATTTGCTCCCGTTCAGTTAAGACAAAGTTGGGACGGGCTCAAGTTGAGTGTCAAGACATAAGTTCCTTACACTAAGTTGCATTTGTCCTTTGAACTTGGGAGGGAAGTTTGGCTGGTGCGACAGCGAGAGACTGAGAGGACGTTCCATTACTGCAGGCTTATTGCCCTGACTTCTGTATTGCTTGGAAGCTTATGTAGGAATTACCTGAGAACTGAGCGCCAAAGTTACCCTAAAATATCGCTCCCGAGTTACCCCGAAATATCATGGCTTGAAATTGTTGAACGCCTAGCTTCGACAATTTTCTGAAATTCAGTAGGAAAATTATTATCAGGGAAATTTCCTGAGAATAGAGCTGGCAAGTTTTTCAAGTGTTATTTGTAATAACGTAAGAAAATTTACTATGTTGCTGAATGCTGTTAAACGCAGAATTTGGAATACTGAGCACCATGTGATATCCCAGCAGCAGTAATTACATTTAAATTCTCGTCGTCACATCTATGTAAAGATATCGATGACATGGAAAGAGTCCAACGCAGAACAATGAAATTGATACCTCAGCTGCGAAACAAGCCGTATGAATGTCGCATAAAAGAACTGGGTGTGATCTCTCTCAAGCAAAGACGACTCAGGGGGTAACTTATAGAAACATTCAAGTATTTGAATGGCTTCAATGACGTACCTACAACGGGACTCTTTGAAAGAAACGTCAATGACAGCTTACGAAACAACGGTCAAAAACTCCAGCATCAAACTCTAAGAACGACCTTAAGTCAGCAGGTCTTTCTGTATGTCATAGTCAGCATTTAAAATAGAATCCCTTCCGGCGTTGTTGGTGCGCAGTCAGTCTACGCGTTTCAATATCGTCTTGACATACATTGGGAGAGACGTCCTCCACAGCTAAGAGCTCCTCCTGCAGGGGTCGCAAACTCTTAAAGGCCAAAGCTTCCGAGGCAACCTTAATCCGTCTTCTCTCTCCCGCTCCAAGTACACAGTTTGACATCTCTAAGCTCCGCATATCAGCGGCTCTTGATCGTGCTTGCATGCATTCATGATCGTCTCTTTTTCGGCTGGCATTCTGCCCCCTTTTTTTCTTCTTCTCTTTTCTCCAGTCCTCTATATCCTGCAACATAATGGCAATAGCTCATAGAGGGCCGGGGCGGAAGTTCCGGTGTCTCTGGGAATGTGCCTATTGGTTCGTCTACTGCCGCCTATCTAACCTAATCTATACTATAATAAGAGAGCTGTCTGTCAGTCCGTCCGTCTGTCCGAAGCCTTATTTTTCCCCTATCTAATACTGAAGAAAAAATGCCATGGCAAACAACTTCTTTTTGCCAAACCGTATCCAGGATACGAACCCGGGAATTCCCGGGTTATTAGCGAAGGCCTGGTCACGGGCCTTTGTGAACTTGGTTGCTTTTGTGCACTTGGTGGACAATGTGGACTTAGGGAACTTCGTGGACTTGGTGGACTTGATGGACTTCGTGGACTTTTTGGATTTGGTGGACTTTGTGGATTTGGTGAACTTTATGAATTTTGAAGTAGTGTGAACTTTTTTCGATGGGATGGTCAAATGTTTTCAAATACTTATTTCATGACTTATTCAACAAAAGGGTTGCGTTTGGTGCACTAGTCTAGTCTAATATTTTATACTAGCTTATGCATCATGCACCATAAAACTATTGAGCAGAAAAGAATAATACCAAAATCTAACAAAAAATGAGTCTCATGGAAACACTGACCAGTGAAGTACACCAGCCATAAAAACTCCAGGGGAATCCTTGAAAGTGCACCTGATAGTTGGGAAAATAATAAATTTGTGAATTCCTTCATTAATAGATATAATGTAACGACGTCGTCGTATGACTTTCGCGTTATATTTTCTAAAGAGTAAGTGCTCCTCTGTCAATGTCGTAGCTAATTATTTCACCAATGTCTTTGGTCGAAGGTAAGTGACAGTGTATATGATTGGACATTAAATGCAAAGCTAACATGAAAAAAACTGTCGCATGTAGTGGCCAGGCACTCACCTTAGCTAATAGCGTATATGGAAGGCCGATAAAAATGTCGTAAATAGCTATGATGCAAAACTGCCACACGTAAATATGTTTTCCAGGGGCTGAGGTTATATACTTGAAACAAGTAAGCTTTTTTCAGAGCTGAAAATTTCCTTCTAATGCTATAAATATACCGGGTGTTCCTAAATTCTTTTCACAAAATGAAACTATAGGCTCCTTACGATAAAATAACCACATTTTACTCTATCGATGCATATCCGAAAATATCTACTTTTAACGGTACGCTGACTTGAAGTTCAGTAGTGTGAAGCACTCAATAGGCGGACTACTGCACTTTACAGCGAAGATTAAGATGCACACCGGTCATCTGTTGACATTGATCACTCCAACCTTCAGCGTACCTGATTCAGACAACCATGAACCAACTACCGTCTAAAAAGGAACTGATCAGTAGAATCGTTGACGGCTGTGAGAGGATTCGTGAAACTCTAGACATCTTTGAACGGGTTCGGCAATCGCTACGTCGGCGCCTTCGCGCATGCATTGCTGCTGATGGGAAGAACTTTAAACAATTTCTGTAACTATGTAACATATGAACTCCTGTTTTTCTTAAAATAAATATAGTCTGACAGTGATTGTTCATTTACCCTACAACATTCGCTGATTTTGGGCTAGGTTTAACTTTAACTTAAGGTACCTTTAAAAGTAGACATTTTCGGATATGCATCGATAGAGTAAAATATGATTATTTTATCGTAAGGAAGCTATAGTTTCATTTTGTGGAAAGAATTTAGGAACACGCGGTATATTTAATATGTATATATACTGCTGAAGAATACGATCAGAAGTACGAATGGAAATTTAGTTACCCACGAAAAAGTTCAGTCAATTTATATTATGTTATGTGAAGATTATTGTCGCTCAGTGCAAAAATTAATTGCAGTTGCAGCTGCTTTTATTAATTTCCATTATATTGATGTGTGATGCAATATTCAGCACGCAGATATATCACACTGACAGCTACTTCCATCACAAGTGGCCCCCGAACAATGTTAGATCCTGTATAAAATTGGATTAGGCAGCCATTTCTATCTCATGTCTCAACGGAGAATGCCATCAATTTCCAATGAATTAGGTACGTCAATAATATCCAGTGTAACCGAATACCATCCCTCACTCGAGGCTTTTTCAAGTCAATAAATCATCCACTGCAGCATCCACTTTACGATCGAAATAAATATCCTCCCTTGGGCGCAATATTTTCTGGGCATCTGACAAAAATATCGGGAAGCCGGCCATTCAAATCTCGGCCATCTTACTTGAGCTACGGCCGCTTTCAGATCTAAAAAAGTTATTGATGGGTGAGGGCTGCTCAACGGGGGTGCTGTTCAGTCAAGACTGAGGTGCAAACTTGCAAAACCTGCGAATAAACGGGCAGCTGAGACGTAAGCATGGCTTAGTACCTGCGGCACAGCTGCGTGTGGTGTTGAAGGTAGAACATCGAGAGACGTAGGGAATTGTGAGAGCGATCTTGGACAAAGCCTCATGGTAGTTTTAAGGTGAGCTGTTGAGAGATGAAACTTGATACGCTTGGTGAGCAATTGCTGGACTTGAAGCCCTTATAGTCGATAAAGATTTATGTGTAAGTTTGTAAATTTGGATACATACTGAGTTATTCTTAGATGGAAGCATGGCTTGGTTTCAACGGTATAGACCTCGTGGTAATAAGATTAAAGTTGAGGGTGTAGGACGAAGATTGTCCTCTGGATCAAGTTATTATCGGCCCCATTTTCGTCAAAAAAGATTGTAAAGTACAGTAATTATATCTAAGGATTACCAAGAGACATCTGACGTAAGCTTGAGTTCATTTCAATTTACATAAAAAAAAACAACGCAGAGTTTCAAACCAGTCAAAGCTGAACAAAAACAAGTGTCAAGCCATGTTTATGACTAAAATCTAGTCATAAACATGGCTATTCTGAGGGTCCCTAGAACGATCCCCACCGAGAGCGGTCTTTCTCAATGCGCTCGGTGTGCTGCATCAGCAAATTTGCTTCATGCGCATAGCCATCGTTAGGGTAATTACCTTAAGGTAGGGGTTGGGAGGTCGTTGAACCTTCCGTTACGGTGCCATAGTTCTTAGCGACCGGTCTTCGACCTGCAGCTGTACTTACTCTTCTGGGGCCAGTTGGCCTATATCTGCCGCACGAACCGGTGCATGTGGGTTTCCCAGTGGAGGAGTCAGTTAAAATTGACTTTGCTAGAACTGAAGTTTGCCACTGAGGTATGAACTTGTAGTGCCTAAGGCATAAAACTCAGGATCCTAGACGTAATCATTGAAAAAATCATATGCACATAGATATGTAATGGCAATAATGCAATGGAAACAGATGCACCAGTGACAGTCTACCAGTCTTAGCTGCGCGTCACAAAGAGTCTCGTGTTTCCCTCAGCAGTCTAATGACATTTTTGGTGGACAAATTACCATTAGCAAATAATGTTCACTTGCAAATCATGACTTTATTTTAAAATGTGTAAAATAATTGTAAACAATTCATGGGGAATATGCTTTCTATGAAGTGCAATTTTTGTAATCCTTTCTGCAATTTTCGTGGAGTTGGCTGAAGTAAGTTAAACGTTCATAAGAACTACCGTAGAGTTTTACCGGATTTTTTTTCCGGGTAAAATTCTTGATGTATAGCGGTCGCACGACACACTTTGCACATTCCTTATGTCCTTTTTGCGTGCCAAATTTATGGCGACTGGTTTATGCCACTATGTCTGCAATAAAATCCCGTAAACTATTTTCCTCGTAATTTCGGCAGCACATTTGTCATGTTAGTTCAGGTGAAAAAAACTGTATGATTGAAGAAATTTCCAAGTGCATTGTCTAGACGTAATAATAGTTTAGTTTTATTACCACATTTTCTCAAAATACATAACATTGGGATACCTTGAGATAGTAGACTATTATCGAAAAACTTACACATGAAGTATTACTTTGTCCCGTAATATACATATTACGTTATTTTAAGACGGTACTTCTAACACTGTTAATATTATTATTATTCAATCACACCAGACTGGCGATATGGGAACGGAGAAACTCCAAGAGGTTGACAGCCCCACCCCCTACGCAACCAACCCAGCGAGTGGAGAAAAAGAAGAAGATGAATACAAAGAGAAGATCCAAGATCACAGAATAGCTCTGTGTACAGATCGTTTAAAGCTGTCAATACTCGCACCAGCAAAGACCGAGCCATCAAGACCATTGAAAACATTTCCGCGCAATCGAGAAAACGAACGAGAATACTGGCCCGTACGGCATCGTAACGGTTCCTAGGCAAACTCATGAAGAGCACCAGAAGCCGAGTATACCTCACCAAAACAAATGGCTCTGGAAGAAAATCAGACAGTGGAAGACAACGGCAGTTATAAATTTTATACAAAAACAGACCCCACCAACTGTGCGACGATGCGCCAGATCACAAGGCACAACACCAGCATGAACGCACATCGACGAACCACTTTGTGAAGCAAACACAGACGATAATCGGCAACAGAACCCCAGACTACGGAGCAGTATTTCAGAAGAGGGAGAACATAGCAATTAAAACAGCGACGTGTAAATTCTACCGAGCCAAGCACCCTCCAAGCACGCCTCATAATACCAATTTTCAGCAATTCACGTGAGGCAACCGAACGAATGTGGGGCTTTAACGTCAACTTTGGATCAAAATTGACACCCAATATTACCAAGTCATTAACCACAGGAAGTGACACACCATCCAGTATGAGTGCAGGGAAAGGAAGTCTCACTGTACGTGACCCGGACAAGAGCATGTTCTTAGTCTTACCAGCATTTGGCCTCATCCTCCACCTAGAACACCAAGAATCAATCACTTCCAAATCATGCTGAATGGATTCTGAAACCTAAAACCAATCACTAGGCTTATCGCAAACAGCCAGCAAAGTAGCATCATCAGCCTAACTAACAAGTAAATTATTAACAAAATCAAACAGGTCCGCCTTACATACAATGAATAACAAAGGGCCTAGAACACTACCCTGTGGGACACCAGAAACCACGTCCAGAAACTCAATCCTCTTCACATCAACAACTACACATTGATGTCTATCAGATAAAAACTGACTAATTACCGCAAAAAATCAACTACCAATACCCATCAATCTCAGCTTACGGAGCAGCCCAAGGTGATTCACGCGGTCAAAAGCAGCACTGAAGTCAAGCTTTACCAACCTTGTCTCATGACCCCCATCAAGAGCCAGCTGCAACACATGAGAAATGTGAAGAACAGCATCAAAAGTTTCCAAACCCTAACGAAATCCATACTGTGTTGGGGAAGGACGCCCTGCTTCTAAAGAAAAAGACTCAACATCGACGCAACCAACCCCTCATAATCTAAACCAAGCCTCCAGGAAGCTGGATTACAGGACCCCGGCACAGGTGTGAGTGAGGTGAGAGTACGTAGATGCATAATGAATAGCACTGTACGACTTAGGGCTAACATTAGCGGATGCACTAGCGCGTATTTACTCCATATTGAAATAGTGCAATCTATACAATATTCTCTTAAGCACTCATTTGAATATTCTTTAAGTAACACTATTGATATATACCGTGGCCGAGCAGCTTGACCAGGGACAATTCCCCAACGGCTACTTGGCATCCGGACAGGTCGCCTACCGCACATTACCCCGACTGATATGCTGTGCATCAGACATAGTGTTTATGGGCACCTCTTCCATTGGATGTCTCACAATGCTAAAAACAGGGTTACTCTAGCTCCGATTTCCTTATTGCTACGGAATAGGCAAACGGAGATAGTGGCTTTTCTTTTGCCAAATATCGTTATTTTCGCCGCTGCTATTTGTCATCCATGCGGACCTCTACAAGGAGAATTAATGGTCTGGAATATGAGATAATTGTTATATCAGAATTACTTGGGTTGTTTATCACGTTGATGACTGGTATGCATGATGCTGTTTGGACAGCGTCTAAAATTGTGAAAAGAGAGTTGGAAACAATATATTTACGGAGAGTTCCAATTTGGGGAAATCCATATTTTCCACAAGTTTCGTAGCGCAGAGCCTTAACCCAGTTGTTTTCACACGATTTTATATCTTTAGTAGTCACTGTTTAGATTAGATTAGATTAGATAGGCGGCAGTAGACGAACCAAAAGGCCCATTCCCAAAAAGACACCGGGACTTACACCCCGGTCCTCTATGAGCTATTGCCATTATGTTAGTAGAATG
>LQNS02276883.1:6286045-6305761 GCA_001587735.2 Parhyale hawaiensis | reverse complement strand
CATCCACTGTCTGAGTTTCTTCCGGATCTATTTGTTCGGGTGAGGTATACTCGGCGGACTGGTGCTCTACATGAGTTTGCCTTGGAACCGTTACGATGCCGTACGGGCCAGTATTCCCGTTCGTTTTTTCCATCGTGTGTGGCTGTTTGGAATGGTCTTGATGGCTCTGTCTTTGCTAGTGCTTGTATTGGCGGCTTTAAACGATCTGTACACAGAGCTATTCTGTGATTTCGGATCTTCTTTTTTTCATTCTTTCGTTTTCTCCCCCCGCTGGGCTGGTTGCGTGGGGGTTTGTTAACCTCATGGAGTTTCTCTGTTCCTGCGTGGCCAGTCTGGTGTGATTTAATAGCAATAATAGTATCAGTTTCGTTGCTCTGCGTTGGACTCTTTCCATGTTATCGATATCTTTACAGAGATGTGGCGACCAGATTTGAACCGCAAATTCTAAGTGCGGCCTCACTAATGCCTTGTACAATGGAACGATGACGTCCTTGGACTTGTATTCGAAAATTCTGGGGATGTGAATATGAGTACTCTGCTTGCTATTTTCACACTGTTGTCAACTTGCTGACTGTGTTGTAGTTTGTTTGTATTACTGATTCCTATGCACGTTGCTGAGTGACAGTAGCCAATTCCGTCCCATTCATTTTCAATGGGGTGGAAGAGTTCAACAGCCCTACGTTTATTACTGAACATTTGTCGACATTAAAGTTCATCTGCCACGTTGCGCTCCATTCCATGAGGTGGTCAAGGTCATGTTGGAGCTCGGTTTTTTCGTTGTAGGATGACATAGTTTTGTATCATCCGCAAATTTACTGATTTTAGTACGGATGTCAAGATCGAGATCATTGATGTAAATTGAGAACAGAAGTGGGCCAAGCACGCTTCCTGTGTCCAGTCGCTCGAGTCTCCTTCAAGCTTCACTCGCTGCTGCCGACGAACGAAAAGCTCAGCCGCATTCGATTTCTCAGACGTATACTGATCCCGAAATATCATTACAATTCGCATTTTTCAAAGCATATACCAAAGAAAACCATCTACTCTAAATCTACCTTATGTACAAGTCGATATAGAGAAACGTTCTGCAATTTTGCATGCAAGGAAATTTGACATTTTACAGGCTGAGATGCACTGGAAAAGTTTAGATGCTACTGCTGCTACTATGTTTCTGTACAGGCATTGTAATTCTTTATATAAATAAAATAATTATCTTACCAAATATGTATCGTAAGTCTGGAAGCACTCCACATCATGCATGTAAGCTGGATCTAAACCTAAAAGAGCAAACTACGTGAATATTGCATTCTGATACATCAACTTTCCCGCGGCATTCCAGCTCTTCAATATTATTTCAATAGTCCAGCATGAGCCGCGCCGCTCATTTGGGCAGCTTTCGCTCCTATTTTTCAGCATCTTTAGTATTTGCCGCGCTATAGAACAGAAACTCTATTCAACAATGCCGAACTTCAGTCTAAAGGTTTGTTAGACGTCTGCCAAAGCCTCGCTTAACTTGAGACCAATATTTTTAACGGCAGAAAGTACGGTGAAAATATTGCTGCGCGCATTCTATGGAAGCAGCAGTTTAGATGGCCTCGTTATCGGCCTAAACAAGAAAATATGAGCGATGCGGGAGAGTCGTTCTCTGAGAGGTCCAGCGGGGGAGCGCTCCGAGTGCTACATGAAACTTGGTGGGGATACTGCAGAGTGCAACTTACTCACAGCTTGTGAACATAACGAGCTGGTGGGAATATTCCATAGTACATTTAAGGGATTGTCAGGTATGTTAACACTAACAAATGATGAACTTTTAGTTTAAATCCGTTAATCTGTGTCTTTGGCTACCTATTTTTTCTTTGTGCTAAAACTCAAAAAGTTATGGACGGATTTTTATATTTAAATGAGTTGTTAGGTGTATTACGAAGAGTAAATTACCAATTTTTTTGTAACGATTAGTTTGTTCATTTGTTAGTTACTGTGTTTGATTTTATGTTTGCTATCACAATAACTCAACATTTCCCAATGGATCTCTCTGAAATTTATATGAGTTGTTAGTAATGTTAAAAGACTGAGCATTAAATTTTGGTGCAGATTGGCTGGTCCATTTGTGTTTAACATGTGTTTGTCATAATGTTTGTTAGCTGCAAACTTCAAGAAGTTATGAACGGATCTTCAAGAAAATTGCAGAATCTGCTTATACACGATCGAAAAAAGGATAAAGTTTACCCCTGTGCCTCAAAAACAAAGTTATTGCATAATTCGGCGATTACTTCGTTTTAGCATCCTAGCCATGCGAAAGCAGATAGGAAGGAGGTATGACGTGTGTTGATCTACCCCAGCGCCACACACAAATCCGCGCTACACAGTTTGTCTATGATCCATCAGAACTCGAACAGAAAATACGTAGTTGCGCTGGTCCACAGGCTCTACTCCCTACTTTTTTATTATTTTGGCACCATACCAAAAACAACCACGGCATCACAATAGGTCGAAAGAAGATTATCATTGAAGAAAAGACTTGTAACCCTCACCCTAATTTAGCAAGGAGTGCTGGTAAACCGCGTAGGTGTCGAACAGAACGAAAGCCGAATGTCCCTCTTTAAGACAGAAAAATCAGCTACCGCACTCCCTGCCGAGACCATACCACCACGCAAAGTGGGATATGGGTGCAAGAGAAAGACAACAGAAAGGAGTGACAAGGTGTTGATGGAAGAGGTGTAGCTTGCTGTTGTCTCTCTCTTGCACCCCCATCCCACTTTCGTGAGATATGGTTCCGGCAGGGAGTACCACAGCTGATTTTTTTTCAGCTTGAAGAGGGACACTCGGCTGACATATAGTTCGACCACTACGTAGTTCATCGGCACTTGTTGCTCGATTAGAGTGAGGGCTCGAGTCTTTTCTCCAGTGTTAAGCTTCATTCGACCCATTATGATGCCGAGGTGGTTTTCGTAATGGCGCAAGAACAAGTGAAAAAAGTAGCAAAGAAGAGACCCGTGGACCAGCGCAACATAAGTATAACTCTGCTTGAGCTCTGGTGGATCACAGACCGACTGTGTAACGGGGATTGGTGTGTGGTGCGAGGGTAGACTAACTCACGTCATACCACCCTCCTCCCTCCTCTCATATGGCGGGGAATGCGAACACAACGTTAATGCCAAATTATGCTATAACTTTGTTTTTGCGGCACAGGGCAACTTTTGCGTCTGGGGCCACTGTTCAATGACAGGGCACAAATGATTAGATTTTGGTGTTGATACAAAGAAAATCATGGTTTCAGAGCCAATTTGAATTTTTCGTTACCGTTGCTTTGATTGGCGGAGGTGTTTGCTCTCAGGATGATCTACTTTAAACTTATTCGGTACGTTTGATCGTGTTTTGCTATCTAAAACCATCTAAAGACACTGAGGGGTGCGCGAAGACAAAAATATATCCTTAACGGGGAGCGTGGGCGTAAAAAAGTTAAGAACCACTGCCCTATATATATATATATATATATATATATATATATATATATATATATATATATATATATATATATATATATATAGAGAGAGGCTGTCAGAACCCAAACGCCTCAGTACTGTCGGCTGTCCCGTGCCTTCGTCATCTCTCTAAGCGTGTAATTTCCTGTCGGGATCAGTGCTCGGCAATGTTGATCCTCAACTGTTCAAGTTAGCCTCCAATTTCTATTTCATTAATTCAGTTAAGTTGCGTTTCAAGCGTCCCGGAACTCTTCAATGCCCCATATGTGTTCGAATACCCGTCCCTTGCTGTTTGGTCGTTCAGTATTATAGTAATAGTAACTCGCTGCATCCGTAAAAATTTCACGGTTTGGTGGGGCCTTTCAGGTTGGACCCCTAGAAATTTTACAGTAATGAACAAATATTTTCAAGTTTTACAGTATACTAAACTGCCCGTGACCCGTTGGATCGTTATCACCATTATTTTCCTTCCGCAGAAGTGATCATAGACAACGCTCTAATTTTGTCCCCGTTCACTCCAGGACGTGTGGGTCACCATCACCAGCTCCTTTGCTTCGAAAGCTATATTCAACACTGCCTGTGCGCAAGGGAAATACATATATGTGACGTATTGTCTAATTCTATTGCCCGTATCACTTTTAATTTTACCGTGCACATTCATGCAACCGAGCTCGACTTCATCTTCCGTATCATGGACACAACCGAACTATGTATCTAATTTCCTAGTATCTGTTACTGATGAAGAGCGTAACACACGAAAGAACGTAGGAACAACGCTAATAATATTATAGCTAGAAGATAGATGGTATTTATATCCAAGCTTTACACACTGGTAGACAAAATCGTCTGGGGCTTTCTGGTAGATTCTTAGAAATCAAAGCAATAGAAATAACAATACTGCCCAACAATACTTGGGCACTCATGAAAGACAGTCCATGTTGCAATACCAGAAATAGTTTATAAACTCTACGAGTGCCAACCGCTGGCTCGGCAAACTAAGCACAGCTCGTTAGGTATGGCTCCACTGGAGCGTTAGACAAGAACGTTAAAATTCTCGACCTGTTAGCAGCAATCCGAGTACGCCTGAAACTTGCAAGCAAAAGCGCCTTGCTACAAAGCAGATTTTTTGCCAATACGGTGGTTAACTCTCGCACTCAATTCAAAGCGCCGTGACCTGGGCTGCTGTACATGGCTTACGTCCAGAGAAGTCAAGCCTGCTGGGCATAGCCTAACACGAACTGGGTGTGTAGTTCGAAGACGCTTTTACGCTGAAGTCATTATTCTCTAAGCTAGCTTTAATTTTAGTCTCATAGACGAGTGGTGGCGTTTGATTCTTTCTAGAATATCTGACTGGAAGCATCTATAGAACAGGGACTTGGCAACAGTCCAAATCCTCAACAACGGATAAAAATCGCATTTTCCGGCAGTTTCGGTGCGCCCTCGCATTTCGCTTCAAATTTAAATACACAAAGTCTCATTAGGAGTCCCCGCAACAACGTCTAAAAACATTTACATCATCCCACACGCACATTTTAGTTCCATAACAAAACACGGCTCGACTTTTGGGCTTTGCGATGGACAGGAAAAAAAACAGAGTTAGACATTTGACGATTTTTAGGTCTAAGATTTTCTGGCTGTGGCATTCTATTGCGACGTAGAAAACATCGAAAGACTTCAAATGAGAACCGTTGAGTGTTGGAAAAGTCTCTGCATTTGTTTGACGCAAGAATGGAGCAAATGAAATCTTTAGCGTTTAATCCTATGAATTTTTGCCGTTGTTGGTGCTTTTATCAAGTTGCTTGAGAGCATGGATGAGATCTGTGTAGCCGCGTGAGTGGTGGGAAATGAGCGTAATGACCTTCGATCGTGATGGTAGGTGCAATGAAGGTCACCAGTGAGTGAGCTCCAAATCAAAAATGAGATGGTACAATTTATTTCGGCGTTATTAATTCTCAGAGGATATGAAAACTATCAGCTTAAATAAGAAAACCGAATTTCCTCACTGGTTATTCTTCATATAGTCACATAACGATTTGTAAGCAATTTAGCTGGGTAACTAAGCAGCAGAATGAGACAATTTTAAAATCAAGATCAGAGCGAAGAGGATTGATCTAGACGCAATTTCCATTACTATTTAGTTTGAAGGTTTCGACACAATAGTTCATCAACAATCTGAAACACAAACATAAAAATTATACACTGATATTTTTAAAGTTCACTACCATTCTAAGAACCTACAAAAATAATGACATTTTACTAATGGTGATACGTTTCTTTCTTTTTTGAAAGTAAGCTACCACGAGTTGGACGCGACACTTATTTAAACAGTTACCTATATTGAACCACGCGCAGTGTACAGTAGCTGATATAATTTTCTAATTATACAGAGCAATTGTGTGGTTTCTACTTATTATGTATAAGCTTTTAATATTTATTATTATTTCCCCGAAGGAAAGAAGTTTGTTTCTCTAATGTTTTTTTTTTCGTTTTTTCTGCGCAAATCTTATGAAAAAGTTCTTTCTCAGCATTCAATTACGCAAATCTGAATCAATTTTAATTGCAGCGTTTAGAAAGTATAGAGGACAGCAGGTCATTGGTAGAAGACTAAAATAAATCGAGAACATTAGGGCATTTACTCATATGATTCCAGCTCCAGAATCCAATATTACTTTTCATGAAATTCACTTGATTTCTCTCATTTTCAAGACGATGAAGTTGACTCCAAGAAGCGCTTCTGCCACATATGGGCGTTTGCCATGTAGAATTCATCTTTTCTTTTACAAGCTTTAAGCCAACGCTCTCTCAAAATTTTATGCTTCAGAAAGCTGAAAAAGTATGAAGATGTGTTATCCGTAATTTTGTGCATCAGTCAAACTGTATGTATAGGACACTCTGAAGACACAAACGGTATAAAGAAAAACAATGTAAAATAGCTAGTCATCAACATACAAGTAACTAACGACGACACAACTTATTACCCCCGAGTGTACGACAGCTTGAGCCCTTCTCGTGTACTAACCTGCTCGGTATCATCATCCTTGCATCGTTAAGGTATGGATAATTAGAGACTCCAACATTCTGAGGTTTGAACTTGAATTTTTACAGTCAAGAATAGAAAATTTTTCTAATAAAGTAGGAGTATGTAACTGCGCTGCATGCGTGGGTATTACTGACTGTCTAGTTGTCGAAAGTTAAGGGAAAGGGTTAAGACCCAAGTGGAAATTTATAAGCATTTACCGGCTGCTTGTGAGAAATTGTGAAAAGTAACCGATAACATCGGATAAATGCCTATAAATTTCCGATTGGGGAGAAGACTGCTGATGATGACCTACACTGCTGAAACGTTCAAATCAAATTTCAAAAGAAAGGCCTTTTATATCAGTCTTCTTCATTTTGACTTCCACTTTATTAGTAATTATCAAAATGTTTCAGGCATTTGCTACATTAACTGAAGAGCTCTTCGTGTATATTACCTTAACGACAACGGAGGATCGTTTCTTATTCTCGCAACACAATATGCTTCGCTGAATTACTGAGTTACGTACGTTAACTAAATAGTTCTTTTGGTGTGCACAATCAGTCAGTTCATTTTTTTTAATTTGGCTAACACTTTGCAAATACCAGGGAAAATGTTTAACTCAAGAATTACATCATCACGTATTTTCCGAGCGGACAAAGACGAAGCATTTGGGTTTTAAACTGTTGGGCGGCGGCATCTGATCAACAATAATTATACTGTCTTTTTTGCATGAGTTGGCAAAAAATGTAACCAAATCGACTTAACACAGTCCTGCTCAAAGTCTAATTAACTTGAGTAAATTTCAGGTGCAACCGTGAAATAGAAATTACGCAAAGTAAAAGTATGAATTATTAAAATTTGATCAAATTAAGCAGTGGTCTCAGCAATAACCGCAAAAATACATTATTACAGCGGTTATGGGAAGGCCGATATAAGGATAGTTGAGAACTTCAACTAAATGCTCGTCGACAGGGCAAGACAGATCGGCAAAGTGTCTGCTCCTTAAAATAATGCCCGGGTTCGGGTGCTGGAAGGTAGCAGGTCCACATCCGCCTCCTGAAACCGCTGTTCATCCGGCTCGCTCTCTTGGAACTGCGGTGTGTCCTAGTAAGTCTCTTGGAATTGCTGTTTCTCCGACTCCGTCTCCTGGAGTTTGTGCTCCTGCTGCTTTCTTCAAACTTTTGGCATATTAGAGACGCCCACAAAATAATTTCCGACTGAAGACTACGACTCCAATTTCTCGACATAACTAGGATTTAGTATGACTGTCGCTTCCTTCACACTACTAAGCATCAATAACTATAGCACGCTACCAAAAAATCAGAAAACTTAAAGGATTGCTGGCAGTCAGACAATTTCCTAATTATGAGGCTAACAAAAATGTTCAGAGAAACTTATTTGTTATCGTCATCATAGAAAATAGGAATGTGA
Organism: Parhyale hawaiensis; assembly: GCA_001587735.2. Taxonomy (NCBI): domain Eukaryota; kingdom Metazoa; phylum Arthropoda; class Malacostraca; order Amphipoda; family Hyalidae; genus Parhyale; species Parhyale hawaiensis. The sequence continues at coordinate 6,297,832 of LQNS02276883.1, read as the reverse complement.
CGTTTTTGCTTGAACTCACTGTCACTCTGCACAGAATGAAAAATTTAACCAAACAGGGCTCGGGAAAGTGATTTAGTATTTTTCATGTTAGAAATTGGAAAAATGGTGAGCTTTAACGTCTTTACGAATATGCAACAAAAATAGACGTAAACCTATAGTAGTACTGAAAAAGCTTTTCTTGATTTTCAAGTCTCGAATAGGAAAAAGATGGTAAGTTCGTAAGTTTTGAAGCTCTCTCTATGAAGTGGACAAAAAACAAAAAGAAACGAGCCTGTAATTGTAGCACTTAAATAAGTTACTCAGCATCGGCATGCGCTAAATTCCCAAAATGATACTCCACTAACCTTCAAACTCCCTCAACGTATGGGAAAGCAAACAAAAAAAGTGAGACCTCTATTAGCGCTCGGAAAAGTCACTCTCCACTTTTCATGCCCCAGAATGGGAAAATGATGAGCTGGCGCACATTCAATTTCACCACATAGGGCGGCAAGAGTTACCCTACAACGACGCCTCCAGGGATTCAGAACTCGATTAATAAAGCTGCGTCGTGTGAATTGCTTTGGTTGCGTCCCAGCAAATTGTGTGCCGTAAAGCGGTCTCCGGCGACTGAAATGTTGCTCTGAAATTGTTGCTGGTTGTTGTTTCTGCGACTTCCTCCCTGGCGTCCCTCGCGAGTGCACCCAGCATTTAAAGTCTTTATTGACCGTAAAACTAAGCACAAATGTTTTGTTGCTTCCGGAATTGAAAAGAACTGCTTCAAAAATTAAAGAACGGGCGTAGTTGTGTCAGAAATATTAAATACTATAGTGTATTGTTTGTCAGATAAAGTAAGATTTGCCACTGAGCGGGAAATATTTAGGTAAAAGTTTCACTTGCTGAAATTGTGAAACATTGTTGCTGCATGAGCGGCCGACTGACAGGTTATAGCTGTTTGCCCGGTTCAAACTAATAAACTGATGCTTGGCAGATATTCATGCGTTTATTTATGCGAATGATATATGGCATTGTTAAGGTATATATATGCACAATATAGCTGCATATCATATGCACTAAGATATACCTACATAATGTGGGATGCACGTGGGTTATTAGTAGTGACATTTACTTGTTGAGCAATCTTTTAAAAAATTTACTCGTGATTTACTTTTTAGACAGGTCCTAATTAAATCTACTAACTCATTATCACATTTCACTGACTTTCGGCCCAAAAAAATGATGACACGCACTGCACCTCCGTAAGCTATGGACAATGGCGTAAGCATGTCATCCTCAAGGTATTCGAGATTGCTCGTAACTTAAACACATTTCTCATTGCCAGAACTGCAAGATTATCCTGGCACTACAAGCGAGTACTTAGTCTAAAGCAGTGGATAAAAGAAAAACTTTGAAATACTATATCGTTTTACTCTGAAAGTAGTAAGCAAATAAATCATTATCATAGGCAACAATAGCTAAATTTGGCTCGTTGTATCTTCAACGTACAGTAATACTGCTCACTACCTCTGTTAGAGTATCGGCCCCTCTGCAGTCTGGGTGTAGGTTACTGCCTCACCTATATTTGTACGTACTGCACCGATTCGTTGCCTCAGCTAGTTGTTGGGTGTCCAAAATAATTGGTAAACTTCTGTAGGTGAAGTGTATCTTCCTTTTCAATATTTTACTGGGGTGCACTCCTTACTCCCTGCCTTCAAGGTCTTTGGGAGAAACACTCAAGCCTTTTAGCTGAAGCCCATCCATGGACACTGGAGACTGTAATTATTAAGGGCGAGTTCACACGTTATTCATCTCAGAGCATTCTCATCCCCTCATCCGAATGTTGTGTAGCTTCACTGTCAGTACAACTTTGTGTAGGAAACACACAAAAAGTATATATTAAAATGTTGTCCGCCAATTCAGTTCCTTCTGCAAGTGTAACTGGGCAATTTACGGATATATCTTTAATATGGAATTAAGCAAAACTCAGAGAGCCGTCCACTTCTCTACAATTCCTAGGGCAGAGTAACACATTCGGGTAAGTGGATGGGCGAAGGGTGAACTCGGCCTGATATGCAGGAGCCACGCTATGACATTCGTACGAGCAACGCGCAACTCATTCAGACATCTAGTTGTGTATCGGAACGACTGTAGGTGACACACTAGCGACCGGGAGCTGCTCATCCGTCTTTCAAAGCCCCGTCCAGACTGCTGCGAAAAACGCTTATGCGATTTCGCAGAACACAGCGAAAATCTCACAGCAGCGTCCGCACTGTCGCACGGTGCATTGTAGTGACGCTTGACAATTTCTAAAGGCAGATGTTCCGCAGAACTTCGTTGCTCACACTCCTTGATCCAAAGAAGCAACAGTTTTTGTCACTAATAGTGACAGAAACTGTTGCTTCACAATTATTCGTACGACATTCGATTTGTTTTACTTCTAGTATCGACACAACTATTCTAGAAATAGGATTTCACCGGCAATCATTGTAAATGCATATGCTGCTGGACGTGCTATAGCAATGCGCGCACTGCCAACTAAGCTTGGGCTGATATTTTCACACTTTTCTCTATCACGCGGTCGTGTTTTCGAAGGCAAAGCAACAGATTCAAACGATTGGCTTGGAGAGCAACTCCAAAAATGATTGTCAAGAAAAGATAACGTGATATTCGATAACTTTCTGTTCCTCATGCGTAGTGCAAACACAACTGTGTCCCCAAAACGTCCATAAAATGTTTGCCGTCAACTCAGTATTCCTCACAAGTGTCACTAGTGTAGTGAAGTTTTATATTTCTCGTCAAATATGCAGTGAAACAGAACGCAGAGAAGCTTTAATGCTTTTTAAAATGTATATAAAGAAGCGAGAAAACTTTGTAAAACGCAGCCTAAATCGTGAGAATATAGGCAGCAAGTCAGATGCTCGGGAAAACGTTGAAATTACGATTTAACAACGAAAATTCGCAGCGATCAGCGAAGTCGCCATAGTGTGAACAGATTGTTTTGTGATAGTCTGAACAGGGCTGACAAATAATAAAAAGGCGTTTTTAAATAAACTCCCAGAACCACATTGTGAAAATAAATTCGATTTCCGACCAACCGGTTGCCCGTAGAAAACCTCAAGTGACCTTTCGCCGAGTAGGCGCAACTTGTCTGTTGCTAGCAACAATTTTGCTGCTCGAAAACGTACGAGCTGTGCCTCCTGACGTCAAGTTGCGAGGCTGAATGCCTAGTGTTGCCCCTGCATTAATAGATGTGTAAGATGCTGTAATGTATTTAATTTCTGGGCGTGCGTGAGTTCTAATTGAGTTCGTTACCGTACTTGGTTGTGAGAGAGAACTTCACTGCCGAATGATGTTAACAGGCTACAGTGCTGGTTGGGCAAGGAATGTCATCAAGATCTTCATGTTTATTTGCATCTTATTATGCAAGACTTAGAAAATATGATCCAATAATAAGTAGGAAGCATGCTACTAATAGATGCAGACAACAAAGTACAAGGTCTAAATCTGAATAAGTGTCATGGTAGCAAATATTCACCATAACTCGCACGAAGCAAAAATCCGAAAGCCTCCGCCGTTTCAGCTACACAAAGAAAAACTTCACCCCCTAACGTCGCCCACCGACCCCCTCGGGCCCGCTGTCCAAGCATCCTGTGAGGCCACGCCTAATTTGTCATTGTATGCTAGAACCTGTTGATATAATTTTGTTAATACGCAAGGGGACCTGACTTTTTCAAATGTTTAAATATCTGTTAAATTCATTTCTCTACCGAACCGATTATCTCAATGTAAGTATTTGTAAATAAAATAATTATCAACATATTTTAAAGCCGAGACCGCCTTGGTTCGTTACGTGCTTGTTACTAGAACACCCGCGCCGCCGGGATTGGATAGGAACCGCTCGTCAGATACGAGCGTGACAGCTCCCCGGATAGATGTGCCGTGCTTAGGTAGAGCGCGAAGGCGGAATTTTGTCTTGCCTGCAGAGTCACCGCTATCAAAAGATAAGTATACAATTTGGTAATCCTGTTTCTTTGGTTGATGAAGTAGAGGTTGAAAAGTCCCTCTTTGTGATAATATCAGTTTCCCCCGCTAGGATAGCGTATTTTTGTCACCCTAATTAGTGAGGGTGCACGGTCGAGAATTAAAACCCCTTAGAATTTCTTTAATGTTTCCATTAACCTTGTGTTAGCATAAATCTCTCTTAGACTACGATACCGATCCCCTCGAGATTTTGTTGAAGTACTGTTCTGTTCAAACTGTAGGCTTTATTCATCAGAAGTATGTCAATACCTTTCTCTAAAAGAGGAATTTCAAATCAGTTTGATTTTTGAAAACCGCCTCGGGGGGCAGAAAATCTCCCACGTTTTGGCCCCATTGGTTAGTAAACATTACATAAGTGGTACAAGCAGAATGCAGTAGACAATTTTGGTAAAGTAAGGCTAAGTACCGAATAAGCTAGCGCTTGGTAGCACAAGCGTCTTTAAATACCTATGATTGCCGCCTTCAATTAGAACACCGGTTGTCTCCGCCAGAATCGAGTCGGAAGTCCCCTGGTAAATTACTCTATGTTGATGAGAATAATAAATATCTCCGAAACTCTTGTTACAGGTTTAAAAGACAGCTTTTACTGATAGAGGTTCCGGCCGGAAAGTCATTGAGAATTATGCATGTCGCTCACATTAGCGATCCTGGTAAACAATGACATTTTGTACGGTGTCATAAATGATCTCTTAAATTCTTTATGTGGGAGCTTCTGACCTGAAAGACGGTGGCTTCTTCCTCCAGAACATGAACTCGCATGATACAAAGAATGCGTCTATACATTTGAATGTGAAGGCTAACACATTGGAATGTTGTTTGTGCGAAACGCATATATAACACACCCTCCTCTTTTGGATTGTACACATCCTAAGGTTTACATTAGTACTTGATAACTTGTTTTCGTACCCGCGAATAACGTCTCGTGGGTACAGAGGTGGAGGAACAATGTTATCGGTACACGAACTTGTACTAAAAAAATTAGCAGGAACTTTCGAGATCGCTGGCGTAGTTGCTTCCACTGAAATGTTAGTGGATACTGTACGAGGCAATAGTTGCTTGCGGTGTCTTTTCAAGGTCTTATCAATGTCTTTAACGTATACCTCATAGGTATTGACAACAAGTAGTTTTGTTATTACAGCTTCCAGCCATTTGTTGCCATCTCGTCAGTTCAGAGCTAGTACATCATTACCAACGTCAAAAGTAGAAATATCTACCAACTTTGGTTGTTTTCTAGCGCACTAAGGCTTCAAACGTTCCTCAACAGTAATGTACAATCGACCATTAAGAGCTACTGACGGAGCTATGCCAGTTGTACAATGCGGTGCGTTTTGGTTCGGTATACAAAAGAATGTTCGCTAATCACGCACTCAAGTTACCTTGTGTATTACGCTTGAACAGATCTTTCATTGCTCATACAGCTCATTCGGCCTAGCCGTTAGAGAATGAATAATTTGCTGCTGACATATGACGAATTTCATTATTAGTAAGAAAAATTTGAAACTCTTCAGACGTAAAACTGCTTGAATTATCAGACACAATAGTGTCTGGCAGGTCATTTCTACTGAAAATTGTACGTAATACCGTGATGGTATCTGCACTTAAGACTGAAGGTGTTACGTCACACTCTACGCACTTTGTTAGTGCATCAATTACGACAAGAAATACTTTGTTCTCTGCAAAGAAATGATCTATATGTGTAAACGACTCCGTTTATTTTCAGGAGTTGGCCACTGAACTTTTGGTATCTTGATTAGTTAGCGTAGAGGTTTGTTGACAAACAAGGCATGTTTTTTTTTAGAATATTTTCTATGTCGTTGTCAATCTTAGGATACCATACACGAGAACGCGCAACAGCCTTCATTGCATAAATTCCTGGATTGTTTCTGTGCAACTGTACGAGTACTTTATCTCTACACGCAGTAGGAACAACAACTCTGTTACGACACAACCGTCTAATAATGATAATTCATCATTGAACGCACCATATACACTAAGAGATGACTCAACTTTACTTGGAAAACCATTTAGTACATATTGTCGTAACTTAGACAAATCTTTGTCTTTATCTGTGTACCGCTTGATGTCTTTAAAATCGAAGTTATGCTCCTCTAGTTTATTAACAAGCAATACAATTTCTGCAGGCTCAGTGACATCAACTGTTTCTTTTAAGGAAGTTTGCTTAGACAGTCGCAGGTGACAATTTTGTCACCAGGAACGTATTCCAATTCATAGTTGAATTGTGTAAGCCGTAATGCCCATCTCTGCATTCTAGCAGGACAATTTGCAGGTATACTCTGTCTAGGTCCTAGCAATTTTAACAGAGGTCTATATATATGATCGATTCTTATTCGAAAGGATTGGCCTAGGAGGAATTCCCGGTATCTGGTACAACCAAATAGTGTTGCGTTAGCTTCTTTATCTATTTGTGCGCAATTTCCCTCAGCTGCACTTAGCGTTCACGAAGCGAAGTGTACTGGGAGCCATTGGCCGTCGAGCAATTGTAAAAGGACGGCCGCGCGACCATAACTGGAACTGTCAGTTTCTAGTACAGAAGGTAAGGCAGAATCAAAAAGTTTATGCACGGAAATATAGTTCATTTGAAATAAACCTTCAGTGGTATTTATGGTCGTATAAGCTTTCGAATCTTCATGCAAAGGCAGTTGCATGTAGACATTTTCAAGGTCTATTTTAGTAAGTGAAAATATTCACGAACTGTGGAATTTTCACGGGTGCATCTAGTACTTCTAATTAGGGCTGTGAAAATATGCTCTCATAGACAGAGAAATCGGTGATAACTCAAAAAAAAAAAGAACAAAAAGCTCAAACGTAAAGCTATGACGGTAACACAACCTGCAGAGGCAGTTCACTGTTGGAGCCAATACTTAATAAAATTTGTTGTTTTTGAGTTATCATCGATTTCTCCGTCTATAAAAGTATATTGTAACAGCCTTACTTATTATGCAGTGGAAATTACGATTAAACCGCTGTCATTATTTCATTCAATAATTCTATTGCTCATCCAGGGGTTATGAAGCGACGAATTTACCGCAAGTGATGTATTGTCAGTGATCCTTCGTCTCTCAGGTGGCTATATCACTACTATTTTCATCACTATGTGTCTGGGTGCCAACGAACTCGTATTAAAATCCTACGTGAAGAATTAAGTGACCGGAGGACGACCAAGCGCTGCTGAGAAAAATCATTAAAAATGTTTTGATTGACATGAAAGTCTGCATATCTCCATCCTCGCATCAACATCCTGGCAATGACTTTCATCCCAACACGTAGTATCGTACAAAACGTTACTGAACTAATGAGCTTGGCATCTGTTATATATGCGTTTCGCATATACAACATTCCAATGTGTTAGCCTTAACATTCAGATGTATAGACGCATTCTTTGTATCATACGAGTTTATGTTCTGGAGGAAGTAGCCACCGTCTTTCAGGTCAGAAGCTCCCAGATAAAGAACTTAAAAGGTCATTTATGACACCGTACAAAATGTGCTTGTTTACCAGGATCACTAATGTGGGTGACATGCATAATTCTCAATGACCTTCCGGCCGGAACCTCTATCAGTAAAAGCTGTCTTTCTACCTGCAACAAGAGTTTCGGAGATATTTGTTATTCTCATAAACATAAAGTAATTTACCAGGGGACTTCGGACTCGATTCTGGCGGAAGCAACCGGTGTTCTAAATGAGGCCGGCAATCATAGATATTTAAAGGCACTTGTGCTATCAAGCGCCAGCTTACTCGGTACTTAGCCTTACTGTACCAACATTGTCTACTGCATGCTGCTTGTAGCACTTATTCAGATGTAGACCTTCTACTTTGTTGTCTGTATCTATCAGTAGCATGCTAGCTACTTATTATTGGATCTGTCATTTAAGTCTTGTATAATAAGACCTAAGTAAACAAGAAAATCTTGACGACATTCCTTCACCAACCAGCAATGTAGCCTGATAACATTACTCGGCATTGAAGTTCTCTCTCACAACCAAGTAGCTACGGTGACGAACTCAACTAGAACTCACGCACGCACACACACACAGAAATTGAATATACTACAACTGGCGACGAGGCCCCTGAGATTCGTCACGACTTCTACGAAGAAGATACGTTTTGAGCTACGAAATACATCTGCAAGATCTACGCTGCAAGATTGCATTCTACAATCTACGTACATTGCTTCAACGGTTGTGAGTATTTGTACGCACATTAACAGTGCTACTAGGAAGTGCTTTACGGTGAAGTGTTCAATTTCCACGACATTGTCTAGATTAATTCTCCTTGTTATGATACTGAATATAATGCTTTGCAGGCTTCAAGAAACTTTGTGAACGTGTACAGAAACCTCGAGAATTAGTGGAAACTTACGCAACTGCCTTTTGCGACTTGTGGAAAAATGTGATTTTCACAACAATGTAAGGATCATCTATGCCGAGATATGTTCATCTTCTGTCTTTGACCGCTGACTCCGGTCCAACGGAAGAAATCCGGCATCGTGACTCCAGACTCGTGAGGTGACGTGGGAAAATCACCTGGACTTCGTCCAATGACTCATAAGTTCATATAATAAGATAGTCGAAGTTTCCTTTGCTAATGGCAGGTGGTCTTTATAACGAAGGAATGAACCAATTTTGTTTCTGTTGTTTACGATTATGTTGAAATGTAAGGTGGAGAAATACTTGCTCAGAATTTTCAGTAGTTCCGTCCCGAGTTAGCGCTGTTGTGGGCCAAAGAAAGGAAAAATCAGACATGCAGACATGTTAGCAGGTTCCACACTACCGTAATGGTTTCTGAGACGGCTACTTAAAAAATGCTTGATTTTTTGGTCTATAAAATTTGCCTGGAAGCAATTAGAAAATAAAAATTTTCTTTGATTCTTAGATAGCATCTCAGATTCTTTCTGACTATGCCTTGCATTTTTGCCGCTACAAAAAGCTTCAAGCGCGCACTCGCTGAAATATATGTTAGCAAATTATTTCTGTGCCGACAACTGGACTCTAATTGGCGAGCAAATTACAGTGCCTAGACATAAGTATTTGTATAACTCGATTTTTTATGTATTTTAAAAAATGTAGGGGCTGCTTTAGGATAATTGATACAGGAAGTTTACATGACATATATATAATAGAATATTTAAACAGAACAGTCAAATGTGCACTTATAACAAGAAAATTTAACACAAGCAAAAGTAATGAGGGACAAAAGTATTTAACCAAAAAAAAATTATGACATTAGTACTTGGTGTCGTGACCTTTATTGGCAATAACAGCGTGGAGACGATTGTTATAGCTGGAAATTAATTTGCACATTCACTTGATGGTATTTTTTTTTCATTCTTCCATGCAGATAACCTTTAATTCAGTAACTTAAGGGTTTTGGGACACCGTTTGTGGACACCAGATTTAAAAGACGCCACAAACTTTCTATTGGATTAAGATCCTTTGATTGGCTAGACTAGGGAAGAACATTTATTTTCTTCTTTTGAAGCCAATCTTTCGTTAAATTCGCAGCATGCTTGGGGTCGTTGTCTTGTTGGAAGGTCCACCTGCGCCGTCCGTAGAATTTTTTGCACTTGGAAGCATCTTCTTCTCTAATATCGCCCTGTACATGAAACTATTCATCTTGCCATCAATGATATGAAGATCCCCAACACCATGGGCAGTAAAACAACCCCACACCATGATGCTTCCCCCTCCATGCTTTACGGTGGGGATAGTGTTCTTGGGATCATAGGTAGTACCAAGTTTCCTCCATACATGCCGAGCTTCGTTTCGGCCAAAAAGTTCTATTTTAGTTTCGTCAGACCATATAACCCCTTCCCAAAACTCATTTCTTTTGTCCAGGTGGTCTTTGGCGAATGTTAAGCGGCTCTTAACATGTTTTGCTGTAAGAAGAGGAGTTTTGCGAGGAATGTAAGAATGAATGCCAATACGGTTCAATTCCCTAACAATAGTTTTCTTGCTAACATGCAGTCCCTGAGACGCCACTTCACTCTGAAGGTTAGCACGAGTTGTCATGGGGTCATTACTCATCTTACGTATCATGTAGCGCCGAGGACGACCCATGATCTTACGCGGAACTCCAGCTCTTAGTAGGTTGGAGACCGCCCCAGTCACTTGATGCTTGCGGACTATTGCTACAACCGTTGAAAAAGGAACATTGACACGTTCTGCTATTACTCTATAAGTTAATCCCTCACTACAAAAGTTGAATTATCCGTTTACGAGTAGCTTCAGGGATTTCTTTAACTTTGGGCATTGTAGTGAGAGTGTGCGCGACTTCAACAAGGTCTAGAGAGGCAATGATTACGCCGGCTGTGGTTTGTTTACATTGCATTTGTTTCGAGACGTTTCGTGAACGTTTTAGAATAATTTCCAAACTTATTTATTCAAATTATACTATTATATATTGTAGGAACATAGAACCTTGTGGCATACGTCCCACAGTACATTCCGGGTACATCCAATTATTTTATAGAATGTTACGTGGGAAAAAAATGTTTGGTACAAATCAGTTCCCGTAGAAGTTTGGTCAAGCATATATTGCTGTACCGCTCTGGTGTAGTGCTTGTTGGCGTTCCGAACTTCAAAGGTGAGCATATGGTGATAAATTNGGGAGAGGGAGCAACACGAGATGGAATTGGCCAGACTTCGATCAGCGGCACCGCAGGGCAGCCTACCGTCTGACGTCACTTCCAACCGCTCCCTAATTAAGCTGGCACTCTACCGCGATGGGGACGATGTGGAAGTCTACCTGCACACCTTCGAGATGGTAAAGTTGGCTAATAATTGGTCTGATTCGGTAGCCATGTCTGCACTACATAATGGATTTACAGCATCTAAAGTAAGTTCCTTACTTTCTACTTTGTCTCGCGACATTAGTTATGAGGACATGAAGAAGGAGATAATCAAAGGATTTGGTTACACTCTATACGACTATCAAAATAAATTTAGGTTTGCTCGCCAGGGAAAGGAAAATTTTCGTCAGTTCACACTTAGGCTAACTAATCTTTTGAAGCGTTGGTGCGAGGTGGTGAGTGAGGAAAAAACTCCAAATATGATGACAGAGCTCATGATTAAGGACCAAATTTTACGGTCAGCGTCCAAGGACTTATCAGATTATTTAAGAGAAAAAGACTTGTTTAGAATTCCTTTGGATGAAGTTATTACTATTGTTGATCATTTTCAGTCCATTCATGGAGTTAATTCCTCTACGCTACATACTAAATTTCAAACTAATAGTTATGTTCTCGATGGTGCTAGTAAAATTGCCGGTACTTCAGACGAAGTCAAATGCTTTAAATGTTCAAAATTAGGCCATCTTGCTAAATTTTGTCGTTCAGTACCTATGGAGAGAACGATTTTGTACTAAGAGGGTAACGAGTAATGGGAACTTTACTAATGCTAGATTTACGAGCAAGGACAATAGCGTTGCTGCTGCAATTGTACCTCATTTGCTTTCTTCTGTAACGTCTCCAAACCTTTTGCTTAATAAATCCTTGCCAGTTACGTTTGGTGTAATGAACGGCAAGGAAGTGAAAATTCTTAGGGATACCGGCACATCCTTGGTGCCGGTGAGCTTCAAAGGTGAGCATATGGTGATAAATTCGATAAAACTTCATATACATTAAAACCTTAGGATTGTGTTAATGACTGTGGATTCTATACTATTATCTGAGATTCTGAAGCAATAGAAAACACGTCTGTATAATTTTATTAGTAAGAATCGTTTTCTCAAACTCCACCCATGTGCAACTCT
>LQNS02276883.1:6260286-6285945 GCA_001587735.2 Parhyale hawaiensis | reverse complement strand
GTCTCGGCAGACTCTAACGGAACCGAAATGCATCAACCCCGGCCAGTTATATCTAATTTTGCCCCAGTGCAACTGTAATAACCGTAAACTCCCTCTGAGGCGGCTCTGAGTTTTGATAGGGAACGTGTGAAGATTTTAATAAAGTTGAAAATTGCTGCACTCCTTTGGAACCAGGAGATCCTTACATATATCAAAGATTCAACATCATATTCATATTGGTCAAATACTTTTGTCCCTCATTACTTTTACTTTTGTTGAATTTTCTTGTAATAAGTGCACATTTGACTGTTCTGTTTAAATATTCTATTATTTATATGTTATATAAACTTCCTGTATTAATTATCCTAAAGCAGTCCCTAAGTTTTTTTTAATACATAAAAAATAGAGTTGTGCAAATACTTATGTCTAGGCACTGTATTTGCAAATACAGTATAAAAATTATACTCTATATAGGCTTCACTCCTAATTATTTTGTGGTTGTACTGAACATTTAACTATGACACATGGTTCTTCCTGCTCTTTTTGTTTAAATTTTCACTTCGGTTTACTACGAAATTGCTCCAAAGCATTAGCGATGCAAAGTACGTTCTTAGCTTTGCTCTTCTTTTATATATTGTTCTCGTCATATATTATTTATTGAGTTTTGAAATATATTTCTGAAAAAAGGTCACGTAATGCTGACTAATTCTATTCTGCTGTTTGGATTTTCGAGTCCCGTGTGAGTGATGCAAGACAAAAATCTCGACTTCTATCTGAGGACTGGCTTCAGGTACCAGTGGGTAAAAACTCACGATGAATTACAGAACCAGGCTGCAAAAGTCCACAAACTTTCTGTGGTGCAATGCAACGCACTATTTGGAGAGTGATTGCTCACGTAGATCAAAATTTATATAACTCTATGGTGCTATAAAACTCAAAGTTTCTAATGAAAGCTACTTACAAAGACCATATCGCAGTGAACAAAATGTGCAGAGTAGAAGACTCTAAACATTTTGTTCGGAACTTAACAGGATTCAAGTCAAGTAGACACACCGGGTCCGCAGTGAGTATAGTAACAAACTTTATACCAAAGTTGTCAATGGAAAAGTAGCGAAAATGGAAACTTCACGAGATGGTCATATAGCTCAAAGACACTTTAACGATATTCAACATCTTTTATTCAATACGACCGTCTTTTTTTTAATGACAGACATCACCCTGCTTTGAAAGGCTTCACAGATGGCACGAAGCACTTCTTGTGGAATCAAAGCTCATTTTTTTCGCAGATTAGACGTCAAAGTGTTGAGCGAATTACGTGGAGTTTTGTGGAATTCTCTAAGATGGACCACACGGAAAATTCTAGCTGGTTCAATTTCGGGCTCCTCAAGGGCCATCCTTCTTTGCTCAGAAACGCTTGAATGTGCGTCTGAATCCAGCGTTGAGTCACATTGGAGCCATGTGATGGTGCAGAGTCTTGTTGAATTGTCCATGGTGCGCCCCCGAAGTGATTATGAGACCAGGGAAGCAGCTTTGCTTCCAATGTATCAAAAATGCTATGCTGGTGGTTACGTATAACTCCTGAAGGAACAAAAACGAAAAGAGACCTCCCTGTGGCCGTGATTGCAACCCAGAGCATTATTATAGACAGTGAATTCTGGAGTTGTTTCGCTTGCCTACCTAACACTGATCTTGCTCTGCCAAAATCTCCAGAATTCTAATGATTTAGAGTCCACTGAACGTCAAATTTCTTTCATCATGGAAAACCAAATTGGGCGGTATGCCATCTTCCAAGAGGTAAAGGATGTGTCGGTTATGGTCAAATCTCAAATGTTCATGAGTTGTGGAAAGTTCGAGTCTTTCCTGTATTTTGTAAGGATATACCTTGAGATCTTCTTTTAGAGTCGATGCAGTGAAGTCTGGCTAGGTCCTGCTTCTCCGGCTAATTTTGTAGCAGAATCGTACAAATTTCTTTATAATTTTTCTCTCATGGCTTCGATGAGACGCTTAGTTGGAACGGACCGTTTTCTTCCAAGGCCAAAACGATTGTATGTTTTACCACTTTCTTGAACTTTTTCACAGTTTTACGACTTGTTTCACTACCGATGTGAAACTTTTTACAATATGAGAATTGAGCTTTCCTTTGTTATAGAGGGATACGATTGTGCTTCAATCAAACACCAGTGTTTCCTTTAATTTTGGTACATTCTGGCTTCTGAAATGAACAATAGACATGATTAGACCCAGCGGACCTTGCGTGCTGCGTAGTTGGGCTGAGGGTCCTGGGGACCATCCCCAGGCCAGGTGAGCCACCTTTGCCATGTCGCTCGGAGCGCTGAATCAGCAAATTTACTTGGTGTGCATAGCTATCGTGGGGTACGTACCTTAGGGTAGGGGGTAGTGGGTCGGTGAACCTTCTGCTAATTGCACCCTAGTTCTTAGCGACCAGTCGGCTGCAGCTATTCTTACTCCTCTGGGGCTAGTTGGCCCATATATGCAGCAGGAACAAGTGTGAGTGAGTTTTCCAGAGAAGAGTGCAGCTAAAGTTGATTTTTCTCATTACTTTCCGTATAAACTCCATTAACTGTCTGGGATTGTATTTTCTATCATCATGGCCACTTGTCTTTCCCACTATTCTATCAAAAAATCACAGCCAATTCCCGATTTTATCGAATAATCCCTATACTATAAAAAATCCCTTTGGGTTTGAACCGTCGATCGTCTTTCATCTTCTCGAATGCCTCCTCTCACCCTCAAGAAATTGGGTAGTTTACACCAACATAAGAGCTTTTCTTAGTTTAACCTGCCATGTCCTTCAGCTTCTCTAACACAATGGACTCTCTCAAGCAGAAATCGCTCTCCTCAGTCGGTGTCATCTAATAGCATTGTTGTTATTATTATCACTTCCTCTATTTTGAGGCAGTTGAGCGGCAGCGTAAACGGCAGCCGTGAGATCGAATTATTTTCTTAAACGGAACCCTGCGCATTTATATTATTTTGCGAATTCTTTACTCAGTACGAACTTTATACTTCAAAATGTAATGCGATTGATGCGGGACAAGCATACCAGGTAGGATGACTCGATATGTATCGAGTCTCCCCGAAAATCATAGGTTCAGAATCAACTTGAATTCTTCGTGACCATTACCTTGCTTGGCGGAGGTTTGCGCTCTCAGAGTATTCTAGTGTGTAAATTTCGGTCACTTAGTTAATGTGGAAACGTTTCCTGTTTGTCAATTTATACTTTTATTGATTTGTGATAAAGTACTACATGAGCCGCTAAATAAGTTCATTTTATAAGTTATTACCTCCACCGAGGAGGCTATGGTTTTGTCGTGTTTGTCTGTCCCTGTGTCCATCACCAAAATTACTCAAAAAGTTATGAACGGATCATTATGAAATTTACTGGGATTGTTCGTCCTGTAAACAGTAACAAATAATTAACGCACGATGAAAATCCGTCCATTGGTTCGTTTGTGTGAATGCCTATTTTTTCTAAGTACCATAACTAAAAAAGTTATCGACGGATTTTTATGAAATTTACACGAGTTGTTCGGTATATTACGAAGCATAATAGCCAATTGTTTTGTGATAATCTGTCGGTTCGTTTGTTTGTTGCTATGTTTGATTTTATTCTTGTGAGCACAATAACTTCAAAAGTTATGGATGGATCTTTATGAAATTACAGGGGTTGTTAGTAATGTTAACAGACATAAATGATTCAAGTTTTGTGATGATTGGTTGGTCCGTTTGTGTCATAGACTTATGTTCGTCATAAGTTTGTTAGCAGCATAACTCAAAAAGTTATGAACGGATCTTCAAGAAAATTGCAGACACTGTTATTATTATCAAAAGGCACACACGATTAGATTTTGGTGTTGATACAAAGAAAATCCTGGTTTGAAAGCCAGCTTGAATTTTTCGTTGCCGTTGCCTTGCTTGGTGGAAGTATGATCTCTCAGAGTGCTCTCTAGTTTAGCTTGTAGCTACTTGACAGGAAAACGACTCCTCCGTTTTCATCAACTTATTGACCATGTGTTTGATTGTCGATAGCTGTTGAGTCGTACTTGCAAGATGTGAGTTTCCGTAAAGTGGACGCCAGAGAATATTGTTTCACAGAAAACGACTTCAACAAGCCATGGTGAATATTGATGGGTAGTGTGTAAGAGAAAGCGAGTCACTGCGAACATAATCATATTTTATGTAGCTGGAAGAGTATACATTGGTAGACGGTTAGCATGGCAGTGACCGGCGGTGGTTAACATTCACTGCTGGCGCGCAACGTTATAAGTTAACAGCTGTTGGTGAACTTTATGTAATGGGTAATATTCCTGTTTGGTCTGTGACGTTCAGAGTCAACTTTATGCAGCAGGATATAGTTTCAGCAGTTCTCAGAATAATTGAATCGAAATTCAGGCCTGAAACTCGTTTTAAAATCGCGAAGCCAACCTTCCTGGTTAAAATTCTGCAGATGATAAGCCTAGCGTCGCCAGTGGGTGACGCCTTGGGATGAAAGTGATTTGCTAAATGTTCTTTTGTTTTTGAATATTATGCAGAAATTACTTATTCCATAACAATGTTAAAAAAAATTGACGTTTCGATGCTTCTGCGCAATTGCACAAATAATGTCATTAAACTAAAAGTGAAATTAATTATTTTATGTACACTTTACGGGGCAAGAGATCTGTCATTAACTCGAGAAGAATATGACTGCGATATAGCAACTACAGAGACACCGCACCATGTCAATTACATCATATTCTGTCATGATGTTAGAGATCTGAGCTCGGTTTAGATACTTTACTTAAAGAGCATGATAATAATCTACTGTGTACTCATCTGTCTATAAGCGCCATCTATCGCAAAAAAAATCAGAGAATTTTCTCTCTCCCACATTTCTATATATGATAGTCTTATTGTAGCCTTCACGCCGTTGACGCAATGAACGAGCTTTCAGAATTTCTACAAATGAAAATAAATACAATACTTAACCCTTTACCGGGCAAGTGTCCATTTATGATCACTTCCATAATGCTATTCTTATGAAAGCGTTTTTCAGCCGCTCAGTAAAGGGTTAAGATTACTATTACTTCCATTTTTTTCTTGGTGTGCATGACTTTTGGAACATGTAACCTTGCTGCAGGTCAATCTTTAATTCATATTTTTTTTTTTATTCTCCATAGTTGCAGCGCTGGACGACTGACACTGACGTAATTACACCAAAACAATTTTGGCCCGTCCTGGTAACAAGAATTAGAGGTCCGTCACAGACACACTGATAGTAGAAGAATGTCCTATTAGCTTCGATAATTAATAATCAGTTAAAATCATGGAAACATTTCCCTCCGTCATATGCAGCAGGTCGCTCGTTCTAACTTCCACGAAAATTTACCGTTTTTCTTCGCACCTCAAAAAACTTTAGAGCTTCAGAGGGAAAAAATGCATTGTAAAATGAAGGAATTTTTGCGTTGGCTCGAGCAGTAAATTCTCGCATCGTCTTTGCTATATAATAAAAAGGCGACAATGTAATGAGCTTTAGACAAGGCAGAGCTGAATTTTAATCTTGCATTATAGCTGCATTAGCATTTTTTTAGTTAGGCTGCATATATTATAGAGCCTGGTTGGAAGGTATGCACAGAACGGGAATGTTGAAACTGAAGTGAACGCTTGGGGTGGGAGCTTGTGGTGCACTGATTTTTCTCATAATAAAATGGAAATGACTTAACTGCCTTAACTAATTCTTCTGCATTGAGTGTTCAACTGTATATAACTATCTTAAATCAAAATACGTATAGACAAAATAGATCTTACCTTTAGTAGCTCACGTGAATAGATATTTCGTTGCGATCACTCCTCAAGTTTAGCTCTAGTCCTGTAAACGTTTGATGTCGCTTCAGAATATCGACAAGGCAAAGTTGTCCCCCGCACATATGTGAAGAATAATATATGTATGTTATATCACAGGAAATCCCCAAAAGATAGAAATTCATCGACGATGCGCATAATTCTGATTGTTCATACAATTTCAAAGCGTTTCAACAGCTACAAGATCCAACTGACCTCTATACTGTAGAGATTTAGCAAAGGATTGGGCTTAGATTACAATTAATTTAATAAGTATTTTATTCCACTAATTTACTCACCAAGTTACAAGTTTAACCTGTCAATATTCTAGTGGACTGTGCTAAGATCCATGTAAAGAGGCGCTTCTCGACAGTTCCCGAAGTGTCGGTGTAGAACTGGTGCTTAAGAATCATTGTAGCTAGAGTGACGAAATACCGCCAGGATATATTATGGACCTCCTGTGTCCTTTAGTGAGTCTGAGCTTCAACAGGTGTGCTAGGCAGTTGCGTTAAATATTATGTTCGTTTCCTCGTTGTTGTGTTGCAAAATTTCCTTAGGAGGACTTCTAACCTAGCGCATTATATGTCTTTACAAACCCTTGCATTGTCTTTCAAATGCAATAAATCAAGTGAGTTGTATTGAGAGTAATATAGCATTGTGGAGATAGAATCATATGAGCGAATACCTTAATATTTTTGATTTATTTTCGTCTTCTTCCAATAACCTGCTGTCCTCTATAATATCAAATCGCTGCGACAAAAATTTGTTCAGATGCATATGATCAAACGCCGATATAGAAGAACTTTTGTACAAGATTTGTATAGAAAACGTTAAAGCATCAATCAGAGAAGCAAATTTCTTTCCTTTCGGCGAAGTAATATTAAAAAAAAAGTCTATACATAATACAAGCCATACAATAATTGTTCGGTAAAATCAGAAAAAAAAAATACCAGCTTCTATACCCTGCGCGCGGTACTACAGCAATATAAAAGTAAAGCCCCGTCCACACTGCCACTCATAAGTGATAAAAACGCTGGTGCGATTTCGCAGAATCCAGCGAAAATCTCGAAGCAGTGTCCACACTGTCGCACGGTGCATTGTAGCGACGCTTGGCTATTTTTTAAGCGCAGATGTTCAACAGAACTTCGTTGCTCACGCTCCTTGATCCAAAGAAGCTGCTATTACTGTCATATTAACAATTCAATTTACTTCTGGTATCGGCACAACTTTGAATAAACAATCATTGTAAATGCAAATACTACTTATATCTGTGTTCTCCAGCAATACGCGTACTGCCAACTGAGCTTGCGTTGACATATTCACACCTTTCATTGTTGTGTTTTCGATGGCATATCAACACTTTCAAACGACTGGCTTGGACAGCAACGCCATAAATAATTGGCAAGTACAAATTTTTAAGGTGGGATAACGCGATAGTTTTCTGTTCCCTATACGTATTGCAAAGCGTTCAAAAATTTTATTTTGTCTCCAATTAAACAGAACAGAGTCTATAAAACGTCGATATAATGTTTGCCGTCAACTCAGTTTTCTTCACGAGTGTGACTGCTGTAGTAAAGTTCTTATTTCTCATCATTTACAAGCTTAAGGCTTGTAAAATGTCTCCAAAGAAGCAGGAAAACCTTGAGAAAGCCTAATTTATTCGTTTTGCTTGAGTGGAACAAAGTACTTCAGGGTGAACCTTCTTTGTTCGCAACCTAAATCGCGCGAAAATATGCAGCAAGTTGGACGCTCGCGAAAACGCACAAAACTGCGATTTGACGACGAAAATTTGCAGCGATCAGCGAAAACGCCACAGTGTGGACAGAGTTTTGCAGTAGTCTGAACGGGTCTTTAAGTGTCGGGTGCGTACGACTCGCTCTACCTAACCATTTTCCCACATCTAAAGCGTCTTACGGAACGATGTCGTTGAAACTAGTAAATGATAAATCCATAATTTTTTTCCAATGATGCTGTAGTTTTTTACGTTAGGACAGGAGGACTGGATCTGTTAATGATGGGACAGATTAGGTCCACTTTTTACAAACAAACGGTCCGACCAGGTGCATGCCTGTTACAAAAAACAAAGCAAATATTTATTAAATATTACGACAATTTTGTCGACAGTATCACATTGATCATTGCATTTTCTAAGCTTACTGCTGCTCTGCTAGTCTTCGATGCGCTACGATCGAGTGAGCTCTTAGGACGTCACCGCTCTAAAGTAGATCCGCCACGTACGGCACGGCGTTAACCTGTTCCGTATCATCATCCTTGTATGGGATGTGTCGTATAATTTTGTCCTTGGAACTGAACATGGGACGCATTGCCGGACAAATGGCCACACACTACGTTCATCGTCTTGAAATTTCTAACAAAAACACAGTTGATCTTCATCCCCTGTAGTCACCCGACCTGACACCATATAACTTTGTCTTACTTCATAAAATGCATATAAGTGTAAGCGGTAAAGTATATTTAACACTATTGAGAAGATCCTAGGGGAATCACAAGTGGTTCTTAACCACCTCAAATGGAAAAATCGTTGGAACTGAATACATTTCCAATGAACCTAGTTAGAAGGTGATGGTGGTGAAGAAGGTACAGATACGATGTAACTGTCTTCATTAATTGTATGCTGGGAATTTTTGGTTACAACTTCGTATTTAGAGTTTCTGTCAGTGATGCTACTAGCCTCAACATGAATGGTGTTTTACTTGGATACTAGAGGACCCGCGCGTGAAAAAATTCACGTAATAATCGATATTTTTCATTATTATAAGCCGTTGCAGAATCTTCTCTTCTCTGACTTGCTTCATTTTCTTCATTGATCCTTCGTCGTGCTCTCAACCTCATGTTTTTTTCTGACTTGTCGTTTCCTCATTTTCCCGCTCACGCTTAAAAGCAGCTGTCATTCACTTCTGTAACCTTTCTGCTTCAAGTCTTTCTTGACTGTATCGCATAGATGATTCATCTCTCTCCATGCTCTCGTGGCACGCCTTCGATCTTGAGACGGTAATAGTTTCGTACTACTTAGCGCGTTCCCTATCTTCCTTCTTGATTAGGCGTGCGTCTTCAATAAAGGCAGACAGAAAAAATCTTGAGTAAAACTCTGCAATAAGCTTGAATGTAACTTCAGCCATTTTGTATGCATGCCAGTGCTCCGTAGCTACGATACGGTCTTGCGAACTTAAATATCTGCTTTACTAAAATTTTGGGCTATGAAACTAACTTCGCACCTTCAGAGAATGACAGTGTGAGAGATGATATGTGTGGTATGGAGCTGAAGGAGAATATATGTAGTAATGAACAGAAATACATGGAATAGCAACATCTGCTTTAGCGACCCCCCCCCCCCCCCNCCCCCCCCCCCCCTCTGAACGGCAATCATAGGCGTAGGAGCCAGGAGGGCAGGGGGGCAACTGCCCTCCCTAAGTTCTGATGGCTGTTCAAATTCGGGCAAATGGCGTGGCATTTTCGAGCATTTTATAGAAACATAACAAATCAAGATTTATGGATAGTAATAAGGATGAGATCACAAATAAGAAAATTTCCGTGACATTGTTGGGCAGTGGACTTGTATTCAGGATTAGCTGTTTAATAAAACTACAACTTCGCCAAAAAAAAAAAACATATTCAATCCTGACATTGGTAGATTACATAATTATGTTATGCGCATGTCCACATATGTTTTAAAGATCGATGTAAACATACAATGTTGCATATTGAGTACCATGTCTTGTTGGTCAGCTTTTCAGCTTGCTGCTTTTTGCTTCCCATTTTTGTCTCGAAAACGTCTGTGGCGATAAAAAAAATGTAATTTTAAGCTCTACATGCGCGCACTATCAATTTACTCCAAAGATACCCAAAGCACCCTCTCATGGTTTATAAAAAAAAAGGATGAAATGGCCCTTTTCCATGCGCCAATTTTTTATTATTGGGCCAATAAAAATATTAATTTGGAACACTAAATCTTATCCTTTCCGAGTGCCGAGCACCATCTTAACCCTGACAGAGTTGCAGATGTGCCTAGGGTTGAATTGATGGGACATGCAAGTAGATATAAAATTTAGAATTTTTTGAGTCTAAAATCATCAAAATTGATGCATTAGTGTGCAAGAACCTGATCAAATCATTAGCGTTTAGGGTAAAAACTGTTGTTAAGCCCTGACAGTGTTATGGAGGAATTTTAGGAAAAAACGAAAACTGGTGCTTGCTACTCGGGAACGAGAAAATAGTATTTCAAATGAAAATTTTTTGATTGGCCCAATAATATAAAATTGGCTCATGGGACAAGCCCATTTTTACTCTTGTTCAACCCTAACAGGGTTGTATGGGGGCGTAGGGATAAATTGATAGTGATCGAGCTTAAAATCACAATTTTTACAGGGACAAATATTCATCAAAATCGGCCAAGAAGTTTTCAAGAAAAAGTCGCAAGGAAAAAGTTGTAAGCTAAACGCTGGTCTTGAGAATGCCTTCAGTTCCTTAGGTTTTGAAGCACATGCGAGTACTAATCACATCTGCACTGACTTCTTATTTCCTTCTTCTTCTTGTTTTACTTAGGGGTGTGCCGATGAATCGGCAACAGGAAGTGTCGAACTTTTAGAAGATATCAGCATCGGCGAGAATTGGCAGTTTTGGGGCATCGGCACATTATGCAAAAGTCGATTCTTAGGTCAGATTGATCTCATTATACGAAACGACACCCGCTTCTCTGTATCAGGCTTTTTTTTTTTTTTGTGCTAAGCAGATTATAAACAAGTCGATCTTCTGACAAAATCGATTCACTAGTCAAAACCTATATAAAGGTAATGCAGTTTTAACTGATTGAAGTTGCTATAGATACGCAGATTTCAAATATCACTTTGGTTTACCTCAATCAGGTCAAGTTTCCGAACTATCGCCACGTGGTTTCATCTTTATGTGTACTTGTACGTGTATTTTTCACAATACCCATAGTAAATGTTATGCTGAGGTTATCTATTACAGTTCAGCTATGACTAATGACAAGTCAATTTTTTTGCAGCTGTACATGGCTTCGGGGAGGTCATGAAAGAATAGTATCGCTTGTTGTACTTTCTTACATCTGCTGTGGCGAATATCATATTGATAATAGGAATTCAATCACCGTTTAAATAAAGCCTCATGTTATCAAACGAAATGTTTACAAAAATGTTACAGTGCTCTAAAAACTACATTTTGAAGTTAGTTCCAGTTCTTCTGATGATCGAGTTTAATTTCGATGCCCTGAAAATGAAAATGACGCCAACTTTTCGGCATCATGTTATGATTTAGTTCTACACTGATGATAAAAAAAATCCGATCTTCCGAAGTCGATCTGATTTCTGTACGTTACTGGTTGACGGTAAACAGAGTAAGCACGCTCTGAAGTTTATGACTGGATTCCTGTCATAAATGACATTATATTCGAGGAAGATGTAACGAACTACAACGGCCGTAGTCCTGAAACATCTCCCTAGCTGAGGCCATATTATTTTCATGAAATTTACATTGACCTATTAAAAGTTGTAACATAACGTATACGATCTGAACATCACGTGCACTATGATAGCTATTTCTAAAATTACATAAAGCGAAAATTCCCCTACCAGTATGGTAGTCACCTATCTCACTACGGACACGTAAAAACATGTGCCATGAAAGTTGATTTGACTTAGGTAAACCAAAGTGAAATTTGGCATCAGAGATCCGATAAAACTCTAATTCGGTTGAATGTACTTAAATCTTAGCTATTTTCGTTCGCAGAGACTAACCGATACTGGATGCGTTCGAATGGGTAGTTAAAGTCAATCAAAGCCAAGCCCGATCGAATTGCTTTGTACGTAACTCTAAATAGGAACTTTGACATCGTCACTTTCGAATCGTTGTGCAAATCCTGGAACCAACCAAATTACATTGAACCATTTACAAGTACATTTTATTGTTTAATATTGGGTTTCTGGCAGTCTCTCAGATAATTTATTACATGTCAAAATCCTGAAACTCAAATCACCCGGTCGAAGCCAGCGCACCAGTCTGAAGGTTTGGACCAGTCAAGTCGAGTGGGCTTGACTTTAATCGAATTTCACGACTCAATCAATAACTCCTAATCGTGTTAAAATTTCGGATTGTTTATAATCGGCTCAACAAAAAGAAAACAACATCACCTGTTAGAGAGAAACGGGTACCATTTTCGTATTCAGTGCATCCAAGTTACCATGTACTAAGCTGAAAACTTTTATACTACGTAGAAACCTTTTGTTGAGTGTTATTTATTTTTTTGGTAACTTGCAGTATTTGATACGCTACATGGCATGTAGCGCATCACATGCTGCAAGCGAAAATACTCCTACCAGTATGGTAGTACATGGAATGTCACTGCTGAATCATCATCGCATTGTAGGTTATATTGTCACGTAGCATCGCTACGGATAGGCAACGAGGTTGATAACAATATGTTATGGTGCAGGTAACTCAAATAAACTTACACATTCCATCTACTACCTCAACAAATGTTTCCCAAAACTCTAACGAAGGCACAAATTGTCACGGGGCTTTGGCCGATTTCTTATAAATGTAATAAACAAATCAAGTCCTAAATAGCCTAAAAACTGCAAAGCAGGTAAAATCCAAGTTTACTAATTATTATACAGTATATAAATAACTGATAAATGGTGGAATCGGCATTGGAAACTATCCGAGAATCGGCATTGACATCGGCAGATAAGGATGACTGGGAATCTACTGTACATCTAAAAAAAATTGAATCGACACATCATATTATTCTTAAAGCCTACCATGTTTTTTCTTCTTAAATTTGCCACCGTGTTAATCAGATATCAGTAAGTATTTGATAGTTCTCACTCGGATATACTGCTAATTAAAAAAGTTTTTTTAAATTTGTAGAATTCGAGCAAATTATAGCTTGCCCCAAGCAAACTTCACCCCGTACGCCTATGGGAATGATACTACTGTAAAAGAAGAAGAAGTATAAGACACTAAGCTAGAAGAAATAGTAGTCTACTGCCTGTGAAAAATTCTCCCCTCCAGAGAGCTTCGTTGACCATCTGCCAAATTTATTCGTCGTGACCTGAGAGAAAAATTTTTAAAAAATCGGACTGCAGAAGCTACATACATGGTGTTCCGATTTCAAGAAGTGTTTCAAGCAAGAAGTGTCTTCAGATAAAGGGATGACGATCAGCCGTCGCCATCTTCTACAACCTGATTATCGATTTGAAAAATCTGCAACCTGGCTTATTTTTCGCCTATCTATTTCCTCAACAGCGGACACGAAATAAATCAATACACGAAGCGTTTTATTATATAAGGATGCCATAGAGTTTGATGCATGTCTGAGCAGCTTTGAATCAGCTACTTGATATAAAAAATTCTCAAGTGATGTCTCTCAGAATAGTTGATTGAGCAAGAATCTCCCGGTCCTAAAAGAAGTTTTAAGTTAATGTTGTTCTCTCCACGTTGTTGCCAGGAGTTGCTTCCTGTCTTCTTCATTGGTAAGAAATTGGTCTTGAAATTTTAGATAAAAATGTTTTGGTATAATTGTAGATGAGACGCTAATTAAGCTTCATAGCAGCAGAGGAAAGTTCTTAGGATAAGTCATGCAGTACCATATTATATTAATTTGCTGTTGATAACTTATTGCTTATTTGTTCAATCCGTATTACTATTTGTCCAAAATATTGTCTTTTGATGAGAAGCCCCTTACTGCCATATCATAAATTAGAAGTCATTTTATACAATATCCTCATGTAAATTCTCGGTATTAAGCGTGACAGCAGAACTGCACTTTAAAGGGCGAGTTCACACGTCCCTCATCGTAACGCATTCAATCACGAAAATGAACACGAGCTGTGCGTCAACTTTTTCAGTCTCTGTCCATACGTAGAAGTGTCCTTCATTCAAATGAATGATACCGCGCGTTCAGTTATGGTATCGTTTCTTTACAATTTCGCTTATATATTGCGTCTGTTTAGAGAAGGCACGCTCGACTGGGTGCCGAAATTAAGCCCTTGAGTCTTGACTTGTCCGAAACTTCAGTCAGCTGGTGTGAGTTCGACCCCTTCAATTGAACTTTCAGGCACTGACCTTTACTCGGCTACGTCTCAGACTGCCAGAAACTCAGTCTTGCTTCGTAAAAGCGAGATTTCAAGTGGGTCAAGATTATCGCTTTACATCTAACACTTGCAGTGCCATTCATAGCGCAAAAGCCAAAGTCTCAGACAAGTCCAGCATCTGTTAGGATATCGTCATGCATACATATGATAGGTCGTTTCATTTAATTGGTTTATTAATTAATTGCCGAGTCATAAAAATAATAATTTACACAGTTTCTTACTAAAATATTTCAATCACAAATAATTACTCAGTTGGCAAACAAACTGGGGACAAATCTTTTTTACGAATTCAGCCAACTCAACTCTCTTGTGGAACAATGACAGGTAACTAATGAGATGATTGCACCAGAGGGCAACAAAACTCGAGGGAGACGGTATCAAGGGAGACTGCGCTATACTGAACAGTGACAAGTGAGGTATCGCTGATTTTACGACTAAGGAAATTCAAACAGAAACAGGTGGCCCACCAAAACTATCTCCAACAGAAAAGATCAGGAGCAGGCCAGGTTTTAGATAGCTTTGTTTTGAATTTAATTGTTTCGAACCAGAAAAATGCAAACGTGAACCTAGATAGGGTTACAATGTTCACAAAACAAATAGTGTATGAAAGGAACAACGTAGCTGCCTGTACCTTATATTTTAGTGAGAGATCATCTTTAGTTTTTTATTTTCTCTTCGTGGTTGAGAAGCGAGACATAGCTCAATGTTTGGCTTTTGAAATCAGGAAGCAATCAATGAGGGATAGACTACCTAGTGGGGCAGACTCTTAAAAAAATTGCATTGGCTGGAGCAACACAAGGGTTGGTCCAAATATATTCTCAAGTGTGGATATGAGGAGATGAGCCGAGGGAAGCGAAACTCAAGATGTTAAAATACGATTGGTTAGGGCAAATTTGGGAGGATCCGAATGACAAAGTTTGACTGGGATTAGGAAAGGGTTTTTCGAGTCGGTTTAGGCGTGGTACTCGTCTTTGTAACTATTATCAGCTCCGGTCCTTGCGGTCCCAGCTGAAGTGTGGTGTGAAAATTTAGTCGAAACTGAGCACTTCCCACTTTTGGGTGACATATTGTGCCTTTACTCCTACGCCTTGCATAGGGGTTTGCTCAATCAATTACATTAGTTCACCCATTAATTTACGCAAACATGCAAAAATCTACCATGATTGCCTTGAAGAATTTTCGCCAATGGAATTAGAAGCGCATTCATTGGGCCATTCGACCCGTCACCATTCTTTTATTGGACACCTTATGTGACCCTTCGATATTTGGCACTGTGCCACTAATCTTTGCTTTCGACTATATCGAGAGTTTGGCCCCCTTTTGCGAATTATTGGGCCCGGAATTCATCCTAAGAATGAGTGCTTCATTGGTAATGACCAGCGCAGTTAGCAACCAGCGGACCTTCAATATGGCCCAGGGTACTTCGTAAACTTCATCAAAATTTTCATCGTTATAATTTGGCCTCGCCATGGAAGTGGGCCTGATATTCCACCATATACTGTTGAATTTAATGAACGGCAGCCAGCTGTAGTGGCTCTGCCCGATTGCATCAAATATACTCCAGCGTCGTGGGGGTGGCCCTTCTCTGGGAACGGAACAAATGCAGTCGACAGCGTCAGTGTGAATTTACATCATTAGCCTCATTCTTCGTCACGCGCATCGGGAGAGCAATTGTTTCATCGATTAAGTGATTTTTCGGCTGCGGCGTGGGCCCGCAGCATTTGCAGCTCTATAATCCGTTTAGGAAATCATTGAAAAGATTCCACGGCAGTTATGCACCAATCGAGAAAACTGGGCATCGGTATAAATATTGAATAAGTGCGATGGGGACTGATCGGGCTTAGAAAAGGTTGGAAAGTGTGGAATACTGCAGCAGAAATCAAATGAAATTTTAGTTTTAGCGTGAATAAAATTTGAAAAGAAGATATTATTGCCTTTAAAAAAAAGGTTAGCAAGTAAGAGTTGACGTAGACTAAGATATGCTTAGCCGGTACGCAAATTTGATAATAAACCGGGTAACGCGACGCTAATTGTGTCCAATGTAAACTACATAACAATGTTTGTGACCTGCTTGGTTTACCGGGAGATGCTGGCCATATCTTTCCCATGGATTAAGTAGAGTCTTTCGTGTGTATTGTCAAGATAAATGTTTGCCATTGCATATTGTTAGGTATATATGTCATCATCTGTACGACGCCATATTATTACATGTAATTTTGAACAAGCCGTGTGACTTGAATTTCATTACCGGAGTTTAGTTTGAGAGTCTTTCTTGTAAATTTTCGTCGAGATAAATGTTTGTCATCGCATATTGCACGGTGTAATTGCCATTATCTGTACAATGCTATAATATCATTTATAATTTCTATCAAGCCCTGTGACTTGAATTTCACTTACCGAAGCTTAGTTTACGTGACTTCCTTCTGGACTGTCTTCAAATTAATGCTTGCCATCGTTTAATGCACGGGAAAACACGTCTCCAACTAGTCACCCTACGTTCAAACGTAATGTAACCTTATCTAACTTCGATCAAGACGTGTATGAGATGTGTTTTTAACCAGAACCTCCCAAAGCCACCATGGTGTAAAATTATAAATTATATATCATGATCGGTTGAGGCAGTGTTTTTTTCATTTTCTCACGGTACAAATAATGGCGATGACCAATCTCTATGAACAGATTTAACTTGATAACATTATTCCGCAAGAATATTTTATTTTTGTACGTAGTTCATGATCTATTTGAATTTCATTATAACGTCTCTTTCTTTTCCTCACCTGTTGTCTTTATTGTGTCGAGCGAATTTACATATGTGATCTCGCTAAGATTCATTAACGTGTTCCATCGATTTTTTTTTTTTTTTGCCTTTTCAGTATATACTGTGATATTTATTTCAATAAATTGTTGATTGCATATCGTGTGTTTTATTAACTTTCCATAGATTCAGAATCTCGTATCGACTTAGGTTAAGGGATTTAATTGATTGGTAATTTATTTCATATTTTATTCATTCGTCAATTTCAGAGTCGTATTTGCATTATTTATTGTTTTTCATTATTTTGATTATTTAATATATATATATATATGTACATTCACTTTCCAATCTATTACTCAGATATATGTCATACTTATAATATCATATCTTATCACGCCGCAACACATTGAAGGCTGAATTTCAGCGCCCATGTACGAGTAGTGTCATAGTGGCTAATATAAGTTATAGTTACATCGAATAATAAATACATATTTAATTACATGAGTAAAATGCTGGCCAGTTGACCGGGAATACCACATTTTACTCTAATATCACTGGCCAAAAAATACCTAGGCAGCACAGTGGATGGCTGAAACTTCAATGTAGGAGTTTCCGTTACAACAGTGACGTTACGCGAACGAGAAACTCAGTCTCCAGACTTACGAGAATCGATTTTTCTATCAAAATATTACGACAACCTTTCATGACGTTAACTCATAGTGATGTCACTCCACCGCCAGGATAGCAACGCTGAGGCCTGTTACAATCGAAACCCTGCCTGGGCTATTGTAACATGAAACGCACCGTTACTTGAAATTAAATCAATGCGATTACCTTATATGTGAGCCGTTACCGATTACATTGAGGCAGAGTTTTGAGCTGTAGGTGACATCGGTGTAATAGAGGTAACTTTGGGGTCGTGATTGCAACACGCCTCAGAATTCCTGTGTTCATTATTACCGTGCTCCAAAGTTTCCGTTTCACTGGTTCATCGATTAAGCTAGACATAATATGAATAATCCCAGGCTTACGATCAAGTCATATTTAACCTAATATAAACTAAAATAGCTGTTTTTCTATGATTAACTTCAAAACACTTGACAAATTTCCGTGTACAAGTGTAGTTACTGATATATATGTATTTTGTGTTTCACTCCCGTATTTTTGTATATATACTAGACACCCCAGTCGTAAAATATGTCGCAAATGAATTTGTGATTAACATTTTTACAGCCCATGCTTGTGGGATGGGTTTTACTAAATAATATGCATCATACCTGCTGGCCTAATTGAATTTCTATTAAATCAGCGAAAGTTGAGTCATCACGAGTTCAGGAGAACAATAATTGTTCCTCCTACAAGTAAAAGCGAGTACAACCCAAGGTCCGAAAATTTTCAAGTGGCTATCAATCGACTTCAAAGAGCACAAGCAGGCAGTTTGAATTAGAATCACCGATACTTGGAGCGAAGAAGGCAGAAGAAATGTGCTGGTTTAACCTGATATAGGTTCCATTCCTTCGAGACTCCCTATCAGCAGAATGAGTTTACTTTTCTCCTAGCCTTCTTTAACTTAAGATTGGCTTTGTACTGTTAGAAATTCAGTGCTCGAAACGAAGTCGTAATTTCTAAACATGTTTGAAGTAAGCACCACAAGTTTATAAATATATACAGTAGTAAAGAGTCTAGAAATAACTTTAGGATGCACATTTACATCGCAGGGAAGAGGTAAAAAATTCCGTATGGTAACGTCACTGGAAAAAATTATGAAATTCACACACCTTCGGAGTAGTTTGATATGCTATATAGTATATTTTTCCGTCTATGTAGGGCAAGTATCGCAATTCAGAACAGAATAGAAATATAATGGTTTTTCATAATAACATTTTCTTTGATGTTTCCAAAGAAATTTATTATTGGATAAACTAAAACATTTTGTCGTACATCTGTAAATCTGGTAAACAAAGTGCAATCGTCCTTGGCACAGTTTAAACCCTATCTATATAACATTGTGTTCAAAGGTGTGCAGTTACGGCCGTCTCCTGCCTAAAATAAGACTAAGAATGAACTGGGAACTGTGACCGAGTGATCCCGTTTTGTTTTACTTTAGTTGGAGGTGGGCCGTGGACGGGGCCCAAGGCCCGCCAGAGAGACTGTTCCTGGACCACAAGTGAGTACAAAGCCCACAATTACCCATCTTCCATTATGTTATGCTGTCTCTGAGCGCAGGACCCAAGATTCTTAGGAAGGGGGAGCATAGGCCCTGAAATAGATTTCAATATCAAAGATGCGAAACCCAACACTCAACAGTGACGAGCTGACAAGGTGAGTTTTGGCGGCATTTGCAATAAGGAATGGAATATGTGGCCACGTCAGAGCTAAAACAGCTAATATAATATATACCAGCCTAGACTCAGCAAGTGTAAAATTTATGGTCATAGTCTAGAAAAATTATTGCTCTTTTGGACTGTGGAAAACAGGAAACCCTGCTCGCTTCGTTATCCTGCCCTCAAATTTACTGACAACAGTTGCCGATTTCTTTAGCATGAAAAAACACAACGCATATTCTGTGTTTTGTTGCACGAAACATCAATCAGTAAAACTTATCTTAACCATAGGTATAAAATAGCCCAGTGATGACAACAGCTGTTCTGCTGACAGGATAGCGAAATGTAACTCCCAGCTGAGATAACATCGCGCGCAGCACATATTTAGAACAGAGAGAACACTCAAAGGAAAAACTGTAATGCACCGCTATTTGTTACTCCTCTCGTCGTCATGAAAGAGTCTTCAGAGTAAAACAGAAACACAGGCAATGCTGAGTTTAGAGTCAAATATACGACAAACTCAGACGTACATACTCTGCCCTGACTATTTTTGATTTTGATTCTGTCCAAAGACCACCGCGGAAACCCAGCACCAAAATTAAACTTTGTGCACCGTCAACCCTTACTGAGAAACAGACGAAGACTCAAAAATAATTGAATGTTTTCAAGAAATTCTGCTAGTGTGAACTTCAATCTGACCATCATTGTGCTCGGAATTATACCCAACGCTGCCAGCTGCATCGCCATCGAACGGTATCAAGCAAACAACTACTGGCTACATCCTCATCTCTCCCACCTCCCTGTTAACAAGTATTTTGTCTACCAGCAAGTACTGTAAGCGCCACTGCAATTGTGACCCAAGAGAACTGTGCTTCGGTCACAGCTCACCTTTGATAAGATCGGCCCTATTTACTACCCCTTTTAGTAAGGTAACGTGTATCGTTGAACTATAGCTTAAATAAAGAATGACGTCAAACATCCTAGTATTGAAAATGTTCAGTGTGAATCGCTTCTCTTATAATAGGTTTCATAACTACCACAGCCAAACAGCCCTGTGCTCTTGTTAGTATTGCTCACTGCTATATGGCTGTATAGTGTATACCCATTATTGTGGTGTTTGCGTTGTACACTGCTGTACAGCGACAAAACCATCTCTGTGCTGTTTGTGTTGTACACTGTTGTGCAGCGACAGAACCATCTCTGTGCTGTTTGTGTTGTACACTGCTGTGCAGCGACAGAACCATCACTGTGTTGTTTGTGTTGCACACTCTGCAACACGCACGGTATGCCTGACACTGTGTACATGTCGCAAAAGTAAAATTTTACCTGGCTCCAGTAAACTCTTTAGGTATCAATACTGACACAGCAGCGCATCATGTCTCATATCTCGTATCATCTTAACTAAATAACTCTTCCTCTCTCCCTCACTCGGATTATGCATTTCTTTCTCTAGTAACAATCTCAGCCTACACGGTGCTGAAGTCCCCATAGACTTCATAGTAGTGTATTTAACATAGAAAAAACACATCTTCTAGATCTTACCCAAGCAGCTTGCCCTTTGCAGTTCAGTTTGTGGCGAATATCCCATCATTATATATAGCCTTCTGTCTTCTTTTTGTCGCACTTTCCCCCAAAATTACTTTAAGAAAGTTATAATGTGCACTGATGCACTGATTACTGATTTTGAACCAAATCATATGCAATTAGTGCAATGTTTTGCTCCGACTTTCATCACCTATGCACTTTGTCTGTATTATTCGAAGCAGTCACTTTGAACTAAAATACGTGCTACCTCACCTCTGTCGGCATTTCCTCTAATTACTGCATCAGCTTAAAATGACATCATAAAATCCGAACATTGCTTAAATTAGGATTTGAAAGAGCAGAAAATCTCATCGGAAACTAATAAGGAAAATTTTGTGAACGATTATACTAATCTAACCTAACATTTTATTCGCACCTGTCAACGCCGCTGTAATAGTGAAATGGCTGCCAATTTGCCGTAGCTATATGTACTTATATACAATTGGGAATTGGTATGAACAAATGGTATAATTTGTGAGCAGCTGTTCTTTCGAAGATGTCTGGTTAGCTCATGCCACACGTATGCTTATACTGTAGATGCGTGTGTAACATACATACAGTATGTAGCGTTGTGTACGCGTCCGTATGCATATATATAGCGATCTCGGGGTTTAAACGTAATCGATTATTACTAAGGACGTTGGCTGTATTCAGCTGCCGTTAGCTGTATTTTGACTATTACACTTAACGGCCAGTAGTCTACTGAATTTTCATCGTACGTTTCTCGACAGATAAACTCTCAAAACGGGCCGTTTTTGGCTTGATCCGTCTCTATTTCCGACCGACCACCCCTACAAGAGAACGCCTTCCAATGAGCTGGCCTGTGTAAAGTTAGGCTTGGCGATGACTGGTTCTGCGTTCCTAAGTGTTTTTAGTGCTATTATATGGGTTTTTTTAGTGTTTTTATGGTATTTTAGAGTTTATTAGCTGAGCCAGTCCTTGCCTTGAACCTAACCGGATGGAAAAAGCTTATTAGGAAGTTAGCAGAACCAGTAATCGCCTTTTACATAACCTTACACGTAAGTATTCATTGGACATTAGATTACACCAAATGGGAGAAAATTACACCTAACGGCCTCATTTACGTCTAAACCCTTCATTAGTTATACATATATATATATATTCTTAAATCTCCAACGAAAACATTATCACTTCTCTCACTTCGTTCGCGGGTGATAGTAACTAAAAATCAAAAACTATTCACATAAGAAATAATTTGAAAGTTGCATGTTGTTCATCAACCTTTCCTTTATCGATGTTGTAAAGTTAATGAAAAAGTGTGGAAGCGTATTTTTATAGTGATATTTTTAGTAAGAGGCACTGAAAACATGCTTGCGCAAACTTGCTTAAATACAAATTTGATAGTGCTAAAAATGAATTTAAGCTAGAGCACTCTGAGAGCGCATACCTCCGCCAAGCGAGGCAACGGTAGGAAAAAATTTAAATTGGCTTTGAAACCATTATTTTCATTGTATAAACTCTAAAATTTAATCATTGGTGCCTGTTGATAGTAATAACAGCTTGTGCAATTTTCTCGACGATTCGTTCATAACTTTCTTAGTTATACTGCTAACAAACGTTATGACAAACATGAGTCTAACATACAAACTAACTAACCGATCTGCACCAAAAATTAGTCATTTATGCCTTTCAACAATACTAACAACCCCTATAAATTTTATAAAGATCCATTCATTATTTTTGAAGTTATTGCGCAACAAGCTTAAAATTAAAAACAGTGACAAACGAACGAACGAACTAACGGATCGTCACCAAAATTTGGCCATCTACTCTTTGTTAAATACCCAAAGACACATGTTAAGTTTATGAAAATTCATCTATAACTGTTTGAGTTATTGCACTGAGAAAAATGAGGCAAACAAACAAACGGATGGACATGTTTTCACCAAAAATTCACCATCTGCTCCTCCTAACATACCTAGCAATCCCTATGTATTTCGTTCAAACCGGTTCATAACTTTTTGAGTTATCTTGGTGACAGACAAACAGTCAAACAGACAAACAGCCAGACAGACAAAAGCGACGAAACCGTAACCTCCTTGGCGGAGGTAATAATGAAGCATTCATTTAGCGAAAATCAAGACAGTAAAATCTTGTGCAAATAAGTGAAGTTTAGTTAGCGCGCTGCAATGCAGGTGAATTTTCCTGGAGAAATCTCTCACTACAATCGGCCGCACCGGAAGCAGCGGTATCCTGGATACCGTCAGATGTACTTAAGAAAGCTTCCTTTCGAATGAGGCATCTACCCCAGAGCTCGACGCGGAGGGAGTAATCTAGTATCCAGTATCTTTGATACGGCCTTGGAGTACTTAATAATAGCATTCGTCGCACTGTAGCGCATGTATCTAAACACTTTTGACCAATAGACACAATGGAAAAACGAAGGCATTTCCCGTACATTAGAAGTAGGCTTTAGATGTATTAGTAGCATCGAGGATCATTGGCTGGTTCTGGAACCATGCAGGCCTCTCACCGTCCCTGCAACAGCTCGCTAGATGTCCCGTAGGGCAAATACTGGGACCCAAACTCAGTAAACAGCTTCAATAATATCAGCTGTGTCAGCTCAAGCTCTTGGAGGCAACCAACGTCTTTCCATGGCTCCCCTCATGAAAGCGAAGTCCCCTCAGAGCCCTCTCGCGGTCGATCGGTGCGTAGGTCTCCCTGGCACCGTCACCATATGAATAGACGAGTAAGAATATCTCATTAAATTTAGCGATCTCTGTTTGAAAATATGTTCTTTAGTTTGCAGCCTGGGCCTTCACGATTAAAATCTTGTGCTCCGTGTATCTGGAGGTTGTATTTTAGCTTTAAGACGGATGCCTCATGAACCTGCACAGGTTTGTTAAGGGTCCCTTATGGCTCGATGATCCGAGTGGTACTGTGTACATAAACGCGTCTTAGGAATGTTTCCTCGTGTGATCGATGGGAGTCACTATCTCGACTCTTATCTATGCTATAGTGTAGGATACACTGGAACTCCTGAAACAGAGACTTGGGAAACAGGGAAAACCAAAGAAAGCAAGGCCCCTAACGCTAGGAAATATGCTAAAGTGGAGACCACTTAGAACCATCTGAAGTGAATTGCAGTTGTGGTGGACGCCTAAATACCGGGCTTTGCAAAAGTCCTGACCTGTTTTGTATTTTCAAAGTGTGAAACTCTTTTCAAAGACTTGATGAAATTTATTGCCAATAACTCATTCCTAAACTATTTCAGATAATATAATAACTGGTAACAGTGCTCATTGTTATACATTGTTCGTAATGGAAAAAAAAGGATAAAGATAGCAGCTCTCCTTCGCGCGGGTCACCAGAAGGCGGACATTGTTAGGTTGCAAAATGTCAGTTTATCAACGGTGAAACTGGTCGAAAACCGCCTTAAGAATAATGAAAGACTCAAAGATCGACCCAGTTCAGGCAGACCACAAGTTATTCAACGGGAGAATGTTTGAAGAGCCTTTGAAAATGATCCGAAACTCAAAATGACAGAATTTGCGAAGAATAAGAAGATTTCTGTGTCAACCGTGTCCGGAGCTGTAAAGAGTGATGGTGGGAAAAGCTTAAACCGTCAGAAAAGGCCGCTGCTAACTGCTGACATGGTTAAAAAGCGCCAAGAGCGATGTTCCCGCCTTCTTAACGACCTGAAAAGTCATGGAAATTGAGTCATCATTTTCTCAGATGAGAAGACCTTCACCGTGGATCCTGTCTTTAGCAAATAGAACGATCGAGTTGTGAGCTTTGGCCTAGACATCTCTGATGTTCGTTATGTATCCACAACAAAGCATCCGGGCTCTGTTATGATGCTTGGCGTTGTG
Source organism: Parhyale hawaiensis (assembly GCA_001587735.2). Classification (NCBI taxonomy): domain Eukaryota; kingdom Metazoa; phylum Arthropoda; class Malacostraca; order Amphipoda; family Hyalidae; genus Parhyale; species Parhyale hawaiensis. Next base: position 6,261,497 of record LQNS02276883.1, on the reverse strand, counting down.
GCCTCAAATGGAAAGAAGATGCCTCCAGTGTGATTCAAGGGCGGTTAGAGGTTGACAGGGGTTGAATACAGGTATATCATGGCCACAAAAGTTCTTCCTTGGATCAGAAAAATCGTCAAAGATGGAGATTACGTGTTTAAGCAAGATGGTGCACCAGAGCAAACATCGAAAACCGTCCAAAACTGGATGAGCCAAAACATGACTTTCTGGCCCAAAGACTTCTGGCCCCCCACAGTCGCCTGATCTCAATCCTCTGAACTACAGCGCGTGGCCACATATTGAAAGTAAAGCATACAAAGATCGCCACAACAACATTGAGGAGCTGAAAGCCTCTGTGAACCGCACTTGGGCCCAAATGAGGAAGGACTACGTCCGTAATGTGTGTAAGGACTTCCGACCACGATTAGGCGTGCCATTGCTGCCAATGGAGGTCCTATTGGATAGCAATATTGTTTAGATTATAATAAACTAATACATTGCAAATCTTGTTTCATTTCATTATAAACAAAGCTTTTACAAACTTCGGATGGCAATTCATTAAAACAGGTCAGGACTTCTGCAAAGCCCGGTACATTAATAATGAAAAATAAAATAATAATATTATAAATAATAACAATTACAAAATGTGTCGTAAAAATTTCTTAGTAGTATATTTTAACTGTGTGATTTTACAAACTCCTATGACGTTACCAAGGTTATTGTTGTAACACCGTCGAGAAAACAAACATGCTATACCTCTAGTCATCTCCACAGTGAGTCCTCCAGGAACCAGTTACAACGATCAACTGTCCTGTCTCCTGTTTAGGGAGTTCCCTGTACCGCCATATTAACAATAGGTAGAACACAAGTTGTACCATATTGTACTTATGGTACCTACGTTAATTCTCTTACCTTTTAACAAATGCCACCTCTGTACATGCACGCGAGTGAATGTCTTCGTAAATCTCATTGTGGTTTGTCCTGATGGGAAATGTATCCCATGTAAACGTGTAAGTACTCGCAAGTGGCTAACTTGTAGGTTTCATGTACAATAGAAGTATACGGCTATTTGCCTTTTGGTTATAAGAAGTTACACTCCATGCCAACCATACATCTATCTATCTATCTATCTATCTATCTATCTATCTATCTATATTATACTAAAAGTCTGTGAACCGGTCTTGCTTGTTTACTTGTGATCTTGTGTCTTGTGTCTTGTGATCTTGTGTCTT
>LQNS02276883.1:6229393-6246565 GCA_001587735.2 Parhyale hawaiensis | reverse complement strand
CCTTCTACGGTTGCAAGGTAGGTCCCTCACAACATCTCGGCAAAGCGTGGGATGGAAAAACTTGCATTTCTTGCCTTTCTTACATCCGTTAACATGCTTATCGCCGAACTTAGTAAATCTGAAACAGAGCTTAGGGTGGTCTATAGGTACAAAATGACACACAGCCCTTCAGAACGGGCGTTACTTGAGCGACACGCCAGCATTCCAAAAAAGAGCCTAGCGGTAACATTCGACGGAACACAAAAGCGAGTGAAACTGCAAGCACACAAGCCACTCTCCGAATAAAAAGAAGAAACATCCTACCCGATGGATCAGTATCAGCATAGGGATCCAGGTCAAGAAGAAGGCGGTGCACTTCAGAAGATCTAAGTATAAAGAAGCTGTTCCTTTGTCAACACCCAAAAATGCTGCTATTTTTGTAACTGATTATAATCGCTGGTATTATTTCATCAGCTTTAATTATTGAAAGCAGGACTGCGTGTGTGTGTTTTTTTTTTTTACGCTGGTGACATACCCAGCCGCCCGATCAATGTTTCCCATTTTAATAAATACCACAGATGAAAGGCTACCACAAAGGAAAGCATAGTAATCTGTACCAAAGACTACCGTAAACTGTTCACTCGAAATCGGGACTATATCACAAATATAAGTCATAAGATTCATGGGTCTAAGCATAGACAGAATAATTTCTACGTAGCACATGGACCTCAAAGCAAATCAAAATCTTTATAGTGATCTAAGAAATGTGTTTATAAACATGAAGCTCAAATTTGTCAGTATGGATAGCTCATTGGTGAATAATCCACTCTTGTAAATTCATATTTGGTGATTTTTCCTTCAGATATCCTATTTAGAAAAAGTTAAGTTATTTGCTAATAAATACATTTTCTACGACTGTATGAAAATGCTGTATTCTGTTTGATGTTCCTAAGTTAATTAAAAAATTTTATTAACTTCTAAAAATCTACCTTAGCAACACTCGTTTAGAAGGGTTAGCACCTACGTGCAATATACGATGTAGTTCATGGCTGCACTGTGCTCGTACGAAGAAAAAATTAAAATCTAGAATTAAATATGGAAACTGCCATCAACAATCACGGCATCGTCATGAAATGTCAAGTAAATAATAAAGAAATCACTTTTACTAATTGTTGCTTGCGATTTCTTAGAACTTAATAAATTACAAACAACGAAAAGTTAGATCTTGCAGCATGCTGTGGTTGCTTGGCACCAAGGAGCGCAGAAATCTATTGCTCCAACTCCGTTCGCTTGACGTATCCTTCCAGATCTACTACTCATATCATATCTACCACCAGAACTCCATTCGAATATATCGACGGGCAGAGGTCGGCATCTTCGATTATGATCCGATGCTACGATGGCGAAATCGATGGTACGATGGCCATCGTTCTTACGATGGCGATGGCCATCGCTCCATCGACATCGGAATCAAAAATCACCAATTTTCATCAGCAATGACCTACGATAACATAACCGTCGGCGATGGCCACCCGAGGGTGTCACAATCGGCGATGGACCATCGCATTAACACATTTTAAAAATGCAGACATCTCAGACCACACACATCGAATAAAATCAGTCTCTCTTATAACCTCGGCCTGTGTGCGATTTTCAAACCAGTAATACTATTCTTAGCTGATATAAAGTCTGGGACGAGTGCAACTGGGGTTCACATTAGCTAATATTAATGCTTTCCAAGTATTTTCACAAAAAATTTGCCGAAAAAATAATCTGTTTGCTTGGTTTATCTAAACGCCTTTTGCAGTGAAATTTACTTCGCACCTCTGGCAACAATTAATTGCTGCTACCTCCTGCACCTAGCTTCCTTTGAACTCCGATGGGGATTGTCAAAATTTGTTCGATGTTTTAGACTGCAAATGAAACTGATTTCACACAATAATCACTTGAATTCACTGAGCAGTATGCCGTGTCCTAACTTTCACTGCTTGCTTGAAAATATTAGAAAACTTCAGAGCACAGCTTCTATAGGAGCGACTCAGTACACGGGAGGAGCGAAGCAAGCCGTTAAGCTGATATATTCATAAATCTTACGGCTGACATAGAATACCTGAAAACAAAAGATCTTCACACATTTTGCACTGCATACCAAAACAACAACTGCTCATGAATCTTAACTGTCTATTCGATGAACTTTCTCATGCAAATGTTTGAATTTTTACTTAAACACAGCTTTAAAAGTACGGTATACGACGCTCCATTCACAACAACTGTCAGCTGCCCGATATTCATTTGCAACCTTCGCTTTGATAAAGAAGCGATATAAACAAACTTTCTCTGTAGGCAAATAATTTTTATTCATTATCTCATTGTTCTTTGAAGTATAATGCCTAGTAAGATTTCAAAAGCAATGAAGCATATCTGTGGAACAGATACTCCCACTACAAAAGCGGTCAGCTGATTCCTCAGTGTTTTAATTTCGCGATCCAATTTCTCATGTAACAAGCGCTAACGGCGAAAAGACTGACGGCGAATCGACCGAAGGTAAATTGACCCACGACGAAAACACCTACAATCCAAAATACTCCCATATTACAAAAACCTGATGCCACCAGTGTACAAATTTGATGGTAAGGTAATTAGGATCGTTATGCACACCAACATTACCTGCACGAACCTCATGTTGTCGAGCCTCGAGGAAGAACTTAAACTGACCTTATGTGCAACAAAATGAAGAAAACTCAAGCAGAACTGCACTCCTCCACCAGCATAACGTCAACAAACTCATATCGTTTACTAATTCATTTATAATGTTAGAGACTGGGAGCTCAACCCTAATGCATGTAACGGCATAACAACCACACGGTCCAGGAGTTTAACAATGCGTCTTAGATCAAGATGCCCAGCCAACCGTGTAAGAAACGCTCATAATCAGATCACAAGAGCAAGTCTTGTTACCTGCACCAAAGACACATGGAAAACAACGGCAAGCAGCACCTGCCATAAAAGAAGCACGCCCTGTAAGAAAACTATCAGCGGTTGAAAAATCTCAGTTTCCAGGTATATGTAGGACATTTCAAGTACTCAGCGAAACCAAAAGCCTCAACGTCCGGCGGAGCCTGCTGCAGCCAACCATCAGCTCTGATTGGCCAGAGCTAGCGTAGCTTGGCCAGTTATAAACCAAGACCAGCGCCGCTTACCGCGAGCTGCTTTTATTTGAGGACCTTTCAGCATCTTCAACGACACCAACATCATCGTAGCCTCTTGTCGATAACCATAACAGGGGTCGAAACATTGAGATGGAAATCAGCGAGCCATTCTGCAGTAATGACAACAATGACTAAGTCACTTGTTTTCAACAACTTGAGAAAGTAAATAAAGGTATTGTCAATCAGTAACAAACTTCCTGTCGCGTTTAACAATATTTGGATTTCATCCCTTTCCATTGTAACATATCATACGAAATTTCACTGAAGAAATTTTCAATGCAAACCAATAATATATCTACACCTGTCAATTGTCCCCAGACCATCTCAAGCCTAATCAGTTTGCGATTAATGCCTGAAATTCAACCTTAGGTGGTGTATCAAATGTACGCTATTGATGCTCCGAACAAGTTAATGGTTACCAATTGAAAAATTATTATCTTCTCAAAATGGATGAATCAAAGGCACCTGAACTACAGACATAGCACGAAATATTTTGTTGGCTATTCGAGATCACGACAAGGGTGCGGCCACATTGTGCAAACTGATTCAAGTGTTGTCTCGAAACCGAAACTATTTCAATACTTATACAAGAACTGTTAATAACAACCTATAATATGTACATAGATGTAATAATATTATATAGATATATTTATCAGTACTCATGAAAATAACATTATTCGTTATGGGCATCTAGCAAGCCTTGTAAAATATCATAAACCGGATATATGCATATAATTTTTGCTTTGTATTGATTATAGTATCTTCTATCTATATAATTAAACGTACGTACTTATTCATATTTCTCTACCTCTTACTACAGTATAGAGCTAAAAAGTGATTATCAGTACAGTAGAATACAACATTATTTTGGCTTATAGTATCTAAAGTTATAACATTATACAGGGATAACTTTCAGATCCATCAACATTGTCCTATGTAGTCAGATAACTACGATGAACTAAATGAAGCCTTGACCAGTAGTAGATAAGTACAAACCCATAAAACTTCGGTATTTATTATAAGCCGGGTCGATAAAACAATTTTACCCTACGTTAAGGTAATGAATTACGATATTAATTTAAGGTCGATATCATAGTGTTAACAATATTTCAGTTTTAATATAATTACTTCACAGTCATATACTACATATAATTTTCGCCAACTGAAATTGTTACACAAGAGATCAGAGGCTGGTTTAGTTATAGCACATTGTCCGGCACTGGTGGAAACAATGTGACTTTCATTATCGATATGTAGAGCCCGGTGCCCACGTAATAACTTTCGTTGCCGCTAGCAGCCTAGAGCCAACGCAACTAACCCGACTGCGTAGTCGTGCCCGTGACTTCATCACGACGTCTATGATCATCGTCCTCTAATTCTTATAATGTAAATCTTTGTGTACCCAAACTGCCGATAATTAGGAGCAATAGGTGAAAGTTTACTTTTGCCATTTGCTGTATTGTAAAAATTGAAGTGGCGGCTAAAATTTTCGGCAATTTATTTATACTGTTAAATTTTGCGCAAGATTAAGCCGTGCCTCTAGGCTGCTAGCGGCAACAAAAGTTGTTACCTGGGCATCGAGCTTAATACCATAAAATTTCACCTGCAAGACAGACTTTTTGTTTTGAGAAACTCACCAATAGTTTTTCTAATAATGAGTGGATACTGTATACAATAATTAAACATTAGCTGATACTCATGTACACAGTGCTGTCATGTGTCACCTTAGTATGCTATGTTATAACAACAGACATAAGCACAGTGCACGAGCACAACAGTAGTCCTCAATGATAGGCTGAAATTAAATATTTCATAATGCTATTTATATTTCAGCTTCAAACCTTCAGCGGTGAGTTGCTGTATAAGAGAAAGGACTTATACCATGGCCAACTACGGATGACCATATATTTTACATACAGTAAACAATACCACTGAACTTCAAAGACTGGCAACTACTACATTAAAGATGATACCTACGTTTATATGGTTGAAGTACAAAAAATCAACTTCATAATATGTAATTAGTATCCATGACGCTCAAAAAGTTGTAGCTGCAGGGTAACCGAAACAAACTCAATAGAGGTACGCACTCTTATTATACACTCTCCTCCAATGTTGACGCACTTCCGAAGCCGTGTCGTCCACTTGATAAAGCACCCAAGACTATTCACAAGCAGGTATGCTTTTCAACTCTAAATTCACTCTTCCGGTAATGTCCTGGTCACTTTAAAAATTGATCCTAGCGACATTTTCAGACAAAATTCTCCACTATGTAGCGGATATTAAGCTGCAACTCATTGATAAACCAACTTATATAGAGCTGACCTCCCACCATATGACTCTTGGTTATTCCTTAAGTAGACAACAACTTGTTGAGATCAGAGCTGAAATGCTGATTGCATTGTCAAGTGGTTGACTCGACTCTAGAAAAGCGTAAACCCTGGACGAAAGTGTGCCGAAGGAGTGGGAGGCTTAATAAACGTGTAGCTACCTCTCTAGAGTTTGTTTTTGCTGTCCTGTTGTCAAACGTTTTGAGCGTCCTACGTACATTATAGAAAAGACACTTGCACCTGTGGTGTAATACAAAATAAAATTCCGAAAAAGTAAAATTTCAGATCAGGGACTTCTCTCTTTCTGGCATTTACAGGTAAAATGTCTCACTTTTTTCAATGCAGGGATGATTTTAAGCACATTTAAAGAAGCGGAAAAGTAAACATACGAACGTAACCTAAAATTAGATTAAGTTCATATATCTACTTTTCCGCTCCTCTGAATGTGCTTAATGTCATCCCTGCGTTAAAATAAAGTGTGACATTTTACTTGTAAATAATCTAACCCAACCTAACCTAGCCTAATCTAGACTTAACATTGTATATATGATCGTAATAATGAAATAATCGCTTTCCGCTCCTCTAAATACGATTAAATTCGTCACTGCAATGAAAAACGTCAGATATCAGCACCAATAATACGGAATTACTCAGAGCTCACCCTTATCGGACCAGAAACACTTAATTGCGTCCTCACCACAACTTGAACACTTTACTGTCGTCGGTAATACACCACGTTTCATAAAAATGTAATGTAATTCCCCGCATTATTTTTCGCATAAGGCTTCTGAATTATTGTCCAACGTAGCTCGGTACACCTTTCGCAACCCATAAAGAGAACACAAATGGGACGAATATAGCGGTGTTCAGCTGATAGAATTGTAAACAAACGAGAAGCGCAGGGTGCAAGAAGCCAATATATACGCGTTTGACGGAGCCCTGGATTCCACATTTTTTTCTATGAAAACCTATTATTTACGTATTTCGTTGACGATATGATCGTTTTTCGCTCCTCTAAATATCATTAATATCGTCACTATATTGAAAAAAGCGTGATATCCTAAACTGAAAATAAAGAAGTCGCCGATCTGAGATAATACCGAAAATTGTTATCTCCCGTCATAGGCGTGAAATTTTATTTTAGACCATACACCAATACTCTATCCAGCACCCAAGTGTTCACCAGAGGTGGGCAGACGTGGGCCAGTGCTTGCATGTCTTACCATAGTACGGAATGCCGTAACAGAAGACTAAGACTGATGCCATTAATACATTAAAGAAAAGAGCTGTACCCTAATGTAACACCAAAAGAAAAATCAATGTCGAGAATAGTAAGCATTATGTTACACAATACATATACGCAAGTGTAATACAAAAAAATTCAAAAAATCAATAATTAATTACTACGTAGCACATAAGACGTCTATTTTGGTGCTATCCCAAAGAAATCAACTTCAACACCAGCAATTACTGCGCAACAGGAGGGACTTACGCCCCGTTATAATATCATTAGTAAATCAGCTTCACAAAAATTAACCCGTATAGTAGACATAGCCACCATACGTAGGTCAACTATAAAACTTTCAGCTTCGAAACAGCCAAGTTTTACATTGGAGAAAACACCAATACTCTATCAGCAGAGGTGGGCAGAAATGGATCAATGCCATCTGCTATTGTAGGTATGACCTAATACGTTACAGAAGACACTAAGGCTCGTTCAATTTGGTGTGCAAAGTCGATCTAAGCCCAGCCCACTCGAATTGATGTATCCACAACTGCAGGCTTCGCCACTTTGAATCGAGTTTCAGGGGCAATAGGAGTAATTCAGTAATGTTGAACCAGGTGAAATGTCCATTCTACGAAGCAAGACGGAGTTCTTAAAAGTCCCACAGGTTACTGGTAATCAATTCAGGGTTAACCTAAAACTCAATTCAGCGAGTCGAAGCCAGCCCAGCGCCGGAACGTTAGAACAAGTCAGGCCTAGAAAGCCTAATACTGGCGCCCAATCGAACGGACCGGACATGCCCTGATGCTCTGTCAAGCACCGAGGGTTCAGCAGAGGTGGGCCGACATGGGCCAATGCTATCTGGCATCGTAGGCGTGAACTGAGCTGTCCCGGTGAGCAGGCAGCCGGGCTCCCCCACACAGCACCATGACACCGCCACCAGCTACCACCACTATCACCACCACCACCACTCCTGCCACCTGTAAGCGATAACGAAGGATTAGAAGGGATGGTAACCTTGAGGTCGAGAGCCAGATCTGGCTCTGTCAACGAGTGCATCTGGCTCACAGATAAAGCTCAGCTGATATTGTTATTAATATAAGAAGTAATAAATAAGTCCGCCGTCATTTCATCAATATATAACAATCCAGCACACAAAGTGACACTAGATAGATATATTGGTAAAATATATTGATTGCCTTATTGCTTAGCCTCGTATAACAATATCAAAAAGACTCAGTTTAGACAATAGGTACATTCTTACATAAATGGTCTTAAATTTAAAAAGTGCACGCACTCGTTTAGATTAATTCGATGTCTATAAATGTTATATGACAATCTGTGATCGACTGCAGTCGTACATTCCTCTGATGCCTATAGCGGGCATCTATCTGCAGCACGAACCACTACCTATTAATTTCCCAGTAATGGTGTGCGGCCAACTTTTTACTTAGCCCTTTTCACGGAAATACCGTATATTTCAAAACATTGGATATCCAAGGCTCTCTCCCAAAAAAACTGGTTGCCGACCCCTAGGGTTAGGTCCTTAACATCTTAACTTTTCACACGGTGGCCCCGAACTTGCAATGCTTGTGTTTTGTGATCGCAGCTCATTGTAGCAAATCGAAAGCGGTGCTCTCTAGTTGACAGTGTTATGTGTGACCGAAGTAACTTTGTGTTCTGAGGTGATCGCAGCTCGTTGTAGCGAAGCGAAAGCGGTGCTCTCTATGTGACATTGTTATGTGTGACCGATGTAACTTTGTGTTCTGAGAACAATATACAGTATTGTCGGGACTGAAAACTCAGTGCCTGTCAGAGTGTTGACCTCTGACGTAACATGCTACAGGTTGTGCGTGGATTCCCGCCAAAACTGTGAATGTTTCACAGGAAAGACAGAACCGGCGTCAGCTATGCGAGCGTTAGGCCTATCTAGATTGGGTAGTTTGCCCTCGTTTTATGTGTAGGGCATATTAGATTGATCTCGACGGCCAAGCTAATTTAATCAGGGCTAACTTGTCTGGAACTTTAACTGAAGTGATGGGTTCAACCCTTTGGCTTGAGTTCCAGCCATTTATCGCAATCCGCATGCGTTCGAGACGGTAAACGACTGAGTTTTCTCCGTCACAACTGAAATCCGGTAGCGCATAACAGTTGATACTTGACCCAAAGTGGCAAACAGGACACTCAGTTTGGAAGTTTCTGACAAGTTAAGCTAATCAGACAAAGTCATCTCAAAGGCAGTTAGCCAGCCGAACATGAATGCCATTAGTTTATGATCATTTCGCACTTGCTACACTGTTTTTAGTCTTGCGCCCTACGTACCTGCACCGCTGTATTGTACCTATTGTCTCTGAGCAGAGATATTCAATGTTCTTCTGTCCGCAAAAGGCCTTCTGTTTGAACCTAGTTTAGTCCCTACCATGTAGGTATTTTGAAAATTACCAGAAGAGACAATGAAGCTAGCTTTATACCATAACGGAGTTCTTGGCTGTCCTAGAAGCTAAATTCGCAAAACAGTTTCTGAAATGGCCAAAAATTTTATTCAGTGATAAAGCTTGAAAATGAAATTCATCTCCAAATACCTACTGCAGCGTATATATAGGCTACGCTATGTGCTGGTATGACTGCTCGAAATCCCAACTCAGTCCTGGAGCTCATTGGTGAAATTTTAGCACCATGGATTCTGATCATGCAATTCCCACAACCAAGAAATTTACAAACTACATGTTACGAGTCTTCAAATTTTGGCAATATGTATCTAATTTACTGATAGATCTATGATTGGAGAAGCATCCACAATTACTCGAATAGTCAGTCCTAGAGCTTCAGCAAACAAATAGCAATATTCGAGATTTTGTTTTTGGAACAAAAGTAAGGAGCGAGCCTACCAGGCCCGCTTGTCGTTTTAGGATTCAACGAGAATCCTCAAATGCAAACTAAACTGGTCGTCGTCAGTATAAGTCATTGCTGGGTGACAATAATCAAATTTCAAGACGCAAAAGTGACCTTGAATTTATTATATTAATTTGTTCTTTTACCTGTTTATAATTAGGTCCATTGTTGACGTTATATTTATGGCCTAGAAATATAATCTCCACAGGACTATCAAAGATTAGCTTTCGTATGTGAAGTTCTCACAGTAAATAAAAAACAGTTTTTTTAAGCTCACAAGAGTTGGCCCTGCGACTCACTGGTGGAGTGCCTAACCAAATAAAACTCTTGAGCTCAACTGCGCAACACTGAAAAAATTTTGATTCACGTACACGTAGGTGTTTCACGGAGACGCATAAGGACGCACATAGGTGTTTCACGGCGTAGTTTGGTGTGTCATCGCAGCAGACAGAAAAATATATTTCAGTCAGAAAAACATATTTCCGCATAAACAAAGTGAAGAAATGTTTAGTAGTTTTATTACACGTAAATCAATTTTATCTGTTTTTGAATCCCCTCGGTGCATCATCGGCTTTGCATAAAACCGAAACACATAAGTGCATCAATTCACCCCAATTGCATCATAAGACCCTTCATGCATCATCATGATGCACTTACTTTATTTTTATGATGCACTTTCGGGTTTCGGATTTGGGACAAAAATGCATGTAATTTTGATGTATCTAAGTGCATCGGCGGACTGGTGCTCTTCATGAGTTTGCCTTGGAACCGTTACGATGCCGTACGGGCCAGTATTCCAGTCGTTTTTTCCATCGTGTGTGGATGTTTGGAATGGTCTTGATGGCTCTGTCTTTGCTGGTGCTGGTATTGGCAGCTTTAAACGATCTGTACACAGAGCTATTCTGTGATCTCAGATCTTCTTTTTTTAATTCTTTTGTTTTCTCCACCCTCTGGGCTGGTTGCGTAGGGGTTTGTTAACCTCATGGAGTTTCTCCGTTCCTACGTCGCCAGCCTGGTGTGATTTAATAATAATAATAATCAAAATTTCTCTCAGTTTAGAGCCAAAAATGTAAGTGCATGCTCAGGAAAATGTGATGCTACTAAAAAAATATTCATATTATGAAATACTGCTGTAATTTTTGCTCTGCTATTTCGATACCTCTATAGATGAGGATATGTTTTTCGGAGATTAACTGTCTGTTTGTTTAATTGTTTGTTTGTTTGTTTGTTTGTTTGTTTGTTTGTTTGTTTGTTTGTTTATCTGTCAGCAAGATAACGCAGTAAGTTATGAACAGATCTTTATGAAATTTACGGCTAAAGTTTGGCATGATTGGAAGAACAGACGATTAACTTTTGGATGGCTAAGATCTATTTTACCGTTTATTTGTATGTTTTGTTTGTTTCGCTGGTTTGTTTGTTTATTTGTTTGCTTGTTTGTTTGTTGCCAGCCTATTTTTGTTAACATAACTGAAACAGTTACGAGCGGATCTTTATGAAATTTGCAGGACTAGTTGGGATGGTCACAGAGAGCAGCTGATCACGTTTTTGTGATATGTCACTCCGTTTGTTTCTGTATTGGTTTTTATATTTGTCAGAACATAACTAACAAAGTTATGGACGGATCTTAATGAAATTTTCAAAACTTGTTAGAATTGTTAAAATGAACGAACAACCTACTTTTGTCGATAATCGGCTAGTTTGTTTAAGTGCTTTATTATATGATTGTCTTTTATTATTATTATTATTATTGTAGTTAAGTTACACCAGACTGGCAAAGTGGGAACGGAGAATCTCCATGAGGATGACAAACCTCCACGCAACCAGCCCAGCGAGCAAAGAAAAAAGAAAGAGAAGATTCGAGATCAGAAAACAGCTCTGTGTATAGATCGTTTAAAGTTGCCAATACCCGCACCAGTTGAGACAGAGCCAGCAAGACCATTCCAAACATCCACACATGATGGAAAAAACAAACGAGAATACTGGTCGGTACGGCATCGTAGAGGTTCCAAGGCATACTCATGAAGAGCACCTGCTTACAGCAGGTCTATCTGGCACTTTCAGTAAGTATGCATGAAGTAAGTTTTTAAATTTCGCAATCTCTGTACCGGTGACATTTCGGATGTGACGTTACATTTTGTTGAATAATCTCGCCCCCGGACCGCGAAACTATTAGAATATTTTGTGGCTATTGCATCACCACCAGTTTTGAATGGAATTCGCACTTCACAAGTGCGACCAATACCTTCTGAGTGTCTTTCCTAGATTCGCTCATTGACTTTGACAGTAATTCCTTCGAGAATTTTCAAAACATATATGACCGTAAAGCGGTCGAATCTCCTTTGAATTGAGTACATTTGAAGTTGAGCAAGCTTTCATGATAATTTGAATCTTACATGCCCCGGATTTTAGCAGTGAACGATCTCTGGATAGCTTCAAGGCGCTCTAAGTTTTTCCGTATGCTTGGCATCCCAAGAGGTGGACAGTATTCAATCCTCGGTAGTATTAGTTGTTTCTATAAGGTGAGTATTGTGTCTGCCTCTCGTGAAGAAAAAGTTCGAAACACATGTCAGCTCCACTTCTTGCCTATAGTAACAACTCGAGTAACGTGATCTTCATAAGTGGCATTATCTTGTATTCTAACCCCAATGTCCTTTAAAATTTATTTTCTCTCGATTTCGCTCTCATCTCTCGTCGTGTAGGACGTAGATTCAGTAAGGGAGAAGTTTTTTCCGTATCGTAAAAGTTCAAATTTTGATTCGTTCAAGGCCATGTTGTTAACGGATGTTCAGAGAAAGATGTTGGTTAGATCTAGTTGCACATTCCGTACGTCTGCCATTGATTGTACCGCAGCTAATATCCGTGAGTCATCAGCGAAGATGAGGGAACGATAAACTTGCATTGGTGCTTCATGTCATTTATAATGATGACGAAGTGTATTGGATCAAGCACGGTGCCTTGTGGGACTCCACTGAGTACCGGCTGTCGTTTGGACACTTTATTATTTATAATTGCACTTTGGGTTCGATTTGTCAGGAAAGCTTCGATCCATCTGAGACATTTCCCACGGATGCCCATGCTGAAGAGTTTGAGTAGTAGCGTTTCATGGTGTACTTTTTCGAATGTTTGGGTAAAATCTAAATATATTACGTCCACAATTTTGTCTTGGTAGAGTAGATCTAGAATAGAGTCATAATGCTCAACCAGTTGCAAAGTGGCTGAACATCTGTGGGAAAAACTATGTTGATTTGAAGTAAGCAAGTTACTGCTTTCTAAATGGTGTACTAGGGTTTCCTAAACACCCTTTCAAACGTCTTCACTACGTGGCTAGTTAGGGAGACAGGTCTATAGTTGCCTGGATCCATGCTATTTTCAGCTTTAGGAATGGGTAAAATGATTGCGCCCTTGTAGCTGAGTGGAATTTCTTCATCATCCATAGCTGGTAAAATAATTTGATTAGGATCAAAGTAAAGTTAAAAATTGATGACTTGACTTGGAAACAAACACTTTCAACATTATCCCAAAAGTGTTTTGCCATAATTATCATGGACTCGGTAGTTGAACTAATTGATTTCTGTCTCGTTTCTATTTGCCTCATGTAGCATGACGAAGCTCGTCTATAACTCTTACCTGAGGTCCCCCGACAACCTGGATCCATGGCTCGTCTGTAAATCTTACCTGAGCACCCCCCACAAATTGGATCCATGGCCAAAACGAATAGAACTCGGGAGGTGGTGGCAGGAGTAGTAGAAGTAGTACGAGTAGCAGCTGTAGCACGCAGGACATGCAGCACAGTACTCCCAGCAGCAGGTACCCTGTGGCAAAGTAGATCTATTAGATTATTATTATTAAGGACGTACGAACCACATTTGAAAAGTAATATATATATGTAATTAGATCTTTTTAGCGGACCATATATAATAAATTACAAGATAAAGATTGGCATATGATAATAACGATTCATTTAATTTAACATCTGTACTGCAACGTGCTAAACAAACGATAAATGAAAAGAGATGTGTTAATTTGCCACTGTAATATGACAACTATCAAAAGAACCTGAAAAGTAAATGATTTTACAATGTTCGTTTTAAGACGTACAAAATTACGCAACGCAAAGTACTTCATGCCTAAACTGTTATTAATATTTCTGTGCAATATCTTGACTTCCTTTGACAATTTTATAAGCTCTACATGTTTCCCGGCTGTGCAGTATTGCCTTTGCCTTTGACCGCTCAGAAATACCCACACTTAGCAAAGCAATAACGTCGTCTATTAACAGCTCCTACTGTCAATACTGCCAAGGGTCAATACAATTCTCATCATCTTCTGGTTAGTACTACTGCTACCCGCCTGGCTCGCACGACAGCCGAGAGAAGGGAGATCTGTTTCTGTTGGGTACCCGACCATATGGAAGGGTGGGCACTGGGCAGTGACTGATTAATCCATATGGCAAAAGGGCAGCAGCAGCAGCATCATCGAGTGTCCGGACTAGCCACAGCTTGGTCCTTTTCACAGACTCTTTCCCGCTGATTAAACAAACCGTGCGAAGAGTGTAGCAGAGTGAATGGGAGAGTGAGCTGGTAAATAAACTAAGGAATAAAAACTCTCTGTAAGAGAGTGGAGCTTATACTATTCAGGGAACCGGCATTTGAAGTTGGTTCTCTGTAGACTTAATATATTTATCATACTCTTCTGACGCACGGATAACTGATATAAAGCCGACCTCTTCCCGAATGTGATGATTGTGCGGTAAAACTTATGGTGAACGTATTACGGCCAGCTACGGCAATTTTACCGCTACATCAGGAAACTCTTCCTCGAACTCCGCGACTTGAGTCCAAATGAGGCTACGTCTGAGATACTGGGAGCTACCCTGGACTCGCATAAAATGTCAAAGCTGAAAAGCAGTTTCTCACCCAAAATAATTTGATGGAGACTAGTTAAAATGCAAGGCGCGATGAACTGGTATAAAGCTATCATGCGGACAACTCCAGATTCAATTTTAAATAATTTAAACTTGGAGAAGCATCCATGTGCTGTGCTAGCTTGGTAATTTTGCAAGGGCTTCATGATGGAAGCAACACTGTAACCTTTCAAGCAGACTAATTTAGAGTTCGGCTCGACATGAACGAATAACTCCGCAGCGCAATGTGTCGATATAGTACTACTATGCACTATGTACTTACAATCGAAGCTCTGCTACATCAGTTGATTAATATAGATAAATTAAGGAAGTTATCCCAAAAACTTGCACAAACACATCATCGATCGTCATATAAGTAGAGATGGTTATCGTCAAGTGTCGGAAGGTCTGAAGTAAATCATAAATATCTAAAAGCATTTAAAACCAAGGAAAGTAAGTGAAATTTTCTACGCGGGGATTCCTCAGGAAGTGCAATAAAAAATCCATCATAATATGTTAGTAAATTTAAAAGAATCTGAAAGAAGCCTGAACTGCATTAAGCAATGACGCAATATTTCTCCTTAAATCGTATTGACCGGCAGTCTAGATCACCTAGAAAAGTTTTTTCACCATAGGCAAATCATCTTGAAAACCGCATGAAGTTTATCAAAACTTATGAAATTAAACCTAAAAAATTCTGGGAAAAAATATAGTAAAATGAGGCGATACCTGAAGTTTTTGCATACATTGTCATGTTGCAACACAGTAACAAGGGTAAGAAAGAATCAAGACACTGCTTACGATCCATCAATTACATTTCCAGGGTAAAATTTGAAAGTGGAAGCGAAATGATGAGTGCATTTATTATCAAATGCATGCGGCGAAATATAAACCATCTAAAATAGGATTGTTGGCAATATGCATTGCAAAATAGTTTTAAAAAACGGCTTGGAATTTCCAGACCACTGGGTCATGGCTGAGGTTGTCTGTTCCAACAAGATAATGATACTAAGCATTCAGCCAGGGCAAGAAAATTTTATTTGAAGACAACGGAATAGGCCTGATACAAGAGCTGGTCAAACGACCTCAATCCAATTAAAAATTTATGAAAATATAATACAAAGATCAGGATTCACACGAAGGAGCTAGCTACAAAATATTAGAACTGCGCAAATTCTGCATGGAAGACTATGCCAAGCGTCACGCAAATATTTCTAGAAGACTCTTGAAAATCTATGAATAATGCAAGACAGAGCAAGTATTTCTCATATGGTTGATGTCTCCAACATATTGGGGGAACAGCATCTTGAGGAAGAGAGAATTAGTACTTGGTCTGCTATTGAATTTTATTGCTACAATACCTACATGCAATTAAAGAGAAGATAGTGACACTATTTTATGTTAAGAGAGACGCACGCCGATTTAACAGAGTTGATGCGAAAAAAGTACTACGAGAATATTAAATTGTGTTTGCATAACAAAATAAACTAGGGCAAAATGTTATGAATATTTGTAAGCGATTAATAAAGGTTGTAAGTTACATGTTAAATGCAGTAGAAGCACTACAACATGATACTAAGTGATGTTAGCCAGTACTATTGAGTTATGAATCAATTCATTTGCAGTCAAATATATATTTCATTGAAGATTATCTTTAAATCTTTTGCGTATCTTTAGACACGCTTTCAACGCTATGGCACAAAATGATTTGCTTTGCAATGTGTATTCATTTATATAATTGTGTGTGGGTACTGGTGACGCGAAACGTCGTTGATGGATTCTATTAGGGCTGTCTTATGCCAACTGGCTTTCATTTACTGTTCGTCATAAATGTCCACCTGTAATAAAAGAAGCCTTTCGTAAGCTTGAAAAGATCGAAGTGAGAAAAATAAAAACAAAATGTCATCTATGTTCCAATGAAACATATTTGATTAATGAACTGCTGCCCACCTACACTAATGTATACATAATGTATAAAGATCGAAGTTTAGGATGACGTTAGGCTGACGAAATTTTGGTAGGTTATTGAACTGCTCCTGTGGTCAACGATCGTTACTTAGCGTCAATCTTTGATTGGCCTTATAGAGCGCCAATCTTTGATTGGCCTTACTTATCGTCAATCTTTGATTGGCCTTACTTAGCGTCAGTCTTGTCCATCTTTGATTGGCCTTACTTGGCGTCAAGCTTTGATTGGCCTTAATAAGCGTCGTCATTGAAGATTGACGCTAAATAAGGCCAATCAAAGATTGACGCTAAGTAAGGCCAATCAAAGATTGACGCTAAATAAGGCCAATCAAAGATTGAAGTCGTGGCGGCTATCGATGTTATTGCTGCTGCTAAGAAGAGCAAGTTGCAGCCGCTGTTGCGCGTTAATAGGCTGGTTGTCGGCTGCTATGCTACCGTTGTGGCTCTCACCAGGTCACCTGCCCAGCATGACAAAGATCAGAAGTGGAAAATCTATTCTCTCCTCTCCTCTACAAATGGAATGAAATGTATGAAATGTATGTTGCAATGATTTATGACTGAATGAATGCATGTTTCTTTACATTACGTTAAACATGTTTTTTGAGTGTTACACTGTTCGTCCCTCTCTTCATTGAGATCGTCACCGCAATGAAGAAAAAAGATTTCACA
>LQNS02276883.1:6197990-6214416 GCA_001587735.2 Parhyale hawaiensis | reverse complement strand
CCATCGTTGAATTTTACTGCCAGCCTTAGTGCCCACCCCCACATAGAAATTTTCCATATGATAAACCCTTCATTCAGAAGAGCCCGGGGGCATAAAAATTATTAAAAAAAACCTTGCCCAGCTGCACAGGACTGCTGACCTCTGCGTATTATTGTACCCGTGATATATTTATATCAGCTAGCAGCACCCGTGAAACGTTCCCTGTCTGGCTTAAGGAGCTTCAGATAGATCAGTGAAATCTTCGCATGATACCATAGCAATTCCCCATCAACATCACAAACAACACCGAGATTCGATGTAGGATATCTTATACGACCAGCCTTTTTTGCTGATTATAATTACTGAAGCTGCCCTTGTCCAAGTGGACTCGTGGGATATATTTATACGTTGCTCTGGCTAACTGGACCCGTGGAATTCTTTTGGCAGTAAACCACGATACAGGTTCCCAAAGATTTATTCTGGAAAATTTCGGACGTAAATATAAACAGTTAAAAAGACCTGGCCTGTGGCCGAGAGATTAGACACCGACCGTATCACAGATACGCCAGCTTCCCGAACTCAATAAAGCTCGAATTTCCTTGTATCTATTAGTGATGAAGAGTGTGACACAAAAGGTAAGTAGGTAGGTAGGTAGGTAGGTAGGTACTAGCGTATTAATACAAAGATAACACAATTTTCAGATTTGAACTGTCATAAAAAAACTTTCAAAGCGAAAATCGAAAAAAGAGAGCCGTTGTTTTGTTAGAAATGCTGCACGGATTCCAAAACTGTTTTTTTTTTTCTAGCATGAAAACTCATTGACTTATATTCATTTTTAGGTGGGAAAATCACTTTTTACAGAATGAGCATAAAACGTAAACTATTGGGGCGAAAAGTCATATACTGCACTTTTTTGCTCTATTGACAAGTTTAAATGTTGTATTCATGTTGTATTAGCATCTAAAAATGATATGCATGCATAATTTCATGATTTTCGATCCCCCCTCGGCCTCGCTTTAGGACCCCTCTTTGGGGTTCTAATGCCCAAAACTCCATGAAATTTTAGGACTCCAACCAGATTCTGTTAATTTTTTGTTTGCCGACCAGTTGCTCTGAAATTTGCTCAGGATATATATTTTTGAAAAAGAAACACATTTTGCTCAAGCAATGTTTTTGATTTAGGCCTTATTTTTGTGAAATGATGGAAAATTAATATATATATAAATTATATATGAATTTATTTCCCATTATCTCAAAAACTAAGGTCTAAATCAAAAACTTTTACCAGAAAATATGTTTCTTTTTTTAAAAATACATATATTGGGCAAAATTTCAGAATAATAGGTGACCAATCGATAATTTTGACACCCCATGCTCCCCTTTGGGCCCCTTTTGGGGGGTACAGAGACCGTTACTCCATAATAATTTGGCACATGACTTTCCCACTACACAAGGACTTTTTCTCAGCAAAAAAAAATTGACAATTATGACCAACATCGCTTGGTTGGTCCCCTTAACTGGGTGTGACATTGGTTGTGCTGAGCTCGAGATGAGTAGCCTTCCTGGCTATGACATGGGATGCTATGGAGTCCATCTGGGTAGCCCGTGGTAGGAAGACCAATGAAATGCTGGGATACAGCAGAGAAGGCCCTTTCTTCCTGCCGTGATGGGAATTATCACACTTTTCCCCATGATAGGGCAATGCTCATGGGCCAATCTGGGCGATGCACGACTTTCCCAAGTGTGGGTGCCCAGCCAGTACCCACATTATTTCCCTGTTGGTGCCCATCAGTTATTGCTGCTCAGGAAGCCGCAACAAGATAAACTCATTGAAAAAAAATCGTCGTTTAAGTAATTAACTCGATGATGCAATATTATCTGAGAGAGCACAAGATGGACTTTCACTACTATCTCGACTGCATAAAAAATTTTCTGAAAAATACCGTAAAATAATCCTAATTTCAGCCAGGAAAGTACCTACCCTGCGTGCTCAAACACTACAACAATGTTGCAAGCTGATACAGAATTGGGTTGCTACCGGGAAAAGGTTAAAACTCAAGAAATGCCGAGGGCGTGCAGTGTGTGTGGTTCGTGCGGTGTTGATAAGATATACGACGATGACTTTGGTGCAGTGGCGGCGCGCTATTGTAAAGTGGTCGTTGATGATCGATTTGGTAACGCTCGGCTCCATTGTACAGTTCGTAAGGCTTGAATAAATGAGACCTGTCGTGCTGCTGCGGCTACTTCACAGACTCCCCGATGCTTTACTGAAGGTTTTGGCACGAAGCGCTAATGTCAAGTGTCAAATGTTAAATGTATGGTGCCTGCAGTGCGGCTTTGTGGGGCAATTGGCTGAGAGGTGTTGCGCAATGGGTGATAACGGAGCACCTGTGAGGGAAGTGGTTGGTGGAATAACATGTCAGGCACAATTTTTGTACAAAGATGCACCAAGTGTAGCGATATTGGGCCAAGGGCGACCCTTTTATTTGCCATTATCTTTCTTTTTTTTAGCACGCAATGTGTGTAGAGCTAATAAAATAATAAATAACTGCCATTTCCATTAAGTACAGATTACATAAAGCATAAAAACTTTCTGGTTTCTAATTTAAAACAGAACAGATAAAAACATTTCCACAAAGTGCATTCTTAAGAGACGAGCTAATTTTTCTTTTTTTTTTTTTTTTTTGTAATGGATGTATTTAGAATAGTCAATAAAGCTAAAGATATAGCTTTATATCAGCTATTAAAGGACATTGAACTAATTATCGATATAGATATCTCTGTTGAGTGAGCTATTGCTTAAGAACCTAAGGTGATCGTGGCTGCTCTTGATAGAGCTCCCCTGCATGATGGGTTGCCATTTGTTATAAAAAATACGAGGGTTTTATACTTTTCCTAAGTGTCAGGACCGAGCTTCTCGAATTTAATGTTTCAGCAATTAGTATAATGACAGCCCTTAAAATAAATTATTATTAATTTCCGCATTCCCAAATAAAAAATGTTCTCGTGTGTTATTTCACTCACTTAAAAGCTCAAGCTAAGCATAATTGGAGCGATTAGTTGAGTCAGTTTCCTCAATCTATTCGTCCCTGAACTTTATGAAGGCCGTAAAAGTACCGGAGGACTATTTGCCCAAGTTCAGAACCCGTGTAGGAATTAATATTACTTATTCCCACAATGCCATGGGACCGCCACGCTCGTCGAATTAGTTCTCCAATTCCGACAGCAGCTTTCTACTGTTATCAATCAATTGGTACCCACACTTTGGTACCACAGCACCAATCATCAAAGGGATAGAGTCAGTCAATACAAGGCGTAAGTCGCAGTTCGCTTCACGCTCACTTGCGTGACATCAATTTTCTCTTTTCCAATGTCCAATTGAATTACCGAATCGCTGGGACTCTTGTCCTAAAATTTACTTCCTAGTTCATCATTGGAAACACTGCCTGTCGTTTCATTTTCAAGTCCCGATTGGTGATGTTTTCAGAGAGTAAACTTGCATCACATGCGACTTCAATCATCAGTGGGACGTTGTTATTGGCTTTATTATTGAAAACGTCCCACGCCAGCGTGAGAAAGGACGGTTCATTAAAATCCATACAAAGTAACCCCAAAACTCTCAAACATTGCTAGAAAAACTAATCATGGCAGACTTGAAGGCCTGCATCATTTAAACTGCCGAAAGCCAATGATGCCAAGAAATTCCACGTACAGTATTGGGTATAAAGTGTCGATTAAACTGACAAGTTTCGCACCTCACATTCTCCTACAACAGTAGATGGGCCTCGGTCAAAGCCCGTGTGCTTCTTCCATAATTTTAGGAACAGAAATGGTGGAATGTAATCAATACCCCTCATTACTGAATTCCTTGTGAGACAGAGGCAAGCAGCATTAAGTCAATGGGACAAGTATACCAAATTACTCTGGGCGAACAGCCAATGGCCGAACTGACAAGTCGATCCAACAGAGGACAATGACTGGCAGCAACTGAAGCCCACACACAGGAACAATATTCCGAATGGGGCAGTAAGAAAGAATAGAAGCATCTGCGGACTCCATTATTGTCATAAAATACAGCGAAGATCCTTCGCAGAAACCCAACCCTACTCGTACTAAGTGATACCAGGTGCCCAACATGTTCCTCAAACGTAAGCTTCTCATCTAAGAAAACACCTAGCATCTCAAGAGAGTTTGATCCCTGATGCACAGCGTCGCCTATTTTTAGTGGCGGATGCTGGGGTAACAGCGTACGAGACCGTTTAACAATCATAGACTTAGTCATGTTTGCATTCAGCTTCATACTCCAGAATGAGCACCATGCTCTTATTCGAGACAAATAACGGCCATGTTTAAAGACTGAGCGATTGCCTGATGCATACTATGGATCCGAATTATTGCCAACAAACAGAACATGACGCGCTGACTAATACAACAAAGTAAAACCAAGGTTTTAACATGTTGGCTGCCTCGATGTTTAGTTCAAATTACTAAGCAGTAGGCTTTTCAAAACGTAAAGTTGGTAGTCCGCAGAACAAAAGTATAATTCGCCATAAATATCCAGTTCCGCATCGTAGCTACGAAATGAAATGTGAAAATATATTGAAAGTCAGAGAGTTCATCTCTGACTTTTGGTGAGTTGTCACTCAAAGCTATCTCCTGTTGTTCCCAAATCCGATCCGTATCATGGATACGCTACTATTCCCCTGTGCGATGCCGAAAGTATAACGTGTAGAAGAAAAAATAAATTGAAGGAACCACTAGTGGACGTGTAAAATCCACGATCAAAATACACCAAACCTACACTGTGCTATCCTAACCTGCCACACTACAAACCAACTATGGAAATTCGAACAAATTAACGCAGAGCATAGATTCAGACTTACAGTATGAAGCAGTGAAAACTAGCTTTACGGCAATGGAGTTTCTTCCCACTGTGCTCCGAAAGATAATATACTGCAAAATATAAGATACTTTAATTTTATTTCTTTTATGATGTTTTCAATCTCTTTGAGCAATGGTTGCAGAAAGAAATTTTCAATATTCTGCCAGCTTAAAACTTAACACATTTGTTTCTAATTCCATTATTCTGTAGTACTGTATTTTTAAAAAGTCGACAATAGGAAGTCATTCTTGCCTGTAATTATTGTCTTGACACTTTGATATCAACTGTTGACCTCGCAAGTGCTCTGCAAACAAAGGATTTGTTTATGAATCTTCATCAAGTTGTATAAAACACAGCAAAGAAATATTACAATTAGCAGCAATTTATTGCTCCATATAGAGTCAATGTGGTTCGTCGATGTGCGTTCATGCAGGGTGGTGTTGTGCCTTGTGATCTGGCACATCGTCGCTGAGTTGGTGGGGTCTGTTTTTTTTATAAAATCTATAATTACCACAGTCATCCACTGTCTGAGTTTCTTCCGGATCCATTTGTTCGAGTGAGGTATACTCGGCGTACTGGTGCTCTTCATGAGTTTGCCTTGGAACCGATGCCATGCCGTACGGGCCAGTATTCCCGTTCGTTTTTTAAGATAGTGTGTGGATGTTTGGAATGGTCTTGATGGCTCTGGCTTTGCTGATGCGGGTATTGGCAGCTTTAAACGAACTGTACACAAAGCTATTCTATGATCTTGAATCTTCTTTTTTTCATTCTTTTGTTTTCTTCACCCGTGGGCTGGTTGCGTGGGGGTTTGTTAACCTCATGGAGTTTCTCCGTTCCCAAGTCGCCAGTCTGGTGTAATTTAATAATAAGAGTTTGGTTCATTACTCCAATCCCTCAACTGCGTGTACTCTGTACATTTACTCGCCTTCCTGATTCTCTATTTTTAATCGTTTGCAACTAATTTTACTTCACATGTGTTTGCACATTTCCACTTATTCCTTCGAGGATCTAATACTACTTTACTCACTGTTAGCAGACCCGTTCTGGTTGAATTATTAGTTTGAATCACTTAGAGCTATAAACGGTTGAAACAGCGCCGTCGGTTAATTAATACATAACCGCACGGCCACCTTGATCAAGAGCGAGGATACCAATTAAACGTCTGCAACAGCCTAATGTGTGTTGGCACCACAATTGAGCATCTCGCTCTTCAATTTAATAGTTTAACCCGAATCCTCTCTCCTTTTTTTTATTGTATGGTGCTAAATATATCAAACAGCAGAAGAGGTTTTCTCAGATGTGATCAACTCTGCCGGTACTCATTTAATCCGAAAGCCACTGTATAATTTGAGTTACTGTAATGAGATGCACATTAATTTCTTTCTGTGAGTTTTCGGTGATACCAGGTTTGACATATAAGCGTTTAAACTTCTGCTAGAGACAGAGCGTCTTTAAACAACCTATTCGTGCTCACTGTGCTGCGTAGCAGAGGTTACAAGTAAAGGCCATTTTTTACAAAGAGTAGCGTTTAATTTAGACACTACAGGGCTGGGGATGCTAGTGTGCCCAATCGACAAAAATAAAGTCTGAAAATTTGCTGAAACACACCATTGCTCATGCTTGTGATCGTGATAATGCGTGATGCACTAATATTTTGTGTAAACCATTTTCGCGCAAGCCAATGGGCCCAAGCTTATTGCTTGTGCACAGTCCGCTTTCACAACATGGCTCCCACTATCTCTTCACATATTCATTTGACTAATCGGATTTGAGCGATCTAACATAGCCTGACTTGACCTAACCCAGTTTAGCCTAACCTAGCCCAATGCTACCTGACTTTTCTTACCCAACTATGTAACTTAGGCCAAACTAATCTAACACTAGAACGCCTCGGTGGCGTAACACTATCACCCACGATAGGGGCAAATTCAATGAAGTCATTTTTGATGAATGAGGCTAGAGCAGAGCCCTATTCCATCCCAGGAATTAACTCTTCAATAATAAGATAGGAAAAAATAGAACGCCCGTTCTCCAGACGATCTGCCGCGGTGAGGCAAATTCACCGCGGTGGAGAAAATTCAACGCCATCATTTTTTATGGCCAGCTAAGTCTAGTTTTTTAGCATGGGTCACATTTAGGTCAACCCACCAAACTCCCTATACAAAATTATGAACATTGCTCAGCTCCTTCGACCACTTACTGGGTGGACAGACATAATAATATATGTATATGCACTTAAATCTTCAACGAAATCATTATCATCTTTCTCACTTCGTTCACGGGTGATTTTAAGTTAACCTAATCTAACTTAATGTAATGGGGAAGGTCGAAGGGCGTATGTCGTTGCATTAGAGCCTTCCGTAAATGGCGCCACAGTTTTGGATGATCCGTGATCGGCTGCAGCCGTACACTTCTCTGATACCAGTAGGCCTTGATCTGCAACACGGTCAAGTGTGGGGCTTTATCTTTACCTAACCTGAAAAACCCATCTTTACCTAGAAGGGTTTTGTCTAATAAAGAAACCCAAATTGGGACCATTATCAAAATAATAAATATAAAGTCGAATAATAAATACAACTAACGTTTCAGGAAACAAATCTCCCATTATCAGAAAAATCAAATTCAATTCTACACCTGCGAATAAAAATATTCTCTATTTCTAATGCAGTGAGGGGAGCATAGATGTTGTCGGGGGGGGGGGGGGCAAGTCCATACAGAGAATAAACAAAGCTAAGTGGAGGGGCCGGATGTCAGCACCAGTACAGTCAACTGATGAACCGATGTGGAATTAATTGTGGACTCTGTGAAGCAGTATAGCCGAGTTCATAATGTTAATTAATTAAATTAAAGCTGAGTCTTGTTCTGTGGATGTAGAGGGACTGTAATCTTGTGAGCTCGTTTGGATTGAAAGAGTCTATGATGGAGAAGTCATTTTTGCTGGAGGGATAGTTGCTTTGCTCAGCGAAACGTTAAATTTTATTTATTAGTTGATATTATATTTATTATTTTATCTCTGTCTAACTTTGAGCATTAATAATAAAGTGAAGGTAACGTTCAGAAGTCATGAACCCGTATATGTGGACAATTTTCTAAGACAGGTGCCAAAATTAATGTTGACTGGAGTTGCAGGCTGTCGGGTAGCGTGGATGCTAGGGTGGAAACTTTTACTGAAATAATAAATAGTGCGTATCGTAGCTGCTGTCCGTCCACACCAAGTTTGTTAGCAGCAAACGTCTCAATAAATATTGGTTGAGCTCTGGCTTGCTCTATTCCATTAAAATGAAGTCCAAATAATTCAAACTTACTAAAATGGGCATGATTTCAAATAATCGGTAACGTAGATATTGCAACATATTAACTACGGTCATTCGAAGAGCCAAATCAATGTATTATGTAAAGTCCTTCAATAATTCCCAGGGCAACATGCGCAAAACGTGGCACCGGGTTAAGACCCTTTTAGGTTACAAGTCGAGCAATAGAACGATAAGGTCAGTACTGAACAATGGAAACGAGCTAACAGACGATATCGATCTAGCAGAGTGTTTAATAATTATTTTTCTAGTGTTGCTGAAAATTTGGATCGCATGATACAACTTAGTGTTGTTTCACCCTCGACTACCTTAGGGTAACTGTTCAAAATTCCTTGTTTCTCCGTCCTACGACCCCAGAAGAGGTAGCTTGCGTTTTTGTAAATTTGAAAAATGCTTCAGCTGACAAAAATGCATTACCCACGAAATTGTGGAAGAGATTAGCTGGAACCCTAAGCGGTCCTATATCAAACCTAATCAATGATGCTTTCACTGTGGGAGTCTTTCCAGGCTGTCTCAAAGCTACTAACGTAACCCCAATATTTAAGAGCGGTAACCAGTTTAATATATCTAACTACAGACCTATTGCTGTTTTGCCTACTCTAAGTAAGGTTTTTGAAAAAGTCATTGCTACAAGAATTAGAAATTTTGTAGACGAAAATGACATAATAAATTCAAATCAATTTGGATTTTGTAAAGGTATATCCACGGTGGATGCAGTGTCGAGATTGTGCTGCTATGTAAATTGTTCTCTTGATTCAAAATCCCATACAGTTGGAATATTATCGGCTTTAAAAAAGCGTTCGATACGGTAAATCACTCCATTCTGCTGTCTAAACTCAATATGTATGGCTTCAGAGAAGTTTCCCATTCGCTAGTTAGGAGCTACTTAACAAACAGAGATCAGGGGGTAATAATTGGGAACGCGTTATCTAGTCCCAAGATTCTGAATATTGGAGTGCCTCAAGGTTTAGTCCTGGGTCCTCTGCTCTTTCTACTGTAGATCAATGATTTACCTAATGTCAATACTCAATTGACCCCTATTTTATTTACTGACGATACTACGATGCTCATATCGCACTCAAATTTCAATCACATTATTGCAACAGCTGAAACTCAACTAGCTAAAGTAAAAACATGGACCGTGGCTAACCATGGTATCCCCAAATGCTAGTAAACCTTATTCATTATTATTCACAAATCGAGCATGCAATATTGCAATTGACCGAGTTATTACATTTGATAATATAATATTGGATTTCCTAATGAGGTAAGATTCTTAGGCGTAACTCTTGAGGATAAATTAAAATTTTCTTGTCCTATTCCGTATATCTCTAGAAAAATTTCACTAACAGTTGGAATTATTTTCAGGATTCAAGATTCTGTTCCTGAACGGGTGCTGATTTAAATGTACCTACTATGGTTTAGTCTAGCCATATTTGTTATTCTGTAGTATTGTTTGCAGATCAACGTATTCAGTCCACCTTACATCACTAGTTAATATTCAAAAAAAGGTGGTGCATATAGTTACCAAATAACCGTACTTGGCGCACACTAATATGCCGTTTCACAGAACTAATATTCTCAAACTTAAGGACACTTACAATTTCTCCCTTGCTTGTCATGCGTACAAGAACAGGAACCTCATGTTCAGCACTGCTGGTCACAGGTTCAGCACCAGACACCGCGATGACCTGGTGCCGCCCTTAGCTAGGCTCACTTCCATGCAGCGGTCGGTGGCTTGTGCGGGGCCCCGGCTGTGGAACTCGCTGCCCGCGGGCGTGAAACAATCCACTTCCCTTTCTACTTTTAAGTAAAAATTGAAACTATATCTTGTTGATCGATATTTGGACGAGCTATAGGAAAACATTTTGTACCATTGTTGTTGCGCATTATGTCTCATATATACGCTCTTTGAGCTGTACGTGAACTGTGCGCAGCTCCTTCTGCTACTAAAATTGGCGGTTAGTTCTTGTACGGCCTATTGTTGCTGTTCGATGTTTGCGCCCGAAAAGCATCTATGTGCTTAAAAAAGGACTTGAGAAGCATTGTTAACCTGTCATATCACCTATGCTAACATGTGCTGTTTTCTCATGTGAAGTCTCTTAATAAAGTGAATCTGCATCTGATTATAAACTAACCTATCATTACATATTTCAAACGGTCCTCACATACACCAGGCGTCCCCATGTTTGGTGAGACTTTGTGCGTGATTTTCATATGTTTTCCTGACAATCAATTTAGTAGTGAAGTCATGTGTTAGCTTCGACATGATTCTGTTCTGGAGTTCACCAGATGTACACTCTAGAAGCTGCATCCGAAACACACTGAGGAATAAGCACTGTCTTGCTTGAATTCTTTCACCTATATTTCATCTGTTACACTTTGTAATTCCAAATTTCTAGACTTTTTTTGTCTATCACGTTTCATTTTCAAGTAGTCACGTACTGTACGTCCTGTTCCTTGTACTTCATCAGTGTCATGTCATGCAACAAAACGCTCGATGGGATCAGTCTCGGATAATTTCCTACAATGCTGTTCCTACGAAAATATTAAATACGAATATCTAAAAATCACTGACGTGCTGGCGAAATTCCAGTTGCAAGTCTAAAATCAGCGTCCAACGGTGACTTAGGAGCAGTTGTTACCCTGTGTAATCCCATGCCGTAATACTTCTATGAGGGATACCATGTAGCTGCCAGCTTCATCTTTAGCTTCACATACGGAAAAGGAGAGCGCAGCCAATCCAACGAAAGAAAAAGCGCCGCCATATATGTACGTACTATGCATTGCCAAAAATTACCCTACATATCAATATCCCTTTTATGAACAAACCAGAAACATTCCGTTTATCTCTCGCATCAGCCAAATCCAAGATGTGTGCGCATGGTATTTATATGCAGACGCTCCGAGCATAACAGTAATTGGGCAGACGGAGAAATCAATAAAAAATAAACAACTGCGCAACCATCCGTCATTATCAAAGCATTTCGTAAGTGCTGTGAAATGTGCGTGTGAAGATAATGCTGGGGATGAGGGGGGGGGGCAGCATGTATGCTAGTGCAACATCTCCAAGGCAATACGGTACCCACCTTGCAGCAGAGCTGTGTGCGAGAGTGGATGGCCGGCCCACTTCACCACACCCGCCACTGTCATACATAACAGCGTGTTCACCACACCGCACACTAAATACTCCTGGCCCACCACCTGTAACATACGTAAGGTATTAACGTCAGTCAGAGGGACTTCACGCAGTTCCGGCATACTGTGATGCATATCAAATATTATGAGGAGTATGAAAGTACTGTTTGCTGTTAATATATATCCATCAGGGGCAGCATTATATGCCTTTAATGCTTCTACGGCAAAAAAGGATGAATTCTCATAGCTGCGAAAGGATTGCTGAGAGCCATACTCCCGCCCTTGCAAGATGACTTCCTGTCACTATTTCACTGCTATACTTTTACTTATTGGTACCTGCACTTTCGTTTATATGCTATGATTATCAAATATGATAAACTCATTTCCGAACAAAAATTTATCAGTATATCACGTATTGTTATTTTTGAATCAATGTCTTCGAACCTGGAATTAAAAATGAAAGGCAAAAAAATCAAAATTACGGTCGAAAAACGCGTCTTCGTATTTAGTAAAATATATAATTGGTGTTCGTGGACTGCAAGTCACACGACGCGTTTAATAAAAATCGAATTAGGCCTACATGTCAAGGTTGCATTCCTACTAAAACAATATACTCGTTAGCAAAGCCATATTATAGAAATCACTTTACTCCTACCGACAGCAGTAAACAATCTAAGATACTTGGAAATAAATTATGAAAAGGATCATTATTGAACATGTTAAGTATAGAATAATCACAATATACTTACCGAGACCTGTGTATAAGAGGAAAATTAATCAACGAATAGTAAACAAGGCGAATTTTCTAAAAACATGCTAGATATAAAAAAAATCACTTCACAATTACCGACTGAACAAAACCAGCAATGGAAATCAGCAAACAAATACTACTAAGGCTCAATTTCCAAAAAAACATGCTAAATCTAAAAGAAAAAACTACATTACACTTACCGACGACAACAGTCCGACGAGGGACAGTACAAACGACGCAACAGAAGCAACAAATATGGCGGCGGTAACGGCCAGCACGAGCTTAGCTCTGATTGGCTGGCTGTGGTCGGCGTGTTCCAGGCGCTCGGTGACGCGGCTGAAGGACAGCTCTCGGTCCAGGGCAATTTTGACTTTCTTTGGGTTCTTCATAGGGCAGTCCAGAGATGTGGGTCTCGACGGCCCGTCTTCGTTGTCAATGTTTGTGGTCCGGTGTTGAGGACTCCCTTGATCCAAGGAAGAAACATCGTCCTCAAATCGGTCTGGTTTCAGCATCCTTTGTAAATTTAGATCGGAAAATAGTGACTTTTGTAATTTAGCACTGCGTTTAGGCATTAAAGGCACTCAGTCTGATTATACTCTTGTCAGTGTAAAGTTATCCCACACTTGTGTAACGGCCCACATCTGTAGCCATAATATCGAACACATCATTGCTGAAAAGCTGTTCATCTCAGTACTATTTTGAAAGAATACAAATATATAGAGTTCCACAGCGTTCGTATCGCCAAAGTCCTGTACCTAAGTGGAGGTTCTCCAAAAGATGTCTGCATAACTTCCAATCTAAATTCATTTTCAGTATTGTGCTTGCAGTCCGAACATGCAGAAGGTTGAAAAGTTTGAGGGATATTTAAGATTCGCGTGCTTATTTCACTTTGAGACCACTATTCTTTTTATGTATCGACACAATATCAAGAAAAAGAAAATATTACCTCACAGTCTCTGCACGGGGCAACTGGTATAAAACACGGTCCCACTGTCTCCAAATATCTGCATCACATATTTCTTGATAAGATATAATAACTGCACAGAAAATATTCTACTCAGAAGGCTTTGTTTCAGCACTGTGGTCATATCATCGGCTTGAGTAAAAAATAGTAAAGTGCGCTTTACCTGTAACGAAATGACATAATGTCCTTAGAGTTCGTAATATAAAATAATAATTATTGTTATAGCTGATTTAAGCCTAATTGTAAGTCAAACCACTAATCTGTGAAGCTATGAGCATGAAACGAGTAGAGAATGGTGTGCTGAGCGTACGCTAGCGTGACCAAAACAAGTCCATGCGCAACGTCACAACCAATTTCTCAGCAGGAAGTTGCCATCGAGAGAAGGTCAGCAACTTTTGAATGGTTATAACGAACTGTGACGTCACGCTTGGCTCTGCTCTGGCGTTCACGCTTTTTTCGATTTATTCCATGTATTTTGTTTACGTACTGATGTGTCAAGAGCAAGAAAGCTTGGCAGTACCACATTTTGGCTCGATGTGCATTCATAATCTGTCACACTGCCTTCTTCAAAACACCATTTGCAAATATAAGACTGTGCTACTAAATAGTAAGTTAATGTTTTACCATGGTTGGGCAATGAGTAGTTTCTGTTATATTTTTTTTCAATCAAACTGTACCGAATTTAGTATGGCAAACTCGTAACAATCTGCCAATTTGCTGTTATACTGCTTCAGGACAATGTTCACAGCTATAATTCTGAAAGGCTTTAAAACCGTCTTTACTACTTCCTAATAAATTTCTCATTGGTGAAAAATAATAGACATTTAAGCTTTATAGTTTTTAAGCTCTTTTCAGTAATAAGTCCTTTAGATTTTTCAGTTTATTTGGCCAAGCTTTTTATGATCTATGCGAAACTCGCTTTTAAAGTAAAAGTTGCTATAGGTTGTTAAAGATCGTCGAAAGCTTGGCAAATAAACTGAAAAGTCCAGAAGACGTATTACTGAAAAAAACTTAAAATTCTTTATAACTGTAATTAAAATAATTCTTTCAAACTTTTCACAAATTTAATTCAAGGAAAATGTCAGTCGAATGACTGTAGAGTTAGGCTACACTTCATCCTCGGTACTCTTACAAACTGTAATTAGAGCTTCGTAATTTAGTGCAGATATCAGTGGCTGTCGCAAGTCTTGCATCAGCAACGTTCAGTAAACACACAACACGCTGGGAACTGACCTCACTTGTTGCCATTTCCCAGCACGTAACTTGGTTCTTTGTGTTCCAGTGACATGATTGGGTTAGCAGAAAATGACGCTACGCACCGGTGGCTCCAGTTCGCCCTTTTCCCCGTTTGCATTGCAAACAACAATGCGTGCCGCAAACCGACTTCCTTCAGGTAATTCTTACAGATACCCGGTAAAATAAAGCGCCATGTTGAAACCACCGTGGTAGTGACGGAAGTGAGAATTTACAAACGCAATCAACCTTTTGAAAATGGAACTCTGCTCATGCTAGAGTATATTTTTCTGTTCTAAAAGAAATATTTGCCACTACCCAGTCGGAAATAATGGTTGTGATTACAGTAGAGCACCTATGATTATGGTCGACATCTTTGTTGTTTATTACCTCCGCCAAGGAGGATATGTTTTTGTCGTGTTTGTCTGTCTGTCCGTTTGTCTGTCTGTTTGTCTGTCACCAAGATAACTCAAAAAGTTATGAACCGAATTGGATGAAATTTTCACAGATTGTTAGGTACGTTAGGAGGAACAGTTGATTAACTTTTGGTGAAGATATGTCCATCCGTTTGTTTGTTTGTTTGTTTGTTTGTTTGTTTGTCTGCCTCATTTTTCTCGACGCTATAACTCAAAAAGTTATGAATTGATTTTGATGAAATTAACATGAGTTGTTAGGTTTATAACAAAAAGTTAATAACCAAATTTTGGTAATGATTCGCTTGTTCGTTCGTTCTTTTGTCACTGTTTTTAATTTTATGCTTGTTGGCACAATAACTCAAAAAATAATGAATGGATCTTTTTGAAATTTATAGGAGTTGTTAGTATTGCTAGAAGACATGAATGATCAAATTTTGGTGCAGATCGGTTTGTTCGTTTGTATGTTTGACTCATGTTTGTCATAACGTTTGTTAACAGTATAACTCAAAAAGTTATGAACGGATCTTCGAAAAAATTAAACAAGCTGTTAATAATATAAAAAGGCACAAATGATTAGATTTTGGAGTTTATACAAAGAAAATTATGGTTTCAGAGCCAATTTGAATTTTTTGCTACCGTTGCTTCACTTGTCGGAGGTATGCGCTCTCAGAGTGCTCTAGTTATCGATATATCCTCCATATTCTGCCATTTATGAGGTGCATTATGGTAGAGATGTGTCACAATATTCGACCATATAGCCAACCATAATTCCCGAACATAAATACCCAATTACACCATAAAGGTTTTAGCTGCACAACCATGATCTACCATAGTGAACTGTGAGAAACACCATTCACGACCAAAATCTACTGTGTTCAGCGAATGATACACCTACAATCTACCAAGATCAACTTTTTCAACTGTTGACATATTATGCCCTGGATGCCTGCTTTATTTGCTAATGATTACTTGCTTTTACAAAAAAAAATTGTACGTGAGAGTAAGGCCAGTAGCTCAGAATGGTGAAAGGCTTTAAACTTCAGGACGATGGTATAGAGCAGGAGCTTGAACCAGTCTGTGCAGTTAATGCACGTTTATATACAAATTCTTCCAACTCTAAGCTGGTATACAGCTATATGACACAGTTTAGAGGTAATCACTAGTCGATAGATGAAGTTTGGCCGTACCCTTTGTCAGGGTACGTAGGGCCAAATTTATCATGAAACTTGGCATTGCTTTCCATAGAGCTAATGGGAATAATTTGTTTATGAAACTCTACAGATATGAACCGAAGAAAATAAAAAGAGATGGCAATATTTGATCAAAGACTGCAATACTGTTTTACAAGGGTTACAACAAGTAGCTAAATAGAAATAATGGGTAACTACCCTAAACTTGTAAAGCGTTAATAAAATTTAGAAACATATAAAAATAACGTCAAGGCAGTTAATGTCCATACATACCTTACAATTTTTTGCAATTCATCGACAGAAGAGAAAAAAAAAACAGAAAATGTGCACAATTTTTGCACTATAACATGAATTTTTAGGTATTTCGCATTCAAACTTTTAGTCATACAATATTATTTTGGTAGTCATACAATATTATTTTGGTGGATTTTGTCGGGAATTTTAGCTATCTTCTACTATATAATAATTCACGTCGTGTATTTATTTATTTATTTATTTATTTATTTATTTATATATTTATATCTTTCCTGTCACGCTCTATGGGAATAAGATAGGAGAAAAT
>LQNS02276883.1:6185289-6197800 GCA_001587735.2 Parhyale hawaiensis | reverse complement strand
GGAAGCCAGCGGGGGTTTTCCTGAAGGGCTAACTTACTGCCGTCATTTATCGCACACGTGCACCAGTCATTAATAACCCAATATGCCGTCATTTACAATGACGGCTCGGGACACTAGTATTTTTATAATTCATGGCAACCCATACCTATTCTTCCCCAAAATAAGGGGAGGAATTCCACTCATGATTGCACAAGCGGAAATCCGCTGATAATGTACCTGGTTATGCTCTAGCATATGCTCTACCATATATAGTCTTCGAACATCCATGTACTACCATCTACCATATATAGTCTTCATACATCCGTGTACTACCATCGACCTACGTTTTCTGACCAGCCTTAAAAAACCAATCTTGTTTCCACCAACATCGACCTGAACATACTAAAATCAACTTAATGTTTTAGTCGATATATCTACCATATTGTTTCATCATCCATAATCGACCTCAATCTCTCATACACCAATATGTTTTACCATAGTCACAGCCATTATTTCCGACTGGGTAGTCAGGGTAACTTTTGAACTTAGAAAAATAAATAAACAAACTTGCAAAGTTTTTCGACTGGGTGTTAGAATTCCTATTAACGTCTTCAGAGCTTGGTAGAACTCATTAATGTGAGAATACAGAATTAATGCTGGTATTTAGAGGCACTGTAAACAGCGAAGGGGTAAAATATTATGTTTATTTTCTTTGTGCATTTCTTTGACAATATGTAGATATATTATACAAATTCATGTACTGAACTTACATTCAAAGTGTTTTAAACTAAATAACTTCGTAAAAAATTGGGGATTTAGGGCGTGCTTGATTAGGCTCCGAGGCGTCTTGGAGACTTGACTTGTCCGAAACTGCAGGCAGGTGCCGTCGCCTCGACCTGTTCAATTGAGCTTCAGGCGTTGACTCACAATCGATTGTCCTTGAAATGTGCAGAAAGTCAACCTTGTTCCTAAAAATGGAGTTGTCAGCCAGCTCAGCGTACGTAATCCTGTTGCTTCTGACACCGGCAGCACCGCAATTTCGGCGCGCAATTGAAAGTGCCCATAAAGGAACAACGCCTCTAATATTAAGAAGCATTACTTTGATTGCGTTGGTATCATATTAGATATCCCACATTTGTCAGAATAGCCCCATCATCATAAGAGTTAATTTCTCTTGTCTTTGCTCAGGTAAATTAGTTGTATTTGGCCTTGATAGCGCGGGAACAAAGAATTCATTTGGTATGCTGTTTTGTTTTGAGCTTAATGGGAACACTTTGCAACAAGCTAAACAGATAAATCAATGTCCTTTCTTCCCATCACGGACTGGAGTTTTTCGATTCTTATCTTAACGCTATTACAGCTTACTAGCATTTCATAATATGTATTCTTTCACAAATAGATTTCCTTTTCGGGAAGCAGAATTTTATAATTGCTAAGAAGACAAGGGCTGTAATGGAACTCATTTTAAGTTCAAGCTTTGGATTCTTTCATGAATCATCAGGGAGGTTGTTGATACCGTCAAATTATTCTTAAGACTAAAGATTGCTAAAGATAGGAGTTGTATCCCACATACAAATGAAAGCAAATTTCGATATTCAGATCATTTTGAAATATAAAGTTCCGATGGACTTGCGCGGTCAATATATATACATCACCAATCCCCTATACACTTAATGACCGCACAAGTTCATCGGAACTTTACATTTTAAAATGATCTGAATATCGAAATTTGGTTTCATCTGTATATGGGATACAACTCCTATCTTTATCAATCTTTAGTTTTAAGAATAATTTGACGGTATCAACCGAGGAGGTTCTAATAGAGAGGAGCGCACCCTCTCTATTCATCCCACGGGAGCGTTGTGAGTAAACTTTTCCCTTAAACTGGCTGAGTGGCTTATCCAATCGGAGAGCGGCATTGCCTCACGGAGCCTATATAGAAACGAGTCCTGAGCTCAAACTTGATAGCCATTAACCATCGACAAAATTCCGAGCGGATGAAAGTATGCAAAAGAAACTTGTGTCTTGTATACCATCTGATGATGAAAATAACAGGGTGTGCACTGGGATATAAATCTTCAGACACGATTGTCTTTGCAAAAATATTGAAAAACTGCCGGTCTGTATCTTCCTTAATTATATGTGCCGACCACTGCCATTTCAGAAACTTCATCCAATTTAAGGACTCCAAACGCCAGCTTCGATCACGTGACAAATCCCTGTGTTTACTCGCCCAGAGAGTGCTAGGGCTTGTTCCTCCTATTAGAAGCTCCTTGGTATCAACTAGCTTCCTGATGATCATTCATGAAAGAATCGAAAGCTTGAACTTAAAATGAGTTTCATTCAAGGAGGTTCTAATAGCAGCCTATATAGGAAGGAGTCCTGAGCTCAAATTTTTATAGCCATTAACCATCGACGAAATTCCGAGCGGATGAAAGTATGTGAAGGAAACTTGTATCCTGTATACCATCTGATGATGAAAGTAACAGGGTGAGCACTGGGATATAAATTTTCAGACACGATTGTCTTTGCAAAAATATTGAAGAACTGCCTGTGTGTATCTTCCTTAATTATATGTGCTGACCACTGCCGCTTCAGCCACTTTAAGGACTCCAAGCGCCAGCTTCGATCACGTGACAAAGCCATGTGTTTACTCGCCCAGAGAGTGCTAGGGCTTGCTCCTCCTATTAGAAGCTCCTTGGTTTCATTACAGCCCTTGTCATCTTAGCAATTATAACATGAATTCTGTACAAGAGGATAGTAAAAATTAGGCTTATAGATGCCGACTCTGTTCAACATAACCAACAATCTAGCGAGAGAAGCTTTGCACAGTCCTACAAAAACAAAACTTGCCTATATAACTGAAATTGATGCGGTTCTTACTTTTAGAGTTTATAAAGTTAGCTTAACTATGGATAAAAGCTCCTCACAGCCACAATTTAAGTTACTATATGATTACAGAAAATATATGTCAATATATGTTATTACCTCCGCAAGCTCCTCCAAGGAGGTTATGTTTTTGTCGAGTTTATCAGTCTTTCTGTCTCTTTGTCTGTTTGTTTGGCTACCTATCTTTTAGCAAAAACAACTGAAAAATTATAAACGAATTTTTATGAAACTCTCACGAAATGTTAGGTATATATATGAAGAGTAAATGAACAAATTTTGGTGATGATCGGCTGATCTATTTGTGTGTTTGACGAATGTTTGTCGGCAACATTTCTCAAAAAATTAAGAACGGATCTTCATAAATTGCAAAAGCTGTTATTACTGTCACAAAGAACAATATTTTATCTCTATGTTTTAATCCTGATAAGGAAATCATAGTTTCAGAACCAATTTGAATTTTTCATTAACGTTGCTTTACTTGGCGGAGTTATGCGCTCTCAGAGTGCTCTAATTTATATAAAAGTAAAACTTCTAGAAAGTAGAGCAAATGAGAAGCTATTTATAAACTTCAGTTGGCATAGAGTATGACTCCTTATAACTAAAACTCAAACTGGTACCTAGTTCCATCCTCTATAAATCATATCATATATCCACTTTCCACTCGCAGAGGAGACATTACCTCATAGAGTAAATCGTAATGTGTGTAATGATATAATAAAATGCATAAGAACAAACTAATGTTTATAGTACTGTCTCCGGCGCCTCTACTTTTCAACACAAAAATCCTAGATCTGTACCAAATGAAATCAAATGTCTTATCGTACGTTACCTGTTAACCAATTTTCACTGGTATCCAGCCGTAAGTTTTTCTGTGGAAAACACAGCTGGAAACACTTTACTTCAATGGAAGTTCTACTCAAGTCTTATGCGGCTGACGGTACCTTTAGATATTGTATAATATTGTCAATATTTAATATCAAAGAAGTTTATTATTTCTTTAGTGGATGTTACTGAATATCCCATCTGTACGTCTTGTTGCCTATAACATAGAAATATTTTACCAAAGCATCCGTAAACAAAAAAAAAAAATGGCGCACTTCTGCTAGAGGAAGAACGCTCAAGTTACTGTTTTAAAAAAAACATCTAACCAAAAGTGTTAAGCAAAACGTTGGCGAACCTCAGCAAAAACTTCTCAGTCAATACCATGAAAATACAGTTTGTATATACCATACATGTAGTAGCATATTTAGAAACATATATTATCTATTATAACCTGCTTTATTTCTCTCATAATGAAAACAACACCCTCTTCTCTAACGTATATGCTTGGTACTGAATAATAAAATGTATGATAAGATTTTCTGGCTTCTTATTAATTGTCTGCAAATACTTATGCTGCATTGAACTAATAATTTCTTTTTCCAGGGGACACCTACATAATATTATCATATCACATATTTCTTTGTCTCTTCATAGAACTTGCTATCATTTTTGAAAGCTGAGTACAGTTGCATTTAATTATAAATTAGAACAAAGGGGAGCTACAACTAATGTTTCTCCATACACAGAACTCAACTGCAACAAGGAACACAAAGAATTCCCTTCACAGTATGACCAGGCAGCACGCAGGTAAACATGGTCAGGTCATTCTGTCTGCCAAGCCCTCAGTTGATAAATGTGAAAATACTAAAACTACAAGACCGCCTCGCCAGGGTTGATGTGAACAAACAGACTATAGTTTTGTTCACTATCGAGGAAATGGTAAAGAAAATATGACCTACTTCCGCTTATGCTCCAATACTTTTCATTTGGTACAGACATCCTTATAACAGCGGTACACGCTAATGATGAGAGATAAACCGAGGTGCAAACGAAACCAGCTATAATTATATGAGATATAAAAAATTATATCTCCTGATGCACCTGTTAGGGAAAAAATATTGAATTAACGCTTTAATGTGCAGATATACGAGTTCGATTTTATTATCAGCCAGACTAATGGGTAAAGAGCTACAGTCTGATAATAGAGAGATCTTCTAAGAAATATTTTAAATTAGAACTTATCCTCTAAGACGGATGAAAGTTAATCGGCATCGTTAAATGATAACCAAACTGCACTATACAGGGAGTCCATTGGAGTTGCAAAATGTTAACCTTACTGAATAGTGCAAGAAAGTTCAATGGAATTAAATTTTTTATCTCATTTGCCCGATTTCCACAGTGCAATCACGTTAACTATTAAGTGCACTACAGATGATGGCTCTCCTCAGATATATTTAACGTTGGGAGAAAACTTCAATTTTTTAATGCAGGCTTTTCTAAGTTCGATAGCATAATAAAGATGACTAATGAATGCACCTGATATAGAAACTGTTCTCAAGTGCGATGCACTTTATGAGAAGCGACGCCACTAACACGGAAATGGATATTTTTTAATTGTGAGTACTGTACCTGCCTCTGTTGCAATACATTATAGTACTCATTGTTCATCAATGATATTTATTAAATCAGTTAGAAAACTATAGAACTACATTGTCACAAATGTTCAACTACTGCAACCTCTTTCCAATGAAGATATTCTTCAAAGTGTACGATGTTCTTTGAATAACTTCAAGAAGCGAAGCCTAATCATAAAGGTATCGACTGAAAGTACGTAGGTAAGCTTGTGCTGACAGTACAATCAGCATTGAATCTCGCTAGAAAACAAAATCTGTCATAAAAATTTGAAGGCAATACTTGCCCAATCTGCCCAACATATCATCTTTCACTCAAGTGACCTATTTACCATGACCCGTATAGTTCTCTTCCTATGAGATGTACTATAATTAACTGGTAGCTGTTTCATTGAACAGTCTTCATAAAAAACAATCATTATACCGACAGTGCGTCCGGGTATCATTAAACAAGTAGTTAATTCATCAAAAGCACGGCTATTGCTCTTGTACAGAAAGCTTTGACGGTATTTTCGATAACTCTCTAGTCTAAAAGCCTTAGAAATTTTGTCTGTTTACCAAATATTGTCATAAATAGGTACCTATTAACATATATATATACACTGAGAAAAATTTTGTCCCAAAATCGAAACACGGAAGTGCATCATCATGATGCACTTTAACTAGCTCCACTTTAATTACAGTAATAATCATGTATTATCTTGCATACAGTAATTACACCTAACAGTTATTCATTTCGCCTTATTGTAGAATTTAGAAGTGGAAATATTGAAGGGAAAAAGAAGCCAGCGCTGTGCGAAACCGAGAATCGAAGTCAGCCATGGAGAGATTTTTCATTCCTCCGCAGAAGGGACTTCATGTCCTGTTTTGCACTGTACCAGAGACATAACGTTAGAATTTTAGAATAATAAAGCATAATGAAATCTACGTCAGGTTTATGCACTGTATGCGAAGTAATGAATGTTTATTATTGCCATAATAATAAAGTTACAGTGCATCATCATGATGCACTTGCGTGTTTCGGTTTTGAGACAAAATTTCTCTCAGTATAAATAACAGACTCGTTATGACTAGCAATTTCAATGGGACCTTGAAAACTCTTGCGTGAGCTGATGCTTGGTTGGCAAAGATTTCTATGACTAAAATAGGTAAAAAAAAAATCACCAACTAACAGCCACGAGTATGTCTAGCGTGCAATATGCTCCGTCGTCCTTTATTAATTACACAGTGTTTGCTCAACATTAGTGTGGACTAAATTAAACAATCGCTAATAGAATCCATGACTGGGCTAGTAAATTGGTTGATAAAACATTCAATTCTCTAACACAGCGTAAAGACGAAGTAATTTAATCGCTAACTGTGCTTAGCACACGAGTGAAAAGCTGTTCTATAGCTCACGCAGGGCAAATCCAATGAAGGGACGACACTTGCATTCATACTCACAAGTTGAAGCGACGATGTGCGGCTCGTGAACTGCACATCCTCGCATCAAGTTGTGAGTATAAAAACTAGGGTGGCCCCGGTATAGTACTGTGTAATTACAATTGCAGGTAGAAAATGTACTGGACGTTAATGCAAATTATTGTCCCAGTAGAATATGCAAGGATGAGTCAGACCGTTCTAAAAGAAAACTCAAAACTCTGAAAAAATAATCAGTTCTTTTAGACTCAGATCGAAGCTGCTTAGAAGCAATATAGGGAACATCGAGGATCTGAACACAGAAGTTTACTCACTGCAACAATTATTCCCGTATGACGTAGTTGCCTGAAGTAGGGGTTGTTTTAATTAGTACAGAAAATGTCAGTATTAAACTGAGAGTAAACGTCAGCTTCTTAACAAAACTTTAGTGGAAGTCAACTACGATTAATGATGCATATCAGAAAGTCTATGGAATTTCTGCCGCTTACAAATAGTTAGTGGATATAGAGTTAACATGAGAAGGACGAACTGATTTCAAAGAAGAATCAATGACCCTGGGTCGGCCATCAGTAAAAGCAGGCCTCCATTTTTATTGAAATGGCGGCAAAGATTTTTGGAATTCCACATCAATCGACATCTTGCATTTCTATCATGTAAATTTATCTGCTGAGGAGCTGACTCAATGAGCTGAGATGTATAAGAGCCTAGCCAAGCTTAGCCATGGTCGCTGCTAACGACAAAGAATATTTGAAAAGACTCGTATAAAGGGAGGAAATGAGAGTAAATTCAAAGCAAATTTAAATTAAAAGCACGGAGGTCAGAACACACGGTGAAGTCCACTGTCTTCTGGGAATCAAAGGGCATAATTCAAATATATTTCAATTAGTTGTAATGGAGGCTAATAATGAAAAAATTAAGACAGCTGAAATTATAGTTGTAAAAATAACAAATAGGGAGGTTCAACCTAATTACTTCTGTTTTCATTGACACTCTTCACCACCTCATTGCTGTACGGTATCAAGAGCTGTTCTGTACAAATTTTATTGAAAAATATGGCCTTACCCTCCCTACAGCCTCAATCTCACTCCTTCAGACTTTATTTTAACCTAAAAGTTAGCTAACACTTAAGAAGAATATGATTTAAGAACCGAAACAACCACCTTTGAATACATTAATTTTGTTGGGGATGTATTGGAATGAGCGAGTGTCATCTAATCTAATACTAAGAATAACAGTCGTGAGTTTATAAATATAGGTATATATTCTGGTTCTAGATGACGTACATATTGAAGAATTAGATAAGAAGCAAATAATTTAGTTGAAATTTTATTACCCACGACGCGTTTCGCTGTAACCTCAGCTCATCAGGTGGGAGGATCGAAGATGGTGAAGCATGTTTCGTTGACATCATCAAAATTTCAGCGGTTATCACATAAATATGTAAATATGATACCGGTTGAACGAAAGCTATAAATGACAGTAGCCGAAGTGAGCAGGATGGACTTTGTTTAAAACACGAGATAACATTTGTATTAAAGAAAATGTCATTTATAGCTTTCGTCCAACCGGTATCATATTTACATCTTTATGTGATAAGCGCTGAAATTTTGATGATGTCAACGAAATATTCTTCCCATCTTCGATCCTCCCACCTGATGAGCTGATGTTACAGCGAAACGTGTCGTGGGTAATAAAATTTCAACTAAATTATTTGCTTCTGATCTAATGACTGGTACGCAATCTAGAACCAGAATTTAATACTTTGCGGCCATGGCAACAGACAGAAATTACAAATATATATATATATATTTATTCACTTCTCCAAAATGACATAGCCTGGGAGTCCTCCAATTTTCGAAACAATATTTATTTACATGCTCGGTGTCACGCTCTTAACGAAATAGATAGGCAAAAACTAGCTGTGGCCTTCCTGGTCATAATTTTCAATTTTTTGTTTTATGCTCAAAAATTGTCCTCAGGTATGGGGCTATAACGTCCCAAATTTTTAGGGGGCTAGCAGCACTAGAACCCTCCAA
The DNA here is from genome assembly GCA_001587735.2 of Parhyale hawaiensis. Lineage (NCBI taxonomy): Eukaryota > Metazoa > Arthropoda > Malacostraca > Amphipoda > Hyalidae > Parhyale > Parhyale hawaiensis. Next base: position 6,189,024 of record LQNS02276883.1, on the reverse strand, counting down.
AAAATGGGGGCAAAAAGGGTCCGGAAGGGGTCAAAAATGGCTTTTTCAGTATTTATTCATCCATACATAGCTTTTTTCATATTTTTATAAGTAAATGACGGATAAAAGGTATTTGTAGGTGGAAATGTACTATAGATAAAACATATCAAGTGCATTTCCACTGCAAACAACGCATTTTTTACAAAATTTATCCACAAAAATATAAAATTTGCCGCCCTGAAAAATTCAATTTTTCAGAATAAAAAAGAACGTAAGTCGATGAGTTTTTATGCTACACTAAAAACCAAGACAGTTTTGAAATTCTTGAAAGATTTCCTACAAAACAAAGAGGGGATATTACCAATTTCCTTTCAATTTTTTTTATTATATGAAACATTTTATGAATTCTTCGGTAACCCGTCTAAAGTCTCATGTCAATAGAAAACGAAAAGGAAATTGAAAAAAAACTCTTAGCGTTGTTAGGAATATTTCAAGGATTCCAAAACTGTCTTTGTTTTTAGTATAGCATAAAAACTCATTAACTTACGTTCTTTTTAAAATTTATAAAAAAAATTGAAATAAAAATAAAATATCATTTTCTGAAAAAGCTAAGGCCTAAACTGAAAAAGTTAAACGAACAAAATGTTTTTATTTTTCAATTTTACATCTTATGCGCAAATTTCCGAAAAATTGGTTTAACAATAAAAAAAATAGTAAAATTTGATAAGGCCCCCTTAATCATCGGCTAAAAGACTGTGCTGATCCTGAAAAACTTCATAGAAAACTGATAGGTAGAAAATATTCCATGTTGCTGATGATGGCACTCGAACAGAATATCTGATTCCGGTCTTTCTTTGACAAATTTGAACTCCACTCGATGCAGATGCATACAGCTTCTCTAAACAATCTCTTCCATCGCGATGTGTACTCTCTTCTGTGGTCTTCTCCATCCAAACTTCAGCCGCTTTTAGTTTACACTGATCGTCTTATTTTGACTGCATAATTATCGAGGCAAATGGTAAGATATTCTTCAGCGGTCAGCACGAGCGTAAAAACCACGATGATTTCTTGGCAGCGAATGGTTTTCTCCATTTTAGGTTCTTCTTTCAACAGAATAAGTTTTTCCCAGTCCGAGTTATATGCCACCCTCGAGTATGTTGGATACAGACCTCCATATTCATTAGAAGCAATATCGACTGTGGGCAAAGAATATTACTAATAGTTAGTAACAACGAATGCAGTTCTTGCTGTTCCAGCTTCTCTTGCCGTTCTCGTGGAGCCTGATATTCATTACTTTACTCTACATTGAAATTATATTTTCTTTTGGTTTACGATGCACACATTTTGTAGCACCGGCCTATATTAAGCAAATTTATGTATCTATCGTAGCGTGAATTTTTTCACGCACGGGTCCGCTAGTTGGCAAATAAAAGACTGATTAAAAGAATAGCAGAACTTTCTATCTTGCCCTCCTATCTTTAAATTATTTCATGACGACAGCCTACTGTAGAAACTTTTCCGGAGGTAATTACCTCTGCCAAGGAGGTTATGTTTTCGTCGTGTTTGTCTGTCTGTTTGTATCTTTGTCTGTCTGTCTGTCACCAAGATAACTCAAAAAGTTATGAACCGATTTCGATTAAATTTACAGGGATTGTTAGGTATATTAGCAGAAACAGATGATTAACTTTTGGTAAAGATATGTCCATCCGTTTGTTTGTTTGTTTGTTTGTTTGTTTGTTTGTTTGTTTGTTTGTTTGTTTGTCTGCTTCATTTTCTCGATACCATCACTCAAAAAGTTGTGGATGGATTTTTATGAAATTGACATGAGTTGTTAGGTATATAACAAAGAGTATATGACCAGATTTTGGTAATGATCCGTTTGTTCGTTCGTTCGTTTGTCACTGTTTTTAATTTTATGCTTGTTAGCACAATAACTCAAAAATAATTAATGGATCTTTATGAAATTTATGAGGGTTGTTAGTAATGTTAAAAGACATGAATGATCAAATTTTGGTGCAGATCGGTTTGTTCGTTTGTATGTTTGACTTATGTTTGTCATAACGTTTGTAAAACACTATAACTCAAAAAGTCATGAACGGATCTTCAAGAAAATTGAACAAGCTGTTATTAATATAAAAAGGTACAAATGATTAGATTTTGGAGTTAATACAAAGAAAATTGTGGATTCAGAACCAATTTGAATTTTTTGCTACCGTAGCCTCACTTGGCGGAGGTATGCGCTCTCAGAGTGCTCTTGTTTTGATCTAATTCCTAAAGTATGGATATTTCTGAAAAACTCACCACGAACAGTTTATCTCGGATCTTTGTTTGAAAAAGTATGTTTTGAAACATGTTACCCAGAAGTAGATGTTTGATACATTTAGAAAAAGCCTTTTGTATCTGTACAAGATAAAAAAAAGCTAAGGCTATCTTTGCTTAAACCGAGGGAAATTTTAATGTTTTTTATAAGCTTTTAAGCATAATAAATACATTATTATTCCAAAACCAAAACATGCTAGAGCATTATCACGACACATTCTTACAAACTATATTGTAACTATCATAATAATCATATGTGATCTCAAATACGAATACTCCTAACGAGGTACTCCTTTTGCCTAAATTATAGTAACTGGAGAGTCAGTTCCTGAAGAAAGAGAGAAGCAAGCGCTGTGAGAATCCGAGCATCGAACTGTTTCATTCCTCCGGAGCACAGACTACACCTCCTGCTCTGCACGCTCCCACTATCATATCTTTAAAATACTATAATAACTGAAGCAAAATCTAATCTATGTTAGGTAAATGCACAGTACACGAGATAGTAAATGATTATTATTATCATGATACTCTTTGCAAAGTTAATGAAAGTGTGTCATGATTATTCATATTCGGGTCTCATGATGCACTTGACACATTGATGATGTAGTTAAGTGTTTCGGTTTAGCGGCAAGTTGATGCTGCACCAAGGTGCATCAATTCCCGGGAATATTACGCAGTTGAGACGAAACTTGAACTTACAACAGCGGTCCGCATGGTAATATGGACCGCGTCTTGCTTCATACGTTTAACAATAGTGCGAAGCTTTTTTCATTTTCTCTTGAGTTAAGTTTTTTTTCTGACTGCAGCATTTGTTGCGATGACACCCCGAACAAAGCAGGAAACGCATGCGTACATCCAAATTTTTCTTCGTGAAACACCTAATGCTCATCAAAAATTTTCTCAGTATACTAGGTTTATAAACAATGCATATTCACTTACATGGAACTATTCGATCATTGATTTCTGAAGATACGACTCAACATGTTTCAATAAACAAATAAAAGTAACAGGCGATTAGAAACTTTATAGTTCGTGGAGTTAACGAACTGTTTCTTTTTTTACTTCAGTGAACATGAGTCTAAGTTTCTTTCTATGTATAGGTAATATCTCTATCTATTTATTAACACACTTTGGAATGTTTTTACTCACATATTGTTTTCAATGAGCCTGATTTTTTTGAAAAAAAAAAATTGGAAACCCATGGTATCCAGAGTGACTATTTACGATGGATCAAGGCATGGCTTACGGGTCGGCAACAGCGAGTGAAGCTTGAAGGAGAGTCGAGCGAAGGGACACAGGTTTCATCAGGGTTCCACAAGGTACCGTGCTTGGCCCACTTCTGTTCTCAATCTACATCAATGATCTCGATCTTAACATCCGTAGTAAAATCAGTAAATTTGCGGATGATACAAAACTATGTCATCCTACAACGAAAAG
>LQNS02276883.1:6161773-6177968 GCA_001587735.2 Parhyale hawaiensis | reverse complement strand
AGAAGAAAAATAAGAAGCAAATAAGAGAAGAGGAGATTCCGCACCGGCCTAGAGGCATTACGCAAACGTATAGGTTATTGCGTGAATTCTTCACGCACGGGTCCACTAGTTAAAAATAGTTTACTACTCATTGGCTCGTTCAGTGCTGGTCCAGAAAATCATCGTTTGGGGCGGAGCCCCACGTTGTCACATTCACAAACCTGAAGTTATATTGAATAATATACTTAGGCGAATACTACGCGTTAGACGTAACGAAAACGATGTGCCTTTAATGAGTTGCAGACAAATGTACTCGTCTTTACAAATGTTGCAATTTCAGGATGTTGACAACTATTTATTACTTAAATATTTCCGATTTGTTTTTTATAATCATCCTGAAGTATTTCTAAAGTATTTTAGTCCCCTTATTCCCCCAAAAAAATAACGAAATGAGACTTTTTGTTCTCAATCTCCCAGCTGTGTGTGTTGACGTTGAGAAACGCGCTACAGTATTTCAAATTGCAATGAGCCTCAATAAAATTCCTGAGTATTTATTAGATCCCATTTCTGATTATGTTTTTAAAAGACGTTTTAAAGAATACGTCATGCAGTTGTATAAGCTTTTGCTTAGAGTTGCCCAAAAAGTTTGTTAATCTTTCAGTAGCTACGCAGATGCATTATTCTACAGTGTATTACTACTTTACCAAATACTTGTAATGTATCAAATGTGCCTGTGTGTAATAAACCTATCAAACCTATCAAATTTACACGCTCCTAACTTCTGTCAATTTTGATTAAAAAATGAGAACCATTCAACAAGCTTTGACACTTGATCTATCGTTCTTTTTTGCGAACTGTAATAATTAGCACCGTAAACAACAGCCGCTTCCCGAGGCCATATTCTTACTGATGAGTTTAGTGCAGTCAATAGCTCATAGAGGACCGAAGCGTACGTCCCGGCTGCTCTCTGGGAATGGATATAGTGGTCCGTCTACTGCCAGCCAACTAATGCAGCCAAAAGTTAGTAATGCAGGGGCCACACTCGACATTCCTCCTCGCAACTTAACGTCAGGATGATCAGCTCGTACGTCTTCGAGCAGCAAACTTGTTGCTAGCAACAGACAAGTTGTGTCTACGCGGCGAAAGGTCGCTTGAGGTTTTCTATGGGCAACCAGTTGGTCGTACAGACGCGTAAATCGAATTTGTATTTACTGTGTGGGAGGTTTTTAAACCCCTTTGTATATATTTGTTAAGTGTTTTTGAGTTAGGGTATTTTTCTACTAAATGTCACAACATGACATTCAAAAAATTATTCCCGTCTTCATGTAGAATGAAGCATTCTAAGACTTTTTTCCTGAATGACGTTTTCGTCGGAAATGTTTAGCTTTCGAGAGATTTGACTTTGAAGTTTCCATTGATTTTCTATGGGAAAAAAGTTAGGTCGGTAAGGTTAGGTAAGGTTAAGTAATGTTAGGTTAGGTAGGGTTATGCCGGGGCCACATATGCATTTATACGCCCAACCGGTTGCTGAGATGAGCACTAGGAGGTTCTCATAGAGAGGAGCGCACCCTCTCTATTTGTCCTACGGGAGCGTTGCGAGTAAACTTTTCCCTTAATCTGGCTGAGTGGCTTATCCAATCGGAGCGTGGCATTGCCTCACGCAGACTATATAGGAAGGAGTCCTGAGCTCAAATTTTTTTAGCCATTAACCATAGACGAAATTCAGAGCGGATGGAAGTATTTAAAGGAAACTTGTATCCTGTATACCATCTGATAATGAAAGTAACAGGGTGAGCACTGGGATATAAATCTTCAGACACGATTATCTTTGCAAAAATATTGAAGAACTGCCTGTCTGTATCTCCTTAATTTTATGTGCTGACCACTGCCAGTTCAGCCACTTTCAGGACTCCAAACGCCAGCTTCGATCACGTCACAAAGCCATGTGTTTACTAGCCCAGAGAGTGCTTGGGCTTGCTCCTCCCAAGTAGCTTCTATAGAGAAGGAGGGAGCCAGTAGCCTAGCCCGTTGAAGCTCAAGAGTCTCTTATGGCTGCAGCCAGTCACTTAAGCACCAATCGCATATCAGCAATTCGGTTCGTCTGCTGCTCCCCCGTGAAACTCAGTGCTCCCCCGACTTTTCCACCAATGAGCGTCTTAGCCATGGTTGACTCGCTGGCAAGTCTGTAACTGGGCCACAAAGCTCCCTCCTTCTCTATTGAAGCTCCTTGGCTCCTCCCATTAGAAGCTCCTTGGATGAGCAGTACGCGTGCCGTTTCGATATATACATAATATCGGTAGCATAGATACTAAGGCATATATAGCGTTCGAGTCTCGCATCCTCGCATCAAGTTGTCTGTGTAAATGCCTAGTGTGGCCCCCGCATTAGGTTAAGTTAGGTAATGTTAGGTAAGGTTAAGCAATGTTAGGTAAGGTTAAGTAAAGTAAGGTTAGTTTAGGTAAGGTAAGGTAAAGTTAGGTAAGGTAAGGTTGGGGATGGTTAGGTTTGGTAAGGTTAGGTAAGGTAAGGTTGGGTCAATTTTCCGAATCGACCATTAATGGAATTTCACAAAACAAAATATGTTTTTATGTTGATGCCACACGCTAGTAAAAAGAATGAGTATCGTCATCTTTTCGTCCGAACGCAAAGAATTTTGAGTTATTAATCCCTCCAGATATATGATATGTCCGAAAGTTAACTAACTGTACTTGCGGAGTAAACTGAAGTAACGGTAAACATTTTTTTACCATTTTAGGCAATCTCAAAGCTGTGTTTACAAGAGTTCAACATACCTTTCGGTCGAAAAGATGACGATACTCTTTCTTTTGACTAGCGTGTGCCAGCACCATAAGACTAATTGGACAATTCTAAGGGCCAGTTCACACGTCCCTCAACGTAACGTGTTCAGTCAAGCTGATGGACACGGTGCGTAATTCGATGGAAGCAGCAGCAAATGCGGGAGACGTATGGATGAAGCACGTCCGATTTTTCAACGACCCGCTATTCAACTTCTGTAACAAAATCGTTAATTACTAAATTTATCCTTTATAGCGTTTTCAAATCATCAGCAAGTCGACAAAAATTATTTTTATCGTCATTTAACGATCAGAATCACGCAGGAAAACTAGTTGAGCTGAAAATGTTGTCGCCACAGACATGTGCCATCTTGGATTTGGAACCCCAGCTGATCACTCTCCGTTGATTTCTTTGTTATCGGTTTAGTAGGCCATAAATATTCTAGAAAGAGGCTGTTCCTCTTAAAACCAGGCTATGAGATTATGAGATACGATATTACTTCAAAAAGACGCATAATACTGTTTAAACAAAAATGTAAAGAAACGAGATCGTAAGTAAACGTGTGGCGCCATTCATTTGAATGAAGGCCGGTTCTACGTGTGGACAGCGACAGCAGAAGTTGACTCACGACTGGTGTTCATTTTCGGGAGCCAGCGCGATACTTTGAGGGACGTGCGAACTGGCCCTTAGACACTTTTCTTCCATGACGTTTCCGTCGCAAATGCATGTTTTTCTAGATATTTCACTTCGAAGTTCCCATTGTTTTTCTATGAGAGAAAGCTTGCTTGCTAGCGACCTAATAGGAACCTAACCAAACCTGCCTAACTTAACCTAGCCTAACCTTACCTACCCAAACCGTACCTAAACTTACTTTACCTTAGGACCACAGATTTGCTGTTGTATTGTATTGCATCTTGATTTAGCGCCATGAAAAGAACTGAGGAAATCGTCCAGAAAATGTTTACCCAAGTATAAGCGACTGCCTGGCACAAGTTAGAATGCTTCGCATAGGTTAAAAAAGACTAAATGAAACGATTTTTATTCACCAAGAAAACTTTGTATTATAACAAGTTATAAAGTTGAATGATCTACATACATAAAAGCACAATAAATTGCAATTGAACAATTTAATGAACAGTGTTCATACTCAATCGCAGTATCGCCGCTGTACCGTCGACATCGTTTCTAAGTTCTTCTACTGTTCTGTGTTCTTTTTGTGATCGCAAACTTTATAAAATCAGTCTTCAATTGTGTTATGAAAATAATAACGAAGCATTGAAGTTACTTGCACAACACGATGTTCTTCCAAATAAACCAAACGTGTCCGAAGTGTAAAGCAAAACTTAAGTATCGTCACGATATGCACTATTATGTAGGCCTACCTATAAGATGAAGGCAACTGCTGGTTTTCGACTGTTAAGGGTTAGTAATCAAGCTCGTTTTGCTGTTAACTTTTATAACTTTTAAAATAACCTAGCTTTGGTTAGGTTATGTAAAGTTTGGTTAGGTAGGTTAGGTTAGGTGCATATGGTGTTTCCAGCAAGCCAGCGAATTATTACCATAGGAAAATAATGGGAACTTCAAAGTCAAATTTCTAAATATTTCGAAAAACGTGCATTTGCGACGGAAACGTCATGGAAGAGAAGTGTCTTAGAATCGTTCAAATAGTCCAGAAATATAATTTGCTTTCGTAAATTCCGTTATGGCGATGACACACGCTAGCCAAAAGAACGATTATCGTCATCTTTGCGTTTGAACGTTATTTTGAACTCTTGTAAACACAGCTTTGTGTTCGCCATTAAATGGTGTGAAAATGTGTACCGTCAGTTCAGTTTATTCCGCAAGTGCCATGAGTTGACTTTTGGACGTATCGTTATGTCCGGAGGGATTTATTACTCAAAATTCTTGGCAAGTATGTGCTATTTAAACGGGCACATCAGCACATTCGGACGAAAAGATGATGATACTCCCACTTTTGACTAGCGTGAGTCATCGGCATTAATTAATGGTCGATTCGGAAAATTGACCTTAGGTTGGGTAAGGTAAGATTACGTAATGTTAGGTTAGGCCAGGTTAGGTTAGTTTAGGGTAGTTTTCATCTCTATGGGATCACCGGTTATTTTTTCCCGTAGGAAAACAATGGGAACTTCAAAGTTAATTATCTCGGAAACTAAGCATATGCGACAAAAACGTCATTCGTCGAAAATGCTTTAAATTGCTTCATATTTCCTAAATATATCACTATTTTTTTCCGATATCGACTTGTGACCTTTTTAGTATAAAATTACCTTACTGAGCCTACGAAGTGAGATGAACTCAAAAAACTGTCCACAAATTTGTGCCGTTTCCGCTGATCACTGCGAATTTTCGTCGTCAAATCGCAGCTCTGTGCATTTTCGCGGGCGTCCATTTTGTTGGATATTTCCGCGCGATTCTATCTAGGCTGCGGACAAGGTAGGTTCACCCGCAAAACGAATAAATTAGGCGTTCTATGAGGCTCTCGTACTTTTTTATAGACATTTTAAAAGCTTTTAAGTCTCTCACACTTCTATTTCAGAGCAAATTTGAAGAGAAATATGAAACTTTACTACAGTAGTGACATTTGTAAAGAATACTGAGTTGACGGTTAACATTTTATTGATTTTATGTGAACACAGTTGTGTTTTTGTTAGATAAAATAAATGTTCGAACACCGTGCACGACTTCTGGGAAACAGAAAATTACCGAGTTACTTTTATTTGACAATCGTATTTGGAGGTGCCCTCCAAACCAGTCGTTTAATTCGATTAAATGTATTGCCGTGCCCTCGAAAGCAAGACCTCGTGGTCAAGAAAAGTAAGAAAATATCAACTTAAGCTCGTTTGGTAGAAGGTACGTGAATAACTGTAGAACGCTATAAGTAGTATCTTCATGTACAGTGATTGCTTATTCATAGTTGTGTCGATACTAGAAGTAAAAAAAAGTTATTACTAGTGACAAAAACTACAGATTCCTTGGATCAAGGATCGTGAGTAACGAAGTTCTGCATGTGGAGCAAGTGCTCGGTAGTCTGGACGGGACTTTGTATGGCGGATAAGCAGCTTCCCGTCGCTAGTGTGTCACCTACAGCCGTTGCAATTCTCAACAAAGAGTTCTGAGTGAGTAGTGCGTTGGTCCTACGCATGCCTAGCGTGGCCCTTGCATAAGAAGCGTTGACCCGATTATAAACACCAGCAGCTGTGTACGTACTGTATGCACTTGCCAATGCTCACGCACACCCTTATACAGTATACACAGCTAAGCATGTTTACATATTCTCAGACGCACTTACATCCTCACCCTCACGCATATTCATGCCCTGCAGCACCTAGCACCTAAGCACTTCCATGCCGCACCTCCATTTACTGCCGCTGCACAGCACACACACGTTAGACCTACAGCGCGCGCACCGACGTATCGACCAGCAAATGACATGCAGGCCCATCACGCTGTGAAGTGTGTCACAGAGCACGGAAACAGGTCACCACTTAATGTTACTGACTATCGTGAACAATTCCTTTGACGAACGACTTTGGCACTTCAAAAGTGCCTGGCAACTTGTCAATTTTAAGCTGTTTAGGTCATCTTCGAACCAAGCCTGTTATTCGGTTTCTCGCTTAGATCCCTGTTCTATGTATAGGGAGCATTCGCATCAGGAATGGTTGGGGTAATATGAGAAGCTCGCTGTTTACACCGGAATAGACCAAGCTACGCAATAATGCTCCTTGGCTTTCATCCGAAACGAGGCGAAACTGCATCAAGTGTGCTTTCCATCATCACTGATATACGACGAGTTGGAGGGGTTGTCGGTACTGCGTGCTGGCTTTGATCCTCGCACAATATTGCCTTCTAGAGCGGTAGAGCAACATTGCTTTGTCATTGAGTAGAATCTTTTGTTTATTCCCTTTACGAAAACTGATAACTAAGCTGATTCTTATTTTTTTGTATACTAGTATAATCGGCTGTAACTGTAAAGAATTTGTGACGATACTTCTCCATCCATCACAATCTGTAATTAATTTTCTTATACATATATGATGCACTGCAACTGCCAACTTGAAGCAACATAGGAGATATCCAAGCTAAGCCTAAATTCTGCTGAACAACGCCAACCTTTCCTGCGGTGATAGGCTGAAAAGCAAGTCTTTTTTTGGCCCGAAGTCGACATCGCTCCTAATAAAAGTTGAGCTCTGTATCCGAGATACTCGATGATGTCCTCTAAGTTGGGAGTTTTCTGCTCAAGGGAAAAGTTGTTCTGCTGAAAGAACAACCCAAATTGAAAAAATTCTCTGCTGCCAAGATATCCTCGTCTTCTTTACCCGCCTGCTGACCGCTGAAGAATATTTGCCATTAGCTCCGTAGATTATGCAGTCAATTAGAGCATCAGCGTGAACTCAGAGCAGCTAAGTTTGGATAACCGAAAACTTAGTAGAGGGTACAAGTTACGCTGCATGAGAGCGCTAATGTATCTTCATTAATCGAATTTCAATGTTGCTAATGCAAAAACTACATTGAGATAATATTCGTTTGCCCCTCATCAGCAACCTGGGCTATTTTCTGCTTATCAGTTTTCAATGAAGCGCGACAGGATGACCACAGTCTCCAAGCAAAGAGTTTAGAATACAGTAGGAGTGGAAAGTATGAGCACATTTTTACCCCAATTTCCATCACCCTTTGTAGCGATTCTACTTTGAAGCTTACCCCAAGAAACACCGCTTTATACTGCAAAATTTATACAATACGAGCACTTCTCCCTCCCCTAAACATTTAGGCTTATGCATTTATTTTCCATTTATATCACTGATTTTTTCTTTTCATTTGCAGATTTTGATTCTGCATCCCAAAATAAATCTATATATAGCATATCATACATAACTTGATGAAATGACGTAACAAGAAATTTTATCTACAATATAATAAAGACCAATGTGTATTTATCTGTTTGTTTACTCATTTTCTGTCACGCTTTAGCAAAACAGGCGGAAATTAGTCTAGGCTGGAGACTCTGGTCGTCTTCTCAAGCTCCATTAGAAACCAATAGATAGAAAACAGGCCGGGTTGCAGAAGATGGCAAACGTATTTTAAATAGGGACAATTGAACTTCAAAAATGAAGATATTGCAGGCTTAGTCTAATTCGTGAGATTATTAACTTCTCAATACATCGAATTTATGACAAAGTATCGTGTAGCCTCAAGTCTAAATGCACTTCTTGCATTGCTGAAGTAGAAATCTCAGCATTGAAGATATCTGCAATGAAGCTTCCATTGACACTCTCATGCATCTTGATTCGTAGTTCCTTCCCACAGATGATTTCGTTGCTTCTGCTATCCTTTCAACTTTGATGAAATTGTCGACGAAACATCTTTCAATAACCAAAAGATTATCGGACAAATATGACACACTAAGGTATCTATGATATTAAATCGAATCAATTCTTTTCAGTGTAGCTGAACTGACTGCAGAAGTAATGAATTATTTTCATGTCAGAAAATAAGAGTGTTGATGCTCAGTAATTAGGGTAATTAGGATGCCGTGAAGCCTCATCTGGATGATCTTTAATGTTGGCAATTGCATAAGGGGGAGCATGGTTAATGAAGAAATATCAACACAAATTATTCGCTGTCATTTTATGACAGCGCGGGCATACTAGTGTATAATGTACCACAAATGTGTTTAAGAAGCAATTTTGTGGTAGACGATTACCTGTTTCCCCCCCACACCCACACACACACTGCGCATGTTGCAAGGAATAGCTGCGAGCTCATTAACCCGGAATTTGATATTCAGGTACAGATAGACACAGAAACATAACCTCTGTAAGAAAATACCACAGCGTGAATAGAAAAGTATTTAAAGTACGAAGAACCATAAGCGACTTAATGGTAACAGAGGGCAAGCAAAAAAAAAGGAAGTACAATTAAAACACTGAACATGTATGATCTATTTGTCAAGGACACCTAATGTAATCCGAGTAAAGCAAACTCCGCCTAAAACTCAACAATCTTAGCAAAGGTACACCAGCACAAACACCCGAAGCACTTCGCTTAATATAAGCTCCTTGCTGAGGTCATAAAATAGCTAGTGAAATTAAAACACCGTCAGTAAACGTCAAAAGAGAGCGAATTAGAAGAACTTTTATAGTAAATGTAGCACTGCTCGAGCAAATATAGCCTGCTTAGCAAAGGTGACAAAATTTGAAAAAGCAAAGCGTTGCGCAACAGGGGGCGGGGGACAATCGCACTGCACTGGCGGATCTGTGAGCAACCACTGGAGTAAAAATTAAAAAAAAAAAAAAAACACTGGACCGAAGTTTTACGGGTCTGCAGCCTCTTTTTTTTTTTACCCCCGTAGCTGGAGGGCATAGCTGTAAGTGTCCATCTCCGTTAAAGCTTATTTTGATCAGTTACTTAATTTACTTCATGAGTTCTATGGCCTACATGCTACAATATAGGCCCATCGTGTTTTATCTACCGTATTTATTCTAACGATCAAATAATCACTATCAGTGCCTACTCGATATCTGTACTCTTGTATCAATAGTACCGATATCAAGTACCTGGAAGCAAACATTTTGAGCTCCGGTAACAAAACTGTGAAATTATGGGGGCCTGTATCGAGGACTACCTATATTTGTATTGTACGTATCGAATTCTTAATGGATAAAAAGCCTTTTCTGCAACATAAAATTAAAGTCACCTTGATCACACCCCTGCTGGGAAACCTACACCACACACTGGTTCGTACTGCAGATACATATAGGCCAATTGATCCCAGAGGATTGTACGGCTGCAGTCGATCACAAATCGTCAAAAGCTATGGCGCCATCGATGGCAGGCTCATATGCAATAACCTGTGTCTCTGCACCCCATTTGTGGCTAGGGTCAGTACACCCGCAATAGCTTCGCACACATCAAACGCTGAGTTAGCACGTGAAGTTCCACAAGAACTCACCGTCCTGACTGCTATAGTCGATCAAGCGACATTCAGTATGACATCAACAGTCTTTAGCTTACCGATACCTCGTGTAGCTGAGCCTTAGTGAAATAGGATTAAGCAGCGATACAGCGCTGCCGTTGACACAAACGGAACGCGCTTCCGACAGCGGCCGTCGCTTTCTCATTGATTTTAGTGAGTGCTGAGTGACCCATTCAACTGCGGGTCTCGCTGCCAGAGGCCTATGCTCCCATGTTACCTCTTGCGAGGTAATAATTGCTTAGCAACACAGCTGAGAGGTGTAGCCCGTTGGCTTACCCACTTGGAATATGCAACATTAAACAACTTTCACTTGGCAACACATAGCGTGTTTGTCTGATGTTGTCGCAGTCAGATATCCCTGCAGACTTTAAGTTACTGCTTTTAATTCTCAAAGCTTGTTTATCAGAAAATTTATTTGGATGTTTCATATATAGGTCATGTAACCTTCAAGTTGAGTACATATCAGCATTAAGCCTCATTTGAATCCATTTAAAAATAAGTTTATATTTTGTGATATATTTTTATTATTTTGTCTTCAGAAGTGGACCAAGAGCCCGAGCCATCGTCGTGTACAATTGGAAAACATCGTAGAGTCTGAATCCATGAACTCAATTGTATCTCATGTCAATATTCACGCTGCAAGACGTATCAGTCAGTGAACTGAACTCTGTCAATCGATACGCTTGTTTAAAGTGCTGATAGTCTCAGTGTAAGTGCTGCTGCAGACCGTAACATTATGCAGGGCACTGTTACATTACTTTATTTGCATTCTGTGCAAGTTTTAATGCAGAGTTACTTCAGTTCAACCGAATGTTATAAATTTAGTTTGACATTATTTTATTTACATCGACAATCTGAAGTTGTAACCTAGTTTATAAAATAGCTAATAATGTAGCATAAGGTCAGCTTCAACTTGTATTTATGTTGAGAGCCGACTATATGAACTTCATATCCGCAAATGAGAACTTATAAATAAGAAAAGTAAACGCACAATAGGTAATGAAGAATTCTATTTGTCTACGGTATTTACGTTAAATATTACAGTATATACACTACAGTCTACCACTGTCAGCACCGAATGATATTTTTATTTGCTTACAAGTTGCTCACTGCTAATAAAATCAGAACACAATGAAACATAAAACCTAGTGAGCCAATATGCTATGGAATGACCCTCAAGCTGTCACTGAACGAACGACTCTTTTTATGACATGTCACCTCCCAGGCGCCATAAAGTGTGGCATGGGGAGCACTTCCGGCAAGAAAATATAGCGGACGTGCTTGTTTCTCCGTGGGGGGGCTTCTGCTCAAATTCCACACTGATAGTCTTTCATCGGTATATGTACTAAGCATGAAGTAGGTAAGTGTGTGGTATGCGACACAGGATACCGAAACTTATATAGTTTTCTTATACAGGGTGAAATATCTATCTCTTTAAGAAGACTTCTATTCTATAGAATGCTTAGAAGTAAAATGGTGACAATATCTTGTTCTCACGTAGAAGTTCAAAATTTCAAAGGGCAGTTTCACAGGAGTCAAATTATGCGTATAGTTGTATAGAAATTGTATGCGGCAATATAGCTTAGCAAAATGGTCCTCAGATGTGCTTTAATTATGGTAAGTTAGTTGAAGATTTTACTAAATACATGGTCGAAGGACATGAGTGATATTTGTTTCAGTTGCAGGATATAGATTGGTGAGTGAATATTCGAAAGCCATGGTAACCTGTAAATTTCACAAACGACATTAATATAATTCATATGAAAAGTTCCAAGCGTGGGCACAGGCCCCAAACTCAGCTTGACGAGTTACCGCGAACAGGGAAAAAAAATTCAACCGGTACCGCTGCTGCCCAAGCAGCCCCTCATTGCTTGATAGGACCTCTCTGCAGGACTCAAGCATCGCGTGTTTCTGCAGAGTTTGTAATGCGGACTGTCTGCAGGAATTTGATGTGCCGAGCAGCCGTCTCTTGCCTGCAGTTAAGCGCACGCCAAAATAATGATCGGCGTGCTGCAGCGCCCCGTAATTTTGTTCCGGGAAGTGCAACTCAATCCGGACACATCTGGGTTGCAGGCGCCGGTCTCTGTTGTGTCGCACTGCAGGCTAACTTAACTGGGATTGATACGGCACTGGCTACATGCAATGTTTATCGTGCATTAAGATAATATGCGATCATACCAAACAATTTTGAGTCGTAAATATTTATTGGCAATATACTAAATAAACGCTTCCAAACAGATGCAAAGGTTTTATAATTATACATATATATTGAAAAATAACCCTGAAATCAGCGCAAAAGACGATCACCCTACACTCAACGAAAAATCCAAAAAATGCTCCCAAGAAACAGTTCTATCGTGGAACCACGGATCGTCAAAGAACTATAGCGCCATCAACGGAAGATTCTTATTCAGCAGCCCGTGCCCCCTAACCTCCCCATTTCTGGGAAAGGTAAGTGCCCCACAGTAGTTGTGCATACATCTCAACTACTGAATCAGCGCGCCAAACGCCACAAAGCTCGCTTGCCTATGTACACTTTTGCAGTGGTGAGTGTAAGGCAGAGTACTTTTGGAGGTTTACTCTTTCCCAAATCCCTTCGTTCTAGGCGGACTTTTCGCTCGTC
Organism: Parhyale hawaiensis; assembly: GCA_001587735.2. Lineage (NCBI taxonomy): Eukaryota > Metazoa > Arthropoda > Malacostraca > Amphipoda > Hyalidae > Parhyale > Parhyale hawaiensis. The sequence continues at coordinate 6,165,576 of LQNS02276883.1, read as the reverse complement.
GTGTCGAATGACTCCTAGCGCCTTGGACCTGGTATATATAGCAGGAGCTAAGGGAGTGGAGGGGCCAAGGGCCCAAGAAAAAAAAAACTGAAATTTGGGTTGATTCTCGAACTTGCAGCATCCAGTGTTGCAAGCTCAGCACTCTAGGCTGCTGCTACCGTGGGCCGGTGTTTGTGATTTTTGGGCCAACCATTTGCTGGAGGGTATACCATCGCATATGTTTCTCTATAATTACTAAGCATATCGCTGGATATCACGTACAGAGCCAGAATTGTGCGGAGCCAGAGCAGCTAATTTCGATAACCACGTATTATGCCCTTGCGTTGAGTCGCCGAATGGAGTTCGTCATGTATGCTAATATACAACATCACTACTTATCATTGCGCTACAATTAAGTTCTGATGCCAAAACTGAGACTGAACACTTGGACGTTGTCGTCTGTCAGAAAGTTTCATAGCTAATGTCTGTCCATACAGTGAACAACAGCTAAGCATCGTAAGATACAAGCTAAAGCTTGTGGTCCATCTACAAGTTTTGCAATTCCAGCCTGCTATCTTGTCTCATCTTAACCCTAAATAAAATTCTATGCGTTTATAGGAACCAAAGTTATAAAATCGCAACATTTAGTTAGGAATACTTTGGTAGCAAAGACTACTGGTAGATCGTAACGTGCTACTAGGTATTCGTATTACATAAGAGTATTTATTCAAATAACCCTTTCTCTGATGGTGCATCAAAAATGTAGCGTTTTAGATATTGCTAGTCTTGCTTGAAAACAAGGCTGACTTATGATTTCAATGGCTAATTAAGGAAAATATCAGATTCACAATGTACAAAGCACATGTAGTTTTCCACTTCAGGACCTGAGATATAGTCGAGTCAGTAGTACCGGCAGGTGGTTGTAACACTGATACAAGGACGACCTAAGTGACACTTTATTAATCATTTTGAGCTGTGGCAATGAAGAGGCAGTAGGAATATGAGTTAAAAGTTATGACCGTGAAATGGCTGGGATCAGACCTACTCCTGACCCCGCACGCAGAGGCTCGGGTCGCTGCCACCCTTAAATTAGGAGGATTAGGCCATTCAGGACATGAAATGTTCACAGTGGCTTTTATGGATCCTAAAACTGTCAAAATAATGGCACTCGGTTCCAAAATTGACTTAAAAATGAAGAATTGTCTCCAAGCTGCGCAGTGTTATGCCTTACTTAGTTAATATGATAGTAATAAGTTTTTGCTACATTTATTGAGCATGTCATCTCATCTTTCTTTTTTTCTTTCTTTTTTCTTTCTTTTTGGTAGCGTACTAGTGTACAGAGGCAGTACATGCCGAGTTCACAGCAATCACTTTCTTTTCACTCAAGATCAAACTTGCTTCTTTTAATATTTAGGGATGCTTCTTGATCCGCTGTGGAAAACTAATTACCTCCGCCAAGGAGGTTATATTTTCGTCGTGTTTGTCTGTCTGTCTGTTTGTCTGTCTGTCTGTTTGTCTGTCTGTTTGTGTGTTTGTCTGTCTGTTTGTGTGTTTTTTCTGTCTGTTTGTCTATCACCAAGATAACTCAAAAATTTATGAACCGATTTGGATGAAATTTGCAGGGATTGTTAGGTATGTTAGGAGGAACAGTTGATTAACTTTTAGTGAAGATATGTCCATCCGTTTGTTTGTTTGTTTGTTTGTCTGCCTTATTTTTCTCGACACTATAACTCAAAAAGTTATGGATGGATGTTGATGAAATTAACATGAGTTGTTAGGTTTATAACAAAGAGAAAATGACCAAATTTTGGTAATGATTTGCTTGTTCGTTCGTTCGTTTGTGACTGTTTTAATTTTATGCTTGTTGGCGCAGTAACTCAAAAAATAACGAATGGATCTTTATGAAATTTATAAGAGTTGTTAGTATTGCTAAAAAACATAAATGATCAAATTTTGGTGCAGATCGGTTGGTTCGTTTGTATGTTTGACTCATGTTTGTCATAACGTTTGTTAAGAGCATAACTCAAAAAGTTATGAATAGATCTTCAAGAAAATTGAACAAGCTGTTAATAATATAGAAAGGCACAAATGATTAGATTTTGGAGTTTATACGAAGAAAATTATGGTTTCAGAGCCAATTCGAATTTTTTGCTACAGTTGCTTCACTTGGCGGAGGTATGCGCTCTCAGACTGCTCTAGTTTGTATTATAACTTTCATCAACAACAATCGTGAAATGAATGCATACTATTTTATTTGTTATTAATATTACCTCTGACACAGAGCTTATGTTTTTGTCGAGTTTGTCCGTCTATATGTCGCCAAGATAACTCAAAACTTATAGGGAATTTTTATAAAACTGAAAGTTATTACTAGGAATGTTAGGAGGAACAGATGAGGAAATTTTGGCGAAGACTTTGTTTCGTAGTCTGCCTCTTTTTTCTCAGCACCTTAACTCATAAAATTAGGGACGGATTTTATAGAATTCTATCACGAAGAGTAGAATTATATCACTACGAGTAAATAACCAAATTCTTGTAGTGATCTGTTTCTACATTTGTTTGTTTATCTCCAAATTTGTATTATATTTGTTAGCAATGTAACTCAAAAATTTATGAATGGATCTTTACGAGTTTTACAGGAATTGTTAGGAACGTTACAAGACATAAATGACTAAGTTTTGTCATCTGTTTAACTAATGTTTGTAAAAATATTTGATAGGAATATGATTCAAAAAGTAATAATCGGATCTTCATGAAATTTGTAAGTATTGTTAGAAATGTTGAAAGACACAATGAAAATATTTATTGATGATTAGTTTGTGCGTTAGACTAATGCTTATCAAAATATTTGTCAGAACATAACTCAAAAAGTTACAGACGGACTGCAAGAAAATTACAGAAGCATATATTACTGTCATAAGGCACAAATGACAAGCATTTGGGGCTGATAAGGAGGAAATCATAGTTCCTGAACCAATGTGAACCGTTAAAAATTTTTTTAACGTTGCCTTGCTTGGCGGAGATATGCACTCTCAGAGTGCTCTTGTTCCTAATGTTTTTTCTAGTTTTTCTTTCCTCTGTGTTCTGTATGACTGACAACTATAACTAGCAAAACATATCGTGTAACAATAATGCGGCTAAAATACGGAGACTCTTACTATGTCCTTGCAAGAAATGGAAATCAGAGCCTATAACGAAAAAATTTTCAGAACTCGTCTTTACTAGATGGCCATTTACTACTTTAGAGCTCATGATACCTGAAGCGCATATTACTTTTAAAATCACCTGCAGAGCTCAGTGTGAAAACTCGTCTCACCGATAGCCTCGCATGACGTTCAGACCACGTATTTAGTGCTCGCAATACCAGTAGTTATTTATCACATTCTGTGCTTAATAGAACACATGGGTACAAAGTGTGCAATTACTGGTATTGATATGTCGATGATCGAACACAGATAAGGGGTACGAGGGGAGGGGGTGATGCGTTAAGCAACTCTGCAATCAACCTAAATACGGATACGAGTGACAGAGTATAATGATACGGACTCCCATGGCACAGCTAGGGTCATGGTTGCCCTGGGAAGAAAGATGCACTTGAGGTATCAAATTCGGTCATTGCATTATATATCCAGAGTGTCTAGCTTAACGAAACTCTCTTAAAACGACATTTACCGATTGCCAGCTGATGCAAATACATATATATTAATACAGCTTGACTTTAGTGCTGCTTTTGATCGCGTGAATCACCTTGGGCTGCTCCATAAGCTGAGATTAATGGGTATTGGTGGTTCAGTTCTCGCGTTAATTAGTCAATTTTTATCTAA
>LQNS02276883.1:6118326-6142050 GCA_001587735.2 Parhyale hawaiensis | reverse complement strand
GATTGCCATGGTCATGCCGCCTTCGACTTCGCGAGTGCCTCTGGTTGTGAGCAATTGGTTGAAGGTCCTACCCATTTGTTAGGAGGTGTTCTTGACCTACTGATGACTGATATTTCTGATCTGTTTGGAGTCTCAGTGGTGTCTCCCATTGGTTCTTCTGACCATGGTGCCCTATCTACGACGCTGCAATTCGAAATGCTCTATCACATTTTTGTGTCTGATTTGTTTATTATTACACTCTGCAAATCATCGCAAAGTGTTTGGAGGGCTTTACATTTGAATATCAGCTGATTTATTCTATGTACTCTGTAGTACCCACTCTATAGAATCTTGGTTAAAGGTTATACTGTAGTGTGTGAAGTGAATAGTTGAAGACTGCATCTTCATAAGCTAATGTATCATAAAGGGTTTTCCTCTCAAATATCAGTGGGTTTTGTGTATATGTATACTGTAGATAACTTAATTCATATAAGCTTGTACAAAGATGCTATACTGCAGTTTGTGAAGTGTATAGCTGATAAAATTTGCCTTTAGAACATATTTGCTAAGTTTCCGCTATTATGCAGTGATATTATTTTCACGTACGAAAACTCATACATTACGATATTGGCATAATATTTTTGAATTATGCAAATGAGGCTTTGCCCTTCTGTTCTGAAAGTAGCTTAAATGGATTCCTTGAGTTACAAAACCTTAATTAAGAATATTACAACACCCATTCATCACTTTCAGAAGAAACGATAAGCTATTTTATATATTAAAATGGCGGCCATATTGAATTTATACATAAGAGGATTTGCCGTACTGTACTGGAAGTAGTTTTAGTGGATTCCTTGAGTCGAAAAATCCAAATTTTGAAATTTCTAGCAGTCGATTATCACTTCTAGAAAGAGTGATATGGCTTCTTGTCGAATACCGGCGGCCATTTTGGATTAATGTCAATATATCAAAATGCCCATGGGTGCCAGGCTGGCATCACTTGGATTCTTCGTACATAGGATCTGAACATCAAGAAACCACATAAATTATCGTATGGACAAAAAAAAATCCAGGTGCAGCCCACTGGCTGCCGGACTACGTCACTTTGACGTGAGTATGATGAAAGAGTCACATACAGATGGCTACCCTATGAATGACTTTAAAACACTTTTTCACCATTTATCATGAAAACGAGAAACTGAACGTTCTATAGTATCACTTATTTATCTAGATATTACAATAATAACAATTCGCCTTGACATCATTCTATTTGTATCAACTGAGTGCTATAATAAAAACCGGCGTGCTTTCTCACGCACACTGTATTGTGTAAGGGAAAGAACACGTTCTAAAATTCGGTGTTATATGGAAAGCGGTGTATTTCACCTCACCAAACCAATGCCGTGATTAAAAGAGTCAATTTCTGATGGTGAACAAACTGCGAAAGTGCGAGTCCGTGACCGTTCTTGACGTAACGCTTAGATTTGTCTTGGTCACGGGGGGAGTATATTGTGCTCAATTTACTTTCCAGTGGGAACCCACAGCGTAAAAGAGCAGACACCGACAGCTTTGGAAAATATGTGCGCTGATGCTTTAGAAAACATGGCTGCTCAACACATGGAACCCTTCACTAAGTATACAATGAGGAGCAATCCTATGTGTACGTTAGCTTAAGAACCAAGTCCAAGGTAGAGCTGATAGAAAGATGCAATCTCTGAGCTGAATCTCAATCGGAAATTTTAAAACGATCATCCGATATTATCCAATATTTCTCTCTATATACTCGCACACAACAGATATATGCTTATGTAATGTATGTAAAAGTTACGTGTAACGAAATCCAACACGAAAATAAAAACCACAGTGTAATTGTCTGTTCATGTTTCTGTTTATATTTCAGCTCTTCATTTGTCCGTTTTCTCTTTCTTTGTTATTTTTGTTCGCTATTTTCGGCTTATCTACTGAGTTATTAGCTTATTGCTTTTATCGGCTAGCCTTATATTTATTTGTATAACTATATATGTATCAGCTTATCGCTGTATAGCCATCTCAATACATGTGTTTCATTTTTATTTCACTTATTCATCACCCGCGAACGAAGTGAGAGAGGTGATAATGTTTTCGTTGAACATTTAAGTACATATATATGTCTATATATATATAAAACACGAGATATAAGAATATATATACTTGTAAAGGTATATTTGTAAATGTATATATTTCGAAACGGGCTTTTAGATGGCTAAGAATATTCATGTACGTCCTGTTAATTGGCCTTCTGGTTCGATAGAGATGCCAAAATCCTGACAACCTAATGGCCTCAATCTTCACAAAGTGAAAAAAAAACTATAAACGCCCTGGATTTACGCAAATTTGTTCTCATTTTGAAGGAAAATCAGTCTACGTTCCAACGCACGCCCACCTCTCCATAGTTAAACGGAAAAATTTTCTTGCTGTCATCACCCACCCCGACCATGCACCGTAGTAAAAGCCCCCTTACAAAGAGCTCTTACCCCGCCAACCTTGTAGGTTAGGTAATCCAGGACTGGTTCCCGTAGTGAAATATGAAGTTTAAGACATAGTGAACCCGTATAAAGACCTATATTTGACATAGGACATTAGCAAAACAAGTCCTGGCCCTTAACATGCAAGGTTCTCGGAGGGGGTGTACCTCTATAAGGCCAATGCGACACTCATATAAATATATATGTAAACATATTTGCATGTCCACACAAAAAAGTGGTAGAAGGAGTTGAGCAATGTTGATAATTTTTGTAGGGAGTTAGGTGGGTTGACCTAGATGTGACCCATGCCAAAAAACTAGGCCTAGCTGGCCATAAAAAATGACGGCATTGAATTTTCCTCCACCGGGGCGAATTTGCCTCCACCGCGGCAGATCGTCTTACGCCAGGAGGCGTTCTATTTTTTCTGCGTTATTATTGAAAAGCTAGCCACTGGAAATGCGGCTGTGCCCTAGCCTCGTTCACCAAATATGACGTTGAATTTGTCCCTACCACGGGTTATGGTCTTACGCTACCGAGACGTCCTATTTTTAACTAATTTGGCTTCGGAGAGTTTTCTGGCTACGATTTTTTTTTTTTTTTGACTGAAGCGTATGTATTTAGTTTGACTAATCAATAAGGTCTTCGAAATATTTAACAGCCTTTTTTTATTAGGCACAGAGTTGAGCTAAGAAATGCTAGGGATGTCACGCTGTGAACTATTTTATTTACATTACGCCGATACCTGCTTACTTACAAGTTCACTCGTTTATCCGTTTATTAATGATAATTCATCAATATAATCAATATATCTGTTTAGATTTCTACTTATGAACTATCTACCTACATGCATCAGTTTTTCTGATAATAGATCTGTCCATAGGCTATCACCCTTGAAAGCATTGGAAGTCTGTCTATGCACTTGGGTGTGTGCCCGCGAAAGCTTAAAACTCAAAGTGATAAATGAAACTCGGCATGGAAATATTTAGAAAATAGTCCACGGATTTTGATATGCATGTTTAACTTACTTTTTCAACTTAGTTGCTGTGATCAATGTTATACGCCAAAGAGCTGATAGATTTTACAGAATTACCCAATTAAAAAATTCGTTTGATAATGGCTTTTAATCACGCTTAGACTATAGTAAAAATATTTGATAACTATGCATTTCTCAGCGTGCAGCCAACTTGCAAAGAGAGCATTGACCTTCAATATGATTCCAGCATGAGACATTCGCAAAGAGAACGCCATTGTTTTAACCGTGAAGTGTGGCTGGAATGCTTACTGCACATGCAATGGAAGTCTTAAGCAACAAATTAAGAACAGAATAATAGGGAAGAGTAACTGTAAATAGTTTACTCACTTTGGGCTGTATTTATTTTACTAGAATGAAAGTAAAGCAAGTTGAGAGTAGCTGTGATAAATGAGTCCTTCCAATAACAACTGACATACGTAAAATATGTTTAGATATGACCAATATCTAAAGGTTATGCTAGAATGTAGAGTAAATGCTTGAATTTAGCAATTAACCAACGGCTCCAGCCAAAACAGCAAAATTACAAGTTCAGTTTTAAATACTGCATCCTGTGAGAGTATATGCAAGACTATTGTATTCGATTAGGTATTAAACTTTTTCTGTCATCACTGCCATGCATATATTTGATGTATACGTCAATATGCAACCTTTCTATAAGGCATAAGAAAAGAGAAACAGGAAAACCAAGAAGATTCAAAGCTCACTCATAATGCTGCGTAAGACGAGGGAGTCACTTCTTGACGCTGCTACAAATTAAGGTTGAACGAAGTAAGGTTGTGTTTCTGAAAGGCTCAAGGGTAACCAATTGAATTTCAACGTCTGAAACTCAATTCAACGGGTTGAAGCCGGCGCACCTACCCGAAGTTTCAAACATATCAAGCCTCGAAGGCTTGATTTTGGCGCCCAATCGAACATGTCCATAGTTAAAAAGCTATAGTTCAATACATTATCAAGTTGTTCACGGAGAAGTGAATTACATAGGCGATGAACGCACGCAGGTTTTAGCCAATAGTTGCATCTATTTATTCGATTATTTATACGAGGGCCGCCCTACCTCCTTCTTTAGAACTTCCAGTTGGTCTGCAGCCAGGCATTGCAACAAGTAATATCAGCTGTTTATAAATCGAGAAGCGGCGTGTCCATGTACAGCTCCACAACACTGAACTATTAACGGGAACACGGTTTATATGGAACCAAAGTATGCAGTATGTTTGCAGCCATGCTGCGCTGATGAAGAATGATGGTGAACTTTTCTACTAGGATCTGCATCATTAGGTTTTCTTAACCAGTCAATGTATATAGGAAAGAGTTTCAGCAATAAAATTGCAGTCACTCAGTTTTAAGAACTGTTTCTGAGTTTTATGACAGTCGTTAGACGAAGTGCCGGTAGAAAATTTTCTTCAGTTCCTTACAGTACGGAAATTTAACCGTGTCATTTTCTTCGCTTCTCACACCAGTAAAAACACATTAGGAATAGTACGAAGGGTTATCATCCGCTAATCAGAATATTTATTAATGTGAGATTGTGTTTAGTCTAACATTTGTAGTGATGATATTTGACACTGCTGTTACTGTCATTCTTAGAGACACCAAAGAATCAAAACCAGAGAGCTGCTTTCAGAACTGAAGCAAGTCACAACCTTCCCTTTCCACGCGTCCATCCACACTGAGGTCTCATGAACTCGGTCACTGGAGGCCGACATGAAGGGAGCCCATAACGTTCCTGTCGCTCGTTAACAGCGGTCGCCACTTCCAGGTCTGTCAGAGTCCCGAATGAGAGAATTTTGTAAGCGCCGTAAAATTTATAGTTCAGGGCACATTTTTGCGGGCCTTGCAGAACTGTTATTCTAGTTTTTTCTTTGTTAATGCATGACCGGCTAAAATATTGTTTATTTATTCATATTTTACTAGAAATAATTTTAACTTTAACACGATACAACCTAATCTATAGCATAGTACGTAACCATACTTTGCAGTCGAAAACTAGTGTATAGCTAGCAATGAGTATTAGTTTTGCTCCTTTGGAGCAAGTTTTAGACGTTAATCAGAAGCATTTTACCAATTAAACGACTTTAAGCCTAACCTTTCACAGTAATATCAAGTTTCAGACATTCTTATGTGTAATTGCTTTGGAATTAATGCCTGGAATTTATTCCCATGCAGAGCCACCAACGGTTAAGCGTCAAGTCCAAAAAAGTACTAGATAGTGAAAATAACTAACATTGTTGAACTGTCCAATCGATGATAGAATGCATAAAACGAGCAATTCAATGGCTTAAATTCTGCAGGGATAGCCCTCGAATATTAGTAAATGATATTATGTCACTTACTAGTGGGTATAATCTCAACCGTTATAGCAGCGCGTAATTGCCCAATTGCTTGCTATGTATTATGTAACCGCCGAGGTGCTTGAATAACGTAGTACTACTTGAAAGGAGCCAACTAGCTCTTAGCAATTGTAACAAAATTGTTATAAATAAGCTTGCTCTTCACCTCGCTTTCTATAACGAAACAGCTTCAGACGCCAATGAGGCCTTTTGTAACTCTGTGACAACTTTCGTATTTGTAATGGGAGATGAGCGTTTGTTTAAGATTCATTGCGTAGAACGAATTGACGGTGTAAAATTAGATATCAAGGAACTAGTAGGAAAAAACATGGTTCTTTACAGAAATTCGTAGACAATTATTCGATTACTGTAGGAGGCAGCATATGATAAGTATTGATAATCGGCTATAATTTTCCGATTGGGCTAAAACAAATGCAGACTAAGCCTTGCTACAGTGGTGGATTGACTGCGTATGTGTAAGTATAGTATAGTATAAGATGACCTGAGAATACTAGAAATGCAATTGGTACTCTTGTGCACCGTTTTAAATACCTAGGACCCAGACAACTTTGCCTTAATCAATTTGGAACCCTATAACAGACAATTACAAGCGTAAAACATTTATCTATGAGTGTATATTTAGCGGCGTTGCATAATATAGGGCAATTGCCTTACAATTTCCGACTGGGTTCGAATTAGAATATTTCAAAAAGAATATTGTGAAAGTGAATAATTTAATAGTTTCTGTATACATTAGCTGTAAAAATGTTTCTTAGTGGATCCGAGGCAGTACACAGAGGTCTAAATATACTGGCACATTAACACAACAAAAATTACGAGATGCCAGTTCACTAGTATTTTACTGTGCATTAAATATAGACAATAGATGGATCAAGAGGCCCACCCTCAAATAGGAACCCAAACCTAGATTTCGGTCTCTCTGAACTATTGCCACAGTTATGCACAAGGAAAAAACAGAAAAGTTAATGGGATGTGTGTGTGAAATTTTCGTTGCAGCGGATTGGCTATCGTGCTGACATTTTACATTAAGCCCAGTGCACACTACAGTTGTTTATTGCCCGTAAGTCTAGTACAGAGTGTCCGAATATTTTATTGTTTCCTTGTAAGCATCACAGCATGTTTGCCAAAATAGCTCTTAAAGTGTTAGTCCATAAGGTAGTAACGCAACATTCGGACGCGTGACAGGCTGTTATGACATCAAAAGACTATATTACTAGTCTAGTCATATTTTCGAAAAAAATTATGCAATATAAGTCTGCCTTCTGAAGTATGAAAGAGCAGCTTACAAGTTGATTTACGAGCTGCTACGGTGGAAAAATCTGAAGCTGAGGAGAGTGCTGCTCCCAGTGTCTGTCGGTGCAATTTTTGGACGTGTTAACTGTCTGTGCTTCGCTAACGTGAGTCCCGGCTGGTCCCTGGGAATGGGCCTGTAGGTCCGTCTACTGCCAGCTACCTAATTAAATTTAATCTTATCTAACTTCAGCATGTAGCCAATCGGGAAGTTCTGTGAAGTACGAGAAGAACTGGCGCGATGTCCAGTAATTCGATGCTGGTGCAGGAGTATTTGCCCGTTATCTTGAAGGCGATCATCTTCAACGCTATCCAAGAATTCTGCTGCCGTATGTAACCTGATTGTAGCCATTCAGGTACAGTGGATTCCGCTTAATGGGACCAACGTGTAAAATGACCAACTGCATAATGTGACTAATTCTGCTGGGACGAAATCAGCCGCGCTATGTACAGTATACATAAAATAGCTTCTTATTGTTTATTGTCTGTTTATGCAGACCAATAATTTACTACTGCTAATTTGCTTAGAAACAAGATATAAAATACTCAAAATAGATTTGATTTTTAACTATATTGAGCTGTTTCATACTCGGAGGGTTTCGTAAATTAAAGTAAGCCAATATTTATTGAAATCGACTAATTTTCGAGAATGTTGCTCTTACTACCAACGGCTCGCATTAGCATCGCCTCTATTTCACCTAGTTTTTCAGACTTTGATATAAGAAGTGTCGACCTATTTAGTGCCCGTAAATTAATAACATGTGTTTTTTTTTTTAAATTGCGACAGAAAGAATGGTGATCGAGAAAGTGTGCTCATTTGCCGACCTTTTAACACAGACTTACCTAAAGTTGTGAACTTTGCTCATAATGACCAGCCGGTTATATTGGGATAATAACTTGATGCCAATGTCGTCCCATGGATAATGCGCAATCCACTGTACTTCAATGTTTATATCAATTTCCCCCTGAGCAGCTGTGTCCGTGAGAGATGAATTCGAGCATTTGGAGTCAGCGCTCGTGGGACTTGATTACTGCGCACCTGAGGTATTAACTTTGTTGGCTTACGTCAGAGTTTTTTTTTTTTTATTTTATCAAATCTCTGCAAATGAGGGCGAATTTGTGTTTTCCATTATGGAGATAATTCGAGGGCTTAGAGCCAGAAGTGGCTAGCTATGTCCATTTTTGGTGAAATCGGGTTCCCCTCACCAAAAGAGTGCTATTGAGGAATATTTGTAGTGTCACGGGTGTCTATGCCATATCTCTTCATTAGGAAGAGATTTGGCAAGAAAATGTATGGCAAAGACACCCGTGACACAAAAAATACGCCTCACAGGCACTAACTTTGTGAATGGAACCCGATTTCGCCAAAAATGGACATAGCCACTTTTGTCTCTAAGCTCTCGATATGTTCTTGAATTTTAGCTCGTAAGATTCTTCTAGATAAATTGCATGATTTTTGTCCTCTTTTACACTCTTGTCAGAGACTTTTTCGTCTCTTAGGTCGCTCGCGATAATTATTCCTATTCGTTACTGAGGAAAAGTTACAAGTTAGTGCAATACATCTTCAGGGTGATGTTGACGTTTCTGGGCCCGATATGCATCACCAAACCTTAAATTTTATCGACACTAAAGCTCCTGTACCAGACTGTGGTCCACTTCATGAAGCGATTGAATTCTTGCTGTTACTGCTGTCTGTCCAGGTCTAGAAAAGTACTTCTGCAGAATTTAGTATCATCTACAATATGCTAACTTCAGTTAAGGTATAGGGATCGCTATCGTTATTTCAAATGAAAAACAAAAGTGGACCAAACACACTCCCTTGTAGCGCCCGAGATGAAACAGCGTCCAGCCGAGTGTCACTTGTTGGAAGTGCACTCCCTGTTGGCGGTCAGTGAGTAAGCAGTGCGCGGGTACAGGGTGGGTATAGTCTCTCTAGAAGCCCCAGACATTTAGTTTCTTTATTAGGCGTTGATGAGGAACTACGTCACTGTTTTTGTATTGCCATAGATGTTAGTAAAACTTGAAATGAAGTTCAGGAATAGAGTAAGTGATCTTTTATTTTTTCGAAAGCCAAATAAAAAACATGTAATGAAGGGAGCGTTTTATACAACGGCGTCGTGGAAGTAGCTTAATGACAGGATAAAAAGTTCGTGACTTATAGAACTTTTGACAGTATTCACTACAGTTTCAGTAAACAGATAACCTTTAATTAGAAAATCCTAATTTTGATTAAGAGCATAGAACCTAAATTTATGCTCAGGTGCATTGCCCTTTGCTCATGATGCAGCGAAAATAAAAATATTAACTTTGTTTACTCACGTTAGTTTTTTTACTGTCTATATATGTTTTATTTTTTCTTCTTCAAGTCTTCCTGCCTCTTTTCTAATAAAAAATAAAGACACATTCTTAGAGACAATATACGGAGTTCTGCTATAATTTTTATCATTAGTGGACTTTTTTTCGAAGCCTCGATACAGCAGAATACTTTCTGATGTAGAAAAAAAGGCTCGTGTTATAATGAGCCCAAACAAATGTCCCATACACTGACAACCACAGGATGGGTTGCTCCGCCCAAACTGTCCTAATTTGGCATACCAAAACTTTTCACCTTCATTTTCCTGAGAGTGAGTCATGAGCTAGGTACTCCATGGGGCAGCATCAAAAGTACGGATGCATACATCGTTGGGTGCCCCCTCAGGTATGCATAACTTCCGGGTCCGCGGCTCAGCTTGAGCTGCAACTTTAGCTATACACAAAAGTTCTGACATATATGCGGGGCATGCGGCGCAAGATTCCCTTCGATCTACATTGGATATCGTGATGTACCCAATTCCGAATGCATTGGTCGTACCGAAGACCTGTACTTAAGCTTCATTTTGTTCTCTGCGATGCAGCCTTTATTGAATATACAGTGATATAAAACGTCCATCGGAGATACACCGCGGTCGATCTGACCTGATAATTAGAGTAAAGATGGACCAACTATATCTTCAGGAAAGATTTTTTCTCGTATACGTATACTATTAATTCATTTAATATTTATGATTGGTTCGTTATATAGAATAGATTGATATGAAAGAATGACAATATCCACCGCAGTTACATTAGTGTATAACACTTTTTCTCTATCTTTTATATATATAAGGGATTTTCCTCCATTGGCTTCTGATTGGCCACTGCCCTAACTGTTTTTTTAATATATATCAACAATTAAGAATGACGTCACTAGGGCAAAGACTAATATGCGCACTATCCGGCTTAATCTGACTTCGGACTGACAAGAAGTGAAGCAGATCCATCAACCTTCTAACACGAGGTAGATTCGATAAGTAATGAGAACATGTCAGGAGAGACACTAAATGTGATTTGATCAAAATACTTCATAGTGAAGTACACATACGTGTATTCTATAAGATGACCAACTGGCAAGTTTCTATGCTTGTAGATTTGAGTGTAGCGGTGATCGGTGAACGTGGTGGAACCCGTCCGATTCGATCTGCCATTCAAAGAACGCCTATCAAGATGCAGGGAAGCACGGAGCAATTTACGCCATCAACTTTTGTGTTATGCTTAAGAAAACTTAACAAGAAGCTTATGAAATGTGAAAGAAGGCCTAGAGAGATGAACAGATGGGCCAAGCAAGTTTATATCGGTAATATGACAGATTCTGTGAAGGAAATGAACAGGTTGTGGATGAACCCAGATCGGGAACACTGAAAAGTGCATGCTAGGAAGAAACATTGAGGAAATGCTAAGGTTATTAATGCAAGTCAAATATTTGTGAGGATGAAATCTGAAGCTGTTGGCATTAGTATTGGCACAGTAGAGACCGTTCTGACCTGCTTTTATACCTATCACTCTTGATGGTGTTGTCGTTGGAGGTTCATAGAATGCAGGTCTTGGGAGTTACTATTGATGGGAAGTTGTCGTTTGAGCCCCACATTCGAAATGTAGCTGCCTCCGCATCTCAGAGGCTGGGTATTTTGAGGAAAGCATTGAAGGTTTTTGCAGACCCTGTCNCTTGTGTGCAAGTGTTGCTGGAGCTTCCTTTTACCTATAGTAGAATATTGTTCTCCTGTGTGGGCCTCGGCTGCTGCGTCTCACCTGCGGCTCCTTGACAGAGTGATGTCTCGTGCTTCTGATTTGTGTGCTGGGCTCTTTAACTGCAATCTTGAACACCGGCGCAGGGTGGCTTCGTTGTGCATGTTCTATAAAATCTTTCACAACGATAAGCACCCTCTTGGGCCCTCGGCGCCAGTCCCCCATGTGCCCCAGCGGCGCACTCGCAGAGCTCTTGCGCTTCACGAGTTCGCTGTTCAGCTGCCTCGGGCGCGCACTACCCATTACAAGCGGTCATTTATGTATCGTTGTGGTCAGCTGTGGAACGCGCTGGATGGCTCTGTTTTTGTAGATGTGAATTTGGACGTTTTTAAAGGCAGAATCAATCGTTCTTTCTCCCGTGATTGATTCTCATATGCCATTTATTGCTCTTTTTCGGCGTCACATGCTGTCGTTTACTGTTTCGAGCGTTGGGTGGCGTGGGGACCTTGTGTTTTTTGGCCCTTGCCCTTTACTCTCACGGCTTTTCGCTCGCTTTGAATAATAATAATAATAATAATAATGAAGATGAGGGAAGAGGCCTCAGCAGTGGAGAAGTGCTCAGTGGTGGTTCCACCGGTACAATGCCCCATGCCACAAATTAATGATGTTGACCACCTGGATGGTCGAGAGGCGAATGAAAAAGGTACAAAACCCACCCTACAGCCTTGACCTTGCCCCTTGTGACTTCTTCCTGTCACCACGCGTGAAAGACAGCTTCAGGGGAACCCGATTCTAATCAATAGACGAGCTGAAAGGGGCATCGGAAAGTTACCTGAAGAGACTACAGAAAAAGGACTTTGAAAAGGTCTTCCAGGTTCAGGAGAGATGCATGCGAGAGACGATTGTTTTGAAGGAGACAAAGTTTTGTAAGCTCACGAAAATAAATAGTGTCTCTCTTGAATTTTTTCATTGCTTATTGAATGTACCACATCTCTTCAGAAATGCAAGTGAAATTTAAGTTTCTACAAAGGAACGTTTTTTTAATATTTAGTTTAGTTTAGAGATGCTAAGAAATTATTCTGTTCAGTACTCAGGTTATAACAACTTTGCAAGTGACTGTACAAGCATTAGAGTATGCAGGTTATTTAATTTATTACTATTGCCACGTCATAACATATTATATTTACATTCTGTGCGTTAATAGAACTTAACAAAATATTTAAAACATCAAAAAGGCTGCTCAAATGTGCTGCCAATGAGTCGCAATACAATACACAGTAAAGCGTTACACTGATGAATGCGTCCTGCGCTACGTCATCCGCTGGCATGAGGTTGCTTATCACGAATAAAAGTTTGGAAAATATTATGTAAGGGGCCGAAATAATCCGATGCTCTCTGCTTATGGTGTTTGTCTCAAATATTCCGACTTGTTAACAACAATGCATAGAAGTTTCATTGTCTCTGTCAACTTTTCATTGTTTACTGAAATATAGAATTAATAAAAGACTTGCTCGTATGGAATATAACTAGAGTACTCTAGTAAGTAAAACTGGACTTCTCGCAGAAACAGAGAGCAGCCTGAAGCATAGCACAAACATCGAGACGAGGGTCCCCGAGTCACTACTCTCCGAACAGACGTTGCTCGCCAGGCGCGGAGACACACAACTACAGCCTCACACTATCACCAATGCAACTAAGCCTAATAATATCAACATTATTCGATTTTGCGCAACTTTGCTTTTTTGTGCCCCGATATAACTACTTCAGCACTGTGAAAATAAACTTTGAGAGTGTAGTCATCAACGACTTTCTGGTGTTAATTGCGTTCCTCATCACCCTGGCGCTGTCTATCTTCCTGAAGTAAGACATCAATGATTGATGAGGCCGAACCTGAGGGAAGTGGAGCATCAGGCGAGAACTGATAACAAACAGTCCGGTGCGGTGCTGCACATCAGTCCAAGTTCTGCACATCTAGTGGAGCGTTTGCCGATGGCCAGTTGGGAAGATATGCAGAAGAAATTAAAGACTTTCCCCCCAGTAATATTGGTCATTAGCTTGAAACATTGATGACCGGTCGTGCTAGCGACTTGCATTGAATGCCATCCATCTGAGCAGATATCGCAGCGGGGAGATATTCACGCTTAGATACCAACCAAGTGGATTTGAGACAGACAGACAAACAGAGAGAGGGTACGAATAAGGAGAAAGTTCTCCTCAAATGACCAAAACAAAACCCGTTACGACATCACTACTAACTTCTCAATTTACATATATACGGTAGATTTCCATTTACCATCACATTATCATCACCATCACTACTACAAGATCGACTCCATTAATTGGCTTATACTCCGCACCCCTTTGTATTGGTCACGTGTTAATATCACTGAACTTTTTTGCTTGTAAACAGTGTCTGGTAGCCGCTCACGCTTTAATTAATATAAATGAGTTTCTCATGGCGTGCTATGAGTATGTGCTATATAGCAGATAGAAAATGATGAAAGTAAAATTTAAACAAAACTGATAGCAGACTCAATATATCTTTTGGATCTACGAAAGCGTTTTATGCATTTTTGGAATTGGTCATTCCTTAGCTGTAACTCGTATTAAATAAAATACTAAAGAAATAAACTTCAAATTTTATTCCATTATCGTGTAGGAGACATCTAACTATCTGATACAACTGTCCTTTTAACTTAAAGAATATCAGACTATCTAACATTCATAACACTGAACGAGATGATGTAATACCTCCTTAAATACTGCAGCGTATTCGTGCTCCAATATAATAGGCGGGTCACATAAGACGTCCTCGATAATCTATAGAAGCTCTGGTTCTTGAAAGTAGGGAAATTTCCCTCTCTCACAGTATGAGGTTTTCAACAGTGCCACGTAGAGTTAATAAATTATCTTAAGTGCTATACATTTTAGCGACGACCGCCCGTTCTTCAACACGTCAACAAACTCCAATGACTGTGGCGTATTTTACCTCGACTGCTAAATTTCTTATGCGTCTGCAACTATGTTGAAATTAGTGGTCGTTAAATCAGCCTTTGGAAACCGCGTTGAGACTTAACTGCATTGTTCCCCTGGCTAAGTTTTTTGGTATCCGTTTCGATGCGCATCGTCTTTTTCTGTTGTATACGACGTGCTCAGTGTCTCCAAGTCAATTGATAAAGCACTTGCAACAGAAAGTTCATCATCCGAGGTAACTTTGCAACGCGCACTTCGATCACAAACGCTAAAATCCATTGTTCCATCAGAGACACAATTTCGAAACTCACCATTGTTCTTCGATGATCCCAAGCACAGATCAAAATCGTCTTTTGAAGCAAAAGAAAAGTCCTCAGTTTTAAGCGACGTTCCTCCATTACTACTTTAATCTCTTTTAGCTCTAGAAACTTTGGACGCTCTTTTATCGTTAGAGAGAATCTCTGGAATCCGCTGAGTTTTTCTTTCATTCTAAGATGAGCCTAACAATTGTTCTTCTTGGAACAGCATCGCAGCGACCGTATTGCTCTTCAGCTCACTTGCCTTTAAAAGAAGAGGCTCTAACGCTTCTGCCATTTCGGATTATTTCAAGAATTCGCCCACCGCTGTCTGGAGCACTCGAGCCGACCGGACAGTAAATGCAGCGTTGAGTAGCGACGTCTCTAAATCAACCTACACACTTGTGTCTGAGTCGCAGTTATGGAAGTCGATAAAACAAGGGCATTTTTAGCAAAGTAGTGTCAAGTCTCCAGCGAGCGATGGCTGCTAGAAACATGCGTGTATCGTTCTCATGCAAACGCTTCGAATAGTCTTGACGGTGCTCAGTTTGTCGTTGTTGAAAACATTCCATATAAATCCCATTAAGGTATCAGCAGCTGGAAACAGTTTCTAGAATTGGTCATTCTTAAGCTCTAGCACGTACAAAAATACCGAAGAAATAAATTTTAAATTTTATTCAATAATCTTGAATGAGATATCTGATTATTCACCCATAATGGCCGTGACGAAGTGTTGGACCAACTCAACATATCTGATTATAAATTCTGACAGCTTCTCGCTAGTCACTCTGTTGGCCGGCACTAAGCAAAACTTCAGGACAGGTTTGCTGACTTCAGTAATATGACGTAATGCGGATAATTCTTCAACTTCGGCCATGGTTAGAAAGGTAATAAATTAGCTGAAAAAATTGTCTTGATATTTCCCAGGATTACGCTGAAGACGATCTTGCACGATAGCTGATACCCACTGTGAAAGACTCATTTGTACATCCTGTCGTGTTTCTGCGATAATACACTTCATCACGGGCACTAAAATTGTCATCACACAATGGTAGGCATTAGCTACTGCTTCGCATTATGAATCATTCGGAAGAAGTTGAAAGAAAATTTTCACAATTAAACCTCAATGTCGATCTCTGAAAGCAAGAGCGAGTTGGGCGAGTCTTGGTAAGACGAGGCCACGCTCTGCAGTAGCGAGCGACTCCTGCAGGTCCCGAAACTTAACTGCAGTCGTGTTCTTTTGGCACAAAAGTAGAGCCTCCAAAAGAACATCCAGGGCCAACTTTAATTCTTCTTCATTCAAGGGTTCTTTCGACAGCAGTGCAACAAGTTGGAAGGCACAATCTGCTGCTGTCAAGATTTGTAGCTCCGAAAGTGGTTCTTCTTCGCTGCAATTCGCCAAGGTGTCGCTAATTTCTAATACGTCATCCATTTTTCCAGTAGATGATACTTGAATGACAAGATCATTCGCTGTACTCGTACTTCACTTTATGTTAGAAATGAGGAAAATTCGCTGCGAGCCTGTGGTCTGCCTCAAAATACTCTGCAAAGCTCAACCTGAATTGCAAATTTTCCTCGGATGCACGGTAGCTATGATACCATCAAGTAGCCCTGATCTCCATATTGACGGTCAATTTTTGAGTTTGGCAGCCGGTCGGTTGGCAACATAATTCAAAAAAGTATGAATTAATGATTAATGAAGCGTTCGATTGACCGGCAGACCAAGGGTCGGAGCTTGACTTGTCCAGAATTTCAGATAGGCACGCCGCGGACTAATGAAAACACAGTCGGTTAGCTTCTAGCACAGCTCAGCTCTACCTCGAGATTCTTGTGACGTCATCGTTCAGCCAGCAGCGCTGTGCCGTCAACAATTTTAAATAACGAGAAAAATACTTGGACTGAACAGACGTAGAAAACATTAACTAACAATTCCATGATGTTAATGAAAACTACTTCAAGACAAAGATCTTTAAAATTAATCGAGAAAGTGCACTGTATGTAACGTCTGAGAAAGTTGATTGACTCTCAAGATAATTTCATTTTAGAAAGCCTTCTGGGTTCAGGGTTTTGTAGCCATTAAGCATCAACGAAATTACGAGCGGATGGAGCTACGTATGTGAAACTTGTATTCTTTATACCAAAACTTACGATAAAAACAACAAATTAACGACTGTGACGTTATTATTCAGCCAAAATTTTCTTGCAGAAATACTAAGAAACTGCCTGTCTGTTTCTTCCTCAGTCTGTGGGCGCGGTGTCTTCGACGAGCCCGTCGCTCCAATGCTCAATCGTTTATACGGACTCGATTACTCTTGAGACTTTCAGAAACTCAAATCTACTCCGTAACATCAATTTTTCAACCGACCAAGTGGCATCGGGTACTTATGCCATGACGCAAAGTGGCAAAACCAACGCTCCTGTCTCTAGTTTTGTAGAAGTCAAGCCTCGAAGGCTTAACTTCGCCAGCCTACCAAGTGCGCCCTGGACCTGCAGAATGAAGCTGCCAATGCTGCTCGCACGATAGGATCACAACCACGCATTGAATATACGATGAATGTGACGTGCTGACCTAGGCCGCCATAAAATTACAGCAAAAGTTAAATAATTACTCCAACAAAATCTCCGATTTCTAGTCTCTTTTCAGTGGCTCTTTGCAAGAGAACACCGTTTTCTTTCTTTCGCTTATTTTCTCTCGATCTTTGCGGCATGAATAATTGAAAGTAAATAAAGCTTTACCGTAGGAAGACAGTGCAGTTCACCATCCGAGCTAGTGGGACTTGGAAGACCTTCAGTGCCTAGCATCCAAATTTAACAATGCAATAGCCCCTCTGCTGACTGTGAGCTCGTAAGATCATTCACGGTAAAGGACTGATTATAAGAATGCAATGCAACAGCTTGTGGAAATAATCGGACTAATGATTACGTGTATCGACATACTGATCAATAATTAAAGTCACCGGTTGTATTGTGCGAAAAAAGAGACCGTGTTCACCCAGATGCGGGGCGACTCGTTCAACTTTTATCCAGCGAGCAGTTCATGTAGCGATGTACTGGGAGTGTGTCGTAGTTCTTCTGGTAACCCTGTTTAAACTTACCAATTTTGATTGACTGGAAAGACCTTGGTTGACCACGAAAGACCTTGGATCACCACATACTGCACACCTTGGTTGAACATGCTGTACACCTTGGTTGACCACAAAAACCTTGGTTGATTATTACCTAGGTTTGGCCACACAGATGTTGGTTGACCACAATTACCTTGGTTGCAGCAGGAATCTTGGTTGAACGTAAAAAGAATCTAGGTTGAGCAAACAAAAGATGCGAAACTTTAAATCTCACCTTAGAAATATTTTCATATTTAAAACCATTTCATTACAATAGGTCACTAAACTAGTTCAATACGTGATACGGATAAAGCTTATAAGTTTATTTGCAAAGTCATTGCGCTGTCATACGATAGACCTACAGCCTACATTCTACACAATGCTATACCAAGGTCTATTACAGCAATAGGTTCACATATAGGCCTTTTGCGAATTGGTTAGCTCATCGTCAAGCTAATTTAATGGTTAACCGAAGGCATGAAGACCTTGGTAGAGTGAAGGATTGTTATTTATGAACAGAAATTTAGCTTAGTGCAAATAACTTCATAACTTATCGTTGGACAATTTGTTGAAAACAGAACATTGTTTTTAAAGAGCTTTTATAGCTTTTAAGGCAGAAATCTTCGTTGAGAAGAGGAGTCGCGATTAAGCGCATGGGATCACGGATGAGAGCGAGGATGTTATTTAGTGCACTGATCTTTGTTTTCCCCAATAAGCTTTGCTTAGCGCAGTGATCATTGCATGGCGAAGTGATCGTTGTTTTTGAGCAATGATGTTCATTTAACGCAGTGATGTTCATTAAGGCCAATGATGTTTGTTTAGCTGCGAGTTTTTTATAGTAATGATGTTGAGTTAACGCAGTGATCTTGATTTAGCGCAGTGATTATGGCTTGGTGCACTGATCTTAGTTTAGTACAGCCACCTTGATTTACTGAAAAAAGTGTGGTTCAAAGCATGAATTTTGATTGAGTGCAGGGATATGGTTGGGAGCATGGATCTCGGTTGAGTACACACTTCAGAGGTGTGTTGTAATCAGTAACCAGCATTTTTGGGTCACCGGTGCTACACCGGTGACCCAGCCAGTCGCAACTCGTGTCGCAATCATAGCTCAAATGACGATTGGGACGCGGGTTACGGCGATGCTCGTCAGTGCGTAGAAATTTATTCGAATGAGCAACGAATAAACTAAGTACAACAGAATAAGTAAATCGGATCGGTTACTTGGAACTTCTAATTGATAAAATTTTAATTTAAGTGGAATTTCAATATCGTTGAAATATCCGCTTCCGTCGACTGTTATTTAATATTAAACTCTTTGCCTTAGTGTATTTTATAATTTCTCCGCTTGTCTCTAGATGGCGCTCTCCCAACCCCTTTTCGGGCTACGGTAACTTTTTTTTCAGGTGGCAGTCGCCCGGTTAAGGCGTGATTACAACACAACTCGGATGTGATGCTAAGCTTAATAAATCGATATCTGAAATACTACTTGGGACTTGGAATTTTAGCGGGTTTAAGAACCTTAAACCCCTGAAATAGACCAAACTGTTAATAGGTGTGCTCGATGAGTAAATTAATGAGCACGAAACCCAACGACATAAACCGGTGGCGGAATAAATAAATGATGCAAATCGCAGGTTAGTCGTATCGTCACCTCAGCAACATTTATTCACCTCAAACACAAGAGTGTCAATCGAAGGTGCATAACGTTCTTCAAATTCTAAAGAAAATTGTTTAAAAAGTAATTTCTATCATAATTTGATACTTGTCTTGTTTCAACTTCTTTTTGAAATAAGTGGTATCATTTAACGTGTAAAACAATATGGGCTTTTTTCTAAGTTTATTTAAACTTAAACGTTAAAGCCACACCAGCGCCACTTGCTGCCAATCTGCCAACCAAGCCTACGCCCTAGAAATTACCCTAGAGTTTTTTCTCTTGTTTGTTCAAAGCTCTTTGTTGTCACTTACGGTGTTTTAAATGTTTTGGGTAAGCGAGGTACACTCTGTAAGGTCGGTGTCTTTTCATGTTTTCTCGAATAATTGCCCCCTTAACGTGAGTTCACACGTAATTCATCTTAAATAGATAGGTAAAATAAATAAAGCCCATTCAATTCTCATATGGATGCTGTGTCCAACAATGTTAGAGCACAGTACCCTGAGGTTGTAAATGTAAAAGATAACATAAGTATAGTATTCATGAATAACTAAAGAAAGAATTAGTATTTGGTCTGTTGAGAGTTACTGGTACAATGCCTCCATGTTATTAATGAGATTATAGTGACACCAGGCCCGTAGCCAGACTTCGAGTATAGGGGGTTACAGAAAGTATATAATAATATGTTTATAGTTATCCCGCTGTGTCAAATACCGATGTATCAGACTTATTGCAGTATGTAAGTATTATTTCATCTGTCCTTGCACCAAAACTCCAAAATCCAACAAGTAGCTAATTTTGAACACTTAAACCCAAAGGCGGTTACAGACACCCAAATCACACCCTCCGCCGTGGATACGGCACTGCCAGGGGCAGGATGTTCAAAACTTCGCTAAGGAAACGTAACGCACAGCTCTTCCCGTAGCGCTGCTCAAGTGAACCTATGGAGCTACGACCGTATTTTCAAAGCATTTCGAAGGGGAACTTATCTGGATTTGAACGTAAATCGAGACGTAAGTTTAAGACTGATCTTAGCAGTCGTAAATGCTTTAGATGTAATCGCGTATTTAATATCATGAGTTACAACATTGGTAATAGGATTTCACAGAACTTTCCTTTCCAAAATAATGCCATTTATGGAGCAAAGTGGTGTTTTTACAATGTTATTCCTGAAATTCCCCAGTCTTCCGATTCCTTTTTTGCGGCAGTTCCTCATAGAGGTTGCTAGTTTTCTTTGGGGTTGACGACAGAAAACTCTTTTAGGGGTAACTAAATTGAGTCTATTGAGACACTCTGTAAATAGGAGGTACTTTGAATGTTATTCACTTTAATAATGGTATATGAGCTAATAATAATCTATAAAATCTTATCTAGTAACGTGCGCAACCGATATTACTAAAAAATTACGATATGTACACACAGCGTAACACTTCCCGCCATTTCGAGTTACAGCTGATCCCCCGTCGCTGATTGGCTGGCTATCGTGCGCGTTGCAGGAACTGCTTCTGCTGCTAAGTTGGCTTAACTTCGGTTTGAACATGAATCGTTAGGTTAAACGCAGAGAAACGTTGACCTAATGACTTACGCTTGAAATTTAAACGTAACTTTGCGACACTTTTGAGCATCCTCCCCCTGGGCACTATCGTACGTTAAGAGAAACGTTTCGTAACGCGTTCGGCCAGATGAACGAAAAGGGTCTGTGCCAACTGTGCGCAACCTTGTTTTTGTCGCAGTCTACAAAGAGAATTAAGCCTCTGTCATTCAACTGAATGGCAACGCGTGTTCAATTAAGACGTCGCATCTTTTACACTTGTTTGTATATTGCGTCTGATGTAACTTTAAAAGTTACATTTCTATCTCATATTCTAATAGCCTGGTTTCTAGTGGATCGCCATATTGGTAGAATATTCATAACAGCTGATGGGATAAAATTTCACATAGCAATCAGCTGTTTTTTAAACAAACATGGCGTCATTCGTAAAATTACAACAGTTTTGGGTTTCTTTGTGTGATACGTGAGTAACGAGATTCTGATTATTAAAGTGACCACCAAAAAGCATTTGTAGCCTTATCTGTGAAAATTACAGAGAATAAATTCAGTATTTATGTCTTTTGGTTACCGAGCTAGATTCGTGCAACACGTTGAGAAAACGGACGTGCTTCAGCCTTCAAACTTGACATTCGCCGCACCTTCTTCCCAAGTCGCTTTCAATAATTCTACCTTCCCTTTAGTCTTCCTGAGCTCGGTTCGCAACAAAATTTGCCTTCTAGCAACTATGGCGGCAATTTCTGCATGTGGCGCTTGTTTCCGTAGCAAAGTTGTGTTCGTGAAGACTATCGCTGAGTTGTAAACGCGACCCACTACTTCATTTGCAAACACAATCACAACTTCAACCGTAAACCCACTGTCTTGGTTGTTCACGGAAAAGTGATTCTGCAGGGATGCCAACTTGAATTACCATAAAAGACAATTTATTGGGACTGAACTCACGTTAAGTGAAATAACAACGTATATTGTGTTTAAAAGCAAATACGTATAGATATAGTTTAGCGGTAATTTTAAATTTCTGGCAATATTTTGAAGGTGACACTGTGTTGCCAACTTGTGGGAAAATCTGTGGGATTTTTAATTCTGACGATATTTTGGGGCTAAAGATTTTTCAAGTATTTATGTCGAGTTCTAGGGTCATTATTTCCAATGAGCAATGCCCAATCATCTCACGAAAATGTCAAACTGGAAAGAATACCACTGGTTAGCGCATGATGATCAGTTACAGAAGTAAAACGTAACACACCTAGAAACTCTTTTATCAGTAAAGTGCGGGTGTTGTTGGAGCTACACCAGCTATGCCGTCAACACTTAATGCACTACAGCCTGTACAGGGTGTACAGCTAATTATATGGCACCAAACTATGAAGTTTGTGACGCTTATTTTATAGACGAGTGACTCTAGAATTTCACTTGTGGATGCATTGGACTGCACATATGCACAGGCTTCCAGCAGTCCTAGAGAAATTAATGAAAACTTGTAGCGGATAGTTAGTACAGTATGGTACGAAAAGTGCATTGTTGAAAAATATCCCCGGAAAAGCTGCTACACCGCTCCCATGATGGGCTAATCGGTTTGACGCTATTTCCATCATTAGTAACCAATGGTATAGCCTCGGATTGATCAACTTATGCAATATATATTATTAATGACTAATGGTACCGCCTCACTCTTCAGTTAGTGAATTGAAATTGCTGTTTCAAAGCATCGTTGACATTTTCGCAAAAAGTTTTACGACACATTCGAAGACGCAACGAAGTGTTTTGTGTAATAGGTTTCAACCAAAACCTTTAATGGAAATTGTCAAACTCAGCAAATTGCTTCTGCCTCAAACTGTTGCAACAACACTCTTCGATCATTGGAGATTTTTGTTATTAACAAGATGTACTAGAATTTACTGCAGGAAGATATTACTTCTAAAGAATGTTTTTAAAACAGAATATCTTAATTGCTCCACTTACCGCTAAATTCTACAGTGCTTGCGCAGACTGAGTTGCTCGATGGGACCTTGATGAGCTTCAATATAAGTGAAGCGCTCCTGTTTTATAACGCGGCCCACACACAGATTGCTTGGCGGACGCAATATCAATGTGCTCTGCAGCCAGTGTCTGAAAATTAGCTATACGTTGCAGCTGATTAGCACTTTATGTATTTGCTCTCCTTCTCCCCAAAGCAATCGACGTTTGCATCAGGTATCGCCACTTCACACTGCAAAGTCGATCAAGCTTTAGTTCAAGTCATCCCAAAATTTTTACGATTTTTTTTTCTTATATCGGTAAAATGAGGCACTTCAAGCATTTTTTTTTTTTTTGTAAAATAAAGTTTTCGTCACTAATGCTTAGGTTTGGAAATATTTAATTTTGAAATTCCCATTATTTTTCTGTGAACAAAAAACCACACTTGCAAAGTATAATCGAAAAACATTTTTGGATATGGAGGAATTCAAGATTAGCCCTGTGGAAGATATGGCGGCCATTGTTCAAAATGGCCGCCATTTACCATTAGCGTCATTACATAGACTTCATTATGTGTCGTTAGTATAGTGCTAGATAGGCAACAATTCTTTTTTTTTACATCAGAATTAACATCAATAAGTGTAAAACAGATATTTTTAGATGAATCTTCTCAAAAATGGCCCCCAAACTTGCCGCTATTTTGTGGAAAAAGTGGACATTTGATGAAGATTTCAATACTTTATTTCAAAATTCAATTTTTTTATTTCAAATTGCTGGCAAAATTGCAATGGAATGGTAGTCAAAATAATACACAGAGTACAGGAGTTTACAGTATGGTCAAATTGTAGTTATATAGTCGACCAGAAGCCGTCTCTAGTCACAGTACTTACAGTTATACATTTATGGATAGATCTAATATAAATGAACAAATCTAAGTGGCTTCAAGAAGAGGACACAATAAACAGTTGCCAATACAATAACTTTCAGTATTGTGTAATCC
>LQNS02276883.1:5993316-6015253 GCA_001587735.2 Parhyale hawaiensis | reverse complement strand
ACTTAGATAAGCACCATGCGAGCGGCATTCGAAGAAATGATGTATCGCTGGTTGATAGACGGTGGAGAATGCCACATCATTACATGATCGCTGCATCGCCTTTCCTGAGCTCACTGATCAACTGAGGAATCCCCTTGTGCGACCAGCACTAACTAACTTTTCGTCTAGCATTTCCAAGATTGTTACTTGTTGAAACGCATAAAAAGAATCATTAAAAGGTGCAAATCACTAGCGATTATACACATAGAAAAAAACGAAGTTTTTGATTTACCTGCATCAATTTGACGACCGTAAATTATTCAGTTTATCTATAGAAGCAAAAATAATGGAATATATTTGGTGTAAGTGTATGCATAGAAAAAAGTAAATTCTTATTGATAGTTCCAGTATGTCGATGTGGTATTTTTTCTAGAGTGTTGAAATTCTCTGAATTTTACACCTTCAAATCTTTTGAAAACAAATGAATGCATGCCGCGTTTTCCTCTAGAAAAAGGCACATATTGCCCCCCTACTGCCCCCCTCACTCCACTGACAGGGCACATGCTGCCCCCCCTTATTGCCCCCCACTGAGAGGGCACATGCTGCCCCCCCCCCCCCCCCCCCCCCCGTTCCGGCGCCCCTCCATGGTTGTAGCTAAGCACGACCTAAATTGCCACCACGCACTGGGAACACAGGCATGATTGATTAGCAACTCCACTGTCGCAGCAGCACCCACTGGTGCTAGAGCTAATCCCCTCTTAGCATTAGTTCAGGAAGTCACCAATAAATAGCACACTATCCTGAATGATTTCCTAGGACCAGAGAAAATATAAATGTACATTTCCATGCAGCGTGAACTTTGAAACTGGTAGCCTGTACACATGCTATGCAAAAGAACGAATATCATCATCTGCATCCAGATGCTTTGATGCGTCCATTTAAATGGTACCCACTTGCAGAGAATTTTGAGTTATAATTCTCTCCAAGTTTGAAGACCATGTCCAAGGCTAAACTAATGGCACTTGCTAAGCAAACTGAACCGATGGCTAACGTTTTTTCCCCTTGTTTGGGAAACTTAGGCCGAGTTCACACGTCATCAATTCGTGTTCTTTCTGCATAAAGGATGACCAAGAACAGGTTTATAATGCCTCGTTGTATTATTTATTGAGAAGTACAATTTCACTGGCAGTAAGCAGTACCAGATTGACATAATTATAACGATTTTTATGCAAGTATCTATAAATACTCACCACTTGGAGAAAAACAGAACGTCTTGGTCATTTTTGAGATAAATCAGAACCTATCATGGGCGCCGGAACGAACTGAGGGCGACAGGGGCAGGATTGGGTCAGATGGGCACTTTTGGGATAAGAGGGTCACTTATGAGGTTAGAAATTCCTTGCTACTCTTTAATGCTGCACAAAAACAGTGCAATGCATTTATTATTTAAATTTATGTTGTCATTGCATTTGAAAATTAACATATGTTCAAGTTTTAATAGTTTAGGTTTCTAGAACGTAAATTTTGTTGTTAATTTTTTGTTGCTTAACTAATTCTTGATGTAATGCCATATCTTTTCTTTTGGATTCAAGTCTGGTGGGAAGACAGGCCAATCAAAGCATGGAACGTGATGGCTTTCGAGGAGTCTGGTGACAGCGTGACAGTGGCCGCTGTGCTGACAAGAGGATTGTTCTGTAATAAGCTAGAATTCACTGGTAAATTATCAAGATAACTAGTGGACCCATGCGTGACAAAATTCACGCAGTAATCAATATCTTTGCTCTCTTCTTTGACTTACCGTTTCCACATTTTCCCGCTCACGCTTATTAGCAGCTCTTATTTTCTTTCTTTAACCCTTCTGCTTCAAGTCTTTATTGTCACTGTGCCCCATAGGCGCTTCATCTGTCCATTGATAGCACGTCTTCGTTTAAACCATTGCAATACACTTGAATGCCTCTCCAGTCAGCTTATATGCAATGTTAGTGCTCCGTATCCATAATACCGTCGTCCATACTTAACTCTCTGCTTCACTGAAGTGCTCAAATTTCGGCCTCTGAAGCGGAATATGCAGTCTCAGAGAAAGACAGTAAGCTAGAAGAAATGGATGTCTACTGCCCAGTGCCCGTGAAATACTTGAAGAGAAAGCTACATCGTCAAATCAGTACTATATAATAATTCAAGTCGTGTTTTTATTTATATATAGTGGTCCGAGCCGTCATTATAAATGACGGCAAAACATAAGCATTTCAGGAAAATCCCCGCTGTCTCCTGTGCTTGTTGCTGTTCAGAAAACTTCTTAAACGAAAATTCAGCATTCTGCCTACAGAATTGGATATATATTATGGGGCGTAGTGAAGTGACATCACCCGTAGCACCAGAAAGCAAAGAGCGTAACACATCTTCCACATAAAGCTAATGGGAATAATTTCTTGATGAATCTTCAAAGATATGAACTGAATGAACATAAAAATAGATGGCAATATTTGATCAAGGATTGCAATGCTACATGGCAAGAAATAAATCAAACAAAAATAAAGATAATGGATAACTACGCTAATTAACAGTGCCTGGTGTTGCTTTGTGTGTCGATATATGTGAATTTGGTAGAATACGTCTTGGTTTACAATTTGAAACATTTCAACTTTCTACTGAGGACACTTGCCTAGCATTCTTTCCCGTTGTTTCTATTTCGTCTCCTGTTGTTTATGTTCCTTTCTTTTGCCGGTAGGTTGCATTATTTGCTTCCTGTGTAGCACCGTTTAACAATGAACGTGTCCAGACACAATAGGTAGGCAGGCTCAGGTCCCTCAGCTGGAGCGCCCAAGTGCGACCTCCGTATCCAAGATACCGTCTTCGGCACCTGAATTTTCTCCCATCTTATTCCTATAGAGCGTGACAGGAAAGACATAAACATAGTTATAAATGAATAAATAAATAAATAAAAACACTGATGGAGAACTAAATATTTAGTTGACATGACCAAACACGGTTAATCGCTCGTTTGAACGAACCAGAGGCCCAGGATCATACGCACACACTGCTCCCCATACCATCTATTATTGAAATAGTTCACCTGGGTTAAAATTTTTCCCTTCTCCATCATAGATATTATCTGTCAGCCATCACTGCCTAGCCTATAGTATTTGCTTTCATCGTTAATGCCTCTCTTCGCCAATAAGAGGCGTCACGAATCTGGTGCCATTTGACGAAGTTTAAACGACACTTTAGATTCTTCTTCATCGCGCAATTTGCGTCTTGTAATGTAGCCTGTCAAGCGAAATTCTTTAATTTTTTATTGTAGAAACAGAACACTTTCCCACAAGGTCACTATGGTTTTGAATCTTAGGAGCAGTTTTATATCTGTTTCTAATAGTTTGGATTTTCAAGACACGTCTTAGCACAGTCAGTCGAACTGTTTTCTGTACACATTTGAGTCGTCTGCCCGTTTATTTCTTGCTTGGTTAATCTAAGGCGTCTTTTTGTGACCACTGCGCGAATGATTCCCCCTGATCGCGCATGATTCGCACGTTTTTGTGACAGCATTTTGACGTGATTCTGATAGCAATCAACCGTGATCAGAGGTGAGAATTGATCGCAGCGTGATTTCTTCCCCAGGCTAATCATGCGTGATCAAAGAGTGATTCCAGCCGTTAGACAAGCAAAAATTCAAAATTTGAAATGCAAGGTCGTGATGTTTTCTTATATTTAGGGATAAATTGAAGAGTGTTATGATGATTGTTTGTAATATTGACTTAGAGCATTCTACTTTCCATAGTTTTATGCCTGTGTATGTTCAAAATGCTTTAAATACTGCTAGTTATGCATTGGCTTCAAAATAAATAAAGGCTCATTAGAAATCCATTCCCTACCATTCCCGTAAAATACGATAAAAATATATTTTCGAAAATTGACATGGCGTCTCTGGTGTGTTTACAAAATCGTTGACCGTTCTTGTGCTATTCAGTGATCACGATGATCATGAGCACAGTGATTTTGATCACAAGCCTGACCACAAAAAGACGCCTCTAGTATCGTTGCGTCGTGTAAGTATCTTATATCACTAAAAGAAAGACGTGGCAGTTTAAAAAATAAGGGCTAATTTGTATCAAAGACAAATTTGACTACAATAGAGCAACTGTTAGCACGAGTAAAGATGCCTTATTATTTGAAACGGGGCGGAATAGACTACAATACTGTTTAATTCCAAAGTGTGAAGTATTTTGTTGCCTTGTACGTTTCGTTATATTGGGTTCTAAAGAAACATCTCCTGACGAATTTTCGAAATTAGAAAATTATGTACAAAACTTGGAAATCAACACGACGATGAATCGATTGCTAAATAGTTTTATATTGTCAATAACCGAAAATCTAGAGTAATTTAAAATTTGCTAAAACTATATTGCCATGCGGCGTTTCTTCCTGGTGCCACAGTTCATGCATGTGTATGAAAACAATCACATTTGCGCATCTCCAAAATATCACTTTGATTTGTCAGTGGCTTAGATGGCTGGTGTTGACGTCATCCATTCTACTCCTGTATACCGTGGCAAACATAGCATTTTTGAGTTGATGGACAGGGGTGTCCTTAAACAGGACAAGTTGCGAGTATTATTAAGAAGTGAGTCCGACTTGGAAGGTATACATACGTTAGTGACTCTAGATCTTTTCCTCTTTCGAAAATGCGAACTAATTGCATTTTTTTTTTTCTAAGAATCCATTCTACCCACCTCTCGCCTCCTCCATCAGTACTGACAGGGCAGGAAGGGGGCAATTGCTCTCCCCCTCTGTATGATCTTGCTTGTTCCACATGCAAGAATAGGTTGAAAAATTTGGGCCGGGAAGCTGTATCGCAGGTGGCTAACCAATGACGATGAAAAATCGAAAGTGCTTGCAGTTCGTCAAATGGCAAAGGATCGTGACGTCTTGCTGGCGAAGACCGCTGTTTGGCGACGAAAGCAAGTCAAGAGGCTAGACAGTGAAGGCAGGCACTTTGCTCGACGTTTAAGCAAAGGTGGAAAATTTCATCCAAAGTGTACTGTTTCAACGCTACAAGGCGGAGTTTCTATCATGGTTTGGGAAGCAATTAGCGCTCATGGTGCAGGGCCTCTGGTTCGTCTAAGACTCTAAAGAGCCGATTTAATTAGCCTGGATATGTTGCTTGAAATTTTGTTTCCATTACGATGATAATTCGCCAGTGAATTCCATCTCAATGCAGGACAATTGGAATTGAGAATTCTCCAAAACACACTATCAGGAGATACCTACAGAGACAACACGTTGCATGCTTAGAGTGGCCAGCCCAATTGCAAGACTTGGGTCAAGTGGAGAATATTATATTTAACGCTAGCCATGTTTGCAAATAAAATGTTCTTAATCCTGATAACTGAAACATGGTACGGCCTTTCACCGGAGTTCGGTAGGAAAGTAATTGGGGAGATGCCAGAAGGATTGCATGCTCTCAAATCACGGAAGGGTTACAATACTAATTAGTTCCAGCTGTACATGGTTGATGTTTTCTTCATAACATGAATAAAAAATTCATTCCAAGAACTGCGTTCAATTATGTGGACTTTCTATTCATCTGAGATATTTTTTTACTGACGGATAGGTATGGTTAGTTTATTTGGTATTTCATAAAACTGTATAGTAATTACAAGAGGGAATGTTGATTAATCGTTTGCTAAATAGTTTATTACGGTTAAAAACCTAAAAATCGGTGTAATTTAAAATCAAATGAAAATATCGCCGGTGTGGAGTTTTCTTGCGCCACTGCATGTACTAAACCTAGTTGTAATTAGCAGATTAAATGTGTTTTAGCTCTAGAAAAGAGCACATGCTGTCCCCTTCCCATTGCTCTCTCTCACCGGCAGGGCCGGGAGTGCAATTGCCCCTCCTGCTCTCCCCAGCGCTCCTGCATGTTGAAAGAAATGTTGAGACAAGTGTCATTCGAGACTCGGCATTCGAAGAAGTTTTGGGTCGCTAGTTGCTGTACGCTCGTGCAACCAGCACAAACTTTATGTCTAGAATGGGAGAATGTCCGAGCTTGTTACCTATAATTTGCAACTTGCAAATCACTAGCTACTACATTCGTAAAAAAATGCCAAATTTGCCGTTTTGCCCGTTTAATTTGACAACTGATAATACAGTATAAAACCAGTTTAGCTACAGAAGTAAAAATAGTTGAATAAATTGGGTACAAGTTTATAGAAATAAATAAGTTCCTATGATACTTCATGTATGTCGATGTAGCGTGGTGTGCACGCTTTTTTATAGACTGTTGAAATTATTTGATTTCTACACCGTTCCATCTCTTGAAAATAGAGATTGAATGTATATTTACCGCCAGAGAAAAGGCACATGCTGCCCCCTGTTGCCCCCTACTAAGGGCACACACTGCCCCCTGTCGCCCCCCCCCCCCTACTGAAAGGGCAAGAGGGGCCGTCGCCCCGCCTGCCCCCCGGTTCCGGCGCCCCTGGAACCAAAACTGGACAAAATTCCTAAGAAACATGTTTTTCAGTGTCCCGTAATAGCCCAAAGTGTCTCTTAATACCACAAGGAATGCCGTAATTAATACGGTACCTCTTCGCATTCCGAAAATGGCCACAAGTTTGTTTTCAGGAGAGGAAATAAATAAATTTGGATTAGGGAGCTTGAGAGCAGCCCCCATGTATATAACATGTAAAAATTTGTGGTCTTCAACCTTCTACATATTTTTCCCATATGGACTCCATACCTTAGCAGGGTGACTTTTAAAAAAAACGAAAATTCAATTTTTTCTAGATTTTCTCAGCTATTGAATGAGCTAAATTGAAA
The DNA here is from genome assembly GCA_001587735.2 of Parhyale hawaiensis. Taxonomy (NCBI): domain Eukaryota; kingdom Metazoa; phylum Arthropoda; class Malacostraca; order Amphipoda; family Hyalidae; genus Parhyale; species Parhyale hawaiensis. The sequence continues at coordinate 6,008,461 of LQNS02276883.1, read as the reverse complement.
GCGTGCTGTGCTGAACAGAGAGTACACGTAACGGTGCCAGGGTTCTCTGGGGCGGACGGTCCCATATAGCTCTCGCTAGCCGTCCGGCTTGCGTGAATCGGCCTCCTTTGTCGGGCCGGGGCAATATGGTGCCTCTGCCGGCCGTCCCGGTAATACGCACGGGCCGTCCGGCTTGCTAAGCGGCCTGTAGCTGTCGCCCGTAGCGGCTAGCTGCTTTGGCCAGCGTGGGGATCCCTCCTTAGGTGCCAGACTATGGCCGACCCTGGAAAGACCAAGGGTGCAGCCGTCACCGTGTGGTTCCGCTAAGGCTTTAGCGAAGGGATCCGAGGAAGACCCGGGAGTGCTCTCTTCGCCGTGTCTAGTCCGCTAAGGCTAACCAGTTCATTTTCCTGGTCGTATGCCAGACTGCGAGAGCGGTCTTCCTGACAGGTTACCCACTCAGGCGTAATCTGCCCTTCAAGAAAAACGTTGCAAAAGGGTTAAGCAAAACAATGTCATTTGCTAGCTTTATCTCGGGCTATCTTGCAAAAAACGGGTCTCCCTCCGTATCGATATCGGACCACAGATGATCAAATACAGGATATTACTTAATTCTAAAAACAATACTCTCTTCGCACAATACAAATATAAACTTCAGAGAATTGTGGGAATTTATCGTCTTAAATCCTATTTTGTGGCACAGTTCTGTGATTTTTTTTTTTTTTTTTTGCTAGCATGGAAGCTCACGTGCCCCGATATGGCAGTGTAATAGTTGCAAGTGATATAAACATAGATATAAGCAAAGCAACGCTCACTGATGATGAACAGCAATTTATCGATGGGATGCAAGCAGTACATTTGTATCAAAGTATAATTCTGCCCACTCGTGTAACGGACCACACATCCACCTCAGTTGACCACTTGTGGTCCAATATTTTAACTGAGCAGTCAAGTGGTGTAGTTACAGTGGACATTTCTGACCATTACCCGGTCTTTTCAGTGTGGCCAGGTCCGTTGGGCAGTAATGAGGAGAGAGTAGTTGTTCATTTTAGAGATCATAGTCTGAGTGCTCTGGAGGCCCTCAGAGCAGCCGTGGCAGATCATATTGCTGATTTCCAATTTCATTCAAACAGTAGCATCCATGTAAACTGTAGCCAACTATCGACGTCTCATACAAGCTCCTTGATCGACGTCTCTAAACATGTTATACAATAGGCATCGCCCCATAAAAATCAAAGATGTTTCATGTAAAAGGCAATATAGCCCTCGGCTCACGACACACCTTGTCTGCGCCATCAATAAGAAGCATTTTCTGTACCGTCAGTATGGAGCTGGTAACTGTGACTCTCAGGTATATAACAGACAGCGCAATGTGGTCAGTAACGCATTTCAAAAAGCTAAATGCGATTATTTCCACACAAAATTTAATGAGACTAGACACGATTGTAGGCGCTCATGGAGGACTTTGAATTCGTTGCTGAAGCCACAAGGTCGAGCTTCTGCTGGATGCAAGGAGTTGGTGGTCGACGGCCAAGTTGTGAATGATGCGCAGTCGATAGCATCTAAATTTAATGATTATTTTGTTTCTATTGCGTCGACTCTTGATCTGAAAATCCCGAGGGTGGACAGAAGACTGGAGAGCTATTTAACCAGGCAACCTAATTCTTTTGTCAGTCTGGATTCCGATACAGCTGAGGTGACATCCATTATTAAATCATTCAATGATAAAAATTGTCATCTAGCCAGTATTCCTACATTTGTCTACAAGGCCCTAGCCGATGTTCTTTCTCCAGTTATATCTGTTTTAATGAACAAGTGTTTCCATCAAAGGATTTTTCCCGACAGTCTCAAAATTGCAAGGGTAATTCCACTTTATAAGCAAGGGCAGAAGACCGTCGTTAGCAATTACCTACCAATATCTGCATTGCATTTTTTGAGTAAGGTGTTCGAGTGATGCATGTATCGCCATTTAGTCTCTTTCTTGGAAAAATATTAACTTCTTAGTCCCTGTCAGTTTGGCTTTCGCTCACAGAGTTCAACATTTGATGCTGTATTGAGATTTTGTCATGAGGTTTATGAATGTTTTGATACAAACAAATATTTTCCCTACATATTATTACATTTTTCAAAAGCCTTCGATACCGTGAACCATGATATTTTGTTGGGGAAGCTTGAGGCACACGGAGTCCGCGGTGTTCCGCTTGCCTGGTTCACCTCTTATTTAGCCAATAGGACGTCAGTTGTTATGGCTCAGATTCACCGTTGCTTCCGGTCACTGTTGGTGTGCCTAAGGGTTCCATAATGGGTCCACTACTCTTCCTTATTTATATCAATAATATGCACAGGTGAACAGACCTATTTCAATTTATTCATTTCGCTGACGACACATCCATATGTATAAAGGGTCACAACCTTGATCAGCTTCTACACCTCACCAATTTGGAGCTAGCGAAAATCGATGAATGGCTCTGCTCAAATAGGTTATCACTGAATATTTCTAAAACGTCATACATGTTGTATTCAAACCGATCAAAAGAGTCCAATAGGCAGCTTATAATTCGAGGGACTCGAATTAATAGAGTGGAGTGCGCCAAATTCTTAGGAATTATTATTGATGATAAGCTTAATTTCCAGTCCCATTTGATACATGTACAAAATAAGGTTTCTAGAGCATGCGGCATGTTGCGTAAGCTATCTACTCTTGTGCCTGAATTTGTGTTGAAAAGACTATATTTTAGCCTAGTATATCCCCACATGGCGTACGGCATCAGTGTATGGGGTGCCTCTTCAAAGACGGGCCTCAATCGTCTCCTTCGTCTCTTCTCTACGACCGTTGTCGCTAGCGTACCTACAAAACATCCTGTTTACTGTTTTTATCATCCAGACATATTTCGTAGGGGTAAAGTTTTTCTTGTATTATATTAGTGATTATAGTTCGTTCTTCTGTGACAAGTTTCACAGTTATGAAATAGTTCACTCTCATGACACTAGAGCCAAGCGCCAGCAGCTACTAAACTGTCCTCGTGTGTATAAGTCCAAATATTTCGATTCATTCCATCATCGATCTGTTTATATCTGGAATAGTTTACCGGCTTTTATATCTGGAATAGTTTACCGGCTGCACTTCGCAGGCTAACTGACGCCAGAGCATACAAGAGTGCCCTGAAGCGTTACTTGCTTTGTGCACAGCAGGGTGACTGTACGCACTGAGTGGCGAGTTTGGTTGGTTAGGTTCGCCCATTCTGCGGCATGGGGAGCGGTGGCCCTAGGGGACCCTATGCATTGCCGCAGGCCCGCAGCCTTGGCTGGACCGTCAGAAAATCTATCATAGGAGCTCTTTTTCTTCCTTCTCACTTTCTATTCCTCTGTTAGTGGCACTTGTTTTGTTCTCCTTTGACCGGGATAGCTGTTCCCGTGAGCGTGGATCCTGTGGGATGGCGCTCTCTTGCTGAGGCTCTTACCATTCTGTCTATATACTTTGTGTCCCCCATTTTTTTTTTTCATTCCTCTGTTAGACCTTCTATGTTATGGAGGCGATGAAGAGTACTATCCTAAATAACATAAATATTGTTTACGATCTAGTTTGGGTGTCTGGTGTCGGCACTTGGGTGTTTTGCTAGATGACTGGTTGTGCTTCGTGAGATTGTGCGGCTCTGGTGAACGCTTATCACCAGTGATCGTGCGGTCACTTAATACCGCGGAGTGCTCTAATCAATTTTTTTTATTTCCAATGGCACAGGCTGAACTTTATATGCGTCTTCTTTTTTTTGAGCTGGTGAATGACGAGTGGCTTGCGTGGCGCCTCCTAGACCTTGTTTGAATAACTTGCAACTTGTGTACTACTCGTGTTAGGATTACTGATAGCTTATTATTATTATTATTAATACTCTAGAGTTTAGATAATTATATAAAACAATTCAGAGGCGAGAGCTTCCAATTTGACACCTGCTATCACTTCACTAGAGACTTGCTTTAGCCTGCTTCAGCTTTCTGATTTGCTTATCGACATTGAAAATTAAATCACCAGTTCATTGAAATGATTCAAGCAGGCAAAAAATAATGTTTGCAGGATCGAAATACCGTCCTGTTTTACGGATGTTTCTTCCCCATAACCCTGAAGCATAACAGCCTACAGTCCTGAGTCATAGCTCTTGATGAACTGTGTGCGATTAGGGTAATATTACTTTTTAAGCCTACCACAAACAGGCCTACCCCTCACCTCAATAATCAAGTATAGTAAAATAACAGGATGCTTCAGTGTTAATGTCACACGCGCACTGCATAAGTTTGAGACTGCTGCCAGCAGGCAAGTGTTCTGCTTCGCTTGTAAAGGCAGCATTCGGTGTTTAGATGCTGTAGCAGGGCTGTTGGCCCTAACCATACGGGAAATTATCGGGGACGCAGACCATCGTATTGGAGGTTCCATCGTTGGCGCCGTAGCTCTTGACGATCTGTGATTGACTGAATCCGTCCACGCCTCTGGGGCCGAAAGAAAGGCCTCCTCAAGATTTATGGAGGCCTTGCTAGAAGGCACATCTCTGCAGCAGTAGGTGTTGGCTTCCCAGTTCGCAGAAGTTGAGGCAAAGATCCCGTTCATTGGGTGGCGAATTTAAGCCCAATAACCTAAACTTGTCAATAAATTTAAACTAGTGAGCTGTCTTATCCACTTTCTATCGAGTTTCAATGCATTAACTCTTAGCTGATTTTAAATAAGACTTTCGAAAAGTTTGTCTAGCTCCGTAAAATGGAGCTACAGCGAGTCAGAGGTGGTAAGTGAAAGCACGTGTATTTGAAATTCCGGATAAGTCCAGCCTATAGCGGCTCGACTGAACCCAACGATCAATTCTTAGAGTTTTGACAAAATGTAATATGCAATTTACATTATATGTAGGACAACGTACAGGTCGGCAAAGGAACAAAATATATAGCGGACAGAAGTGATTCTATATTCCACTTGAAACTAGGCTAAGAAGTTTCTTACACCTGCAACACAATTGAGAATTATGAAAGCAGAACTTCTATTGTAAGTTCTGCGTAAATCAAGCCTTGTGGGTTTACTTTGCTTTTACTCTAACAAGTCAGTCACTCGATGACACCTTAAATTTACCCTTGAATTTATAAACGACAAGTTCTAATTCCCACGATCAACTGCATACATCGCTAGCTCTGGACACTTCACATAACATTTGGAGAAAATCAAGTGCGAAGCCTCATTAGACTATAGGAGCCCTTTTTTATTTTCAACCCGAAATGATATACAGATACACTGCCTAGATAAAGTGTCATACAACTGCCACAGCTCAGTTGTGTTTAGTTAAGCCAATAAGCCTTGACTTGTCCAGGACTTAGAACTGTTGCCGTTCCCTCATCGTTTGCTGATGACACATGGATATTAGCAGTGGTACAGTCAATGGCAGACGAACGGAATGTGCAACTAGATCTAACCAACATCTTTCACTGGACATCAGTTAACAACATGACCTTCAACGAATCAAAATTGGAACTTTTACGACACGGAAAATACTTCCCCTTTACTGAATCTACGTCCTACACAGCGATAGATGGGAGCGAAATCGAGAGAAAGCAAATTTTAAAGGACCCCCTAGATGATCAAGCCGCTTGATCAAATGCTTGACGTAAGGTGTTTGACTCAAGCTCAAGCATGTTCCAAACGGTCAAGCATACCTTCAATCTGTTTGATCAAAAGCCAGTATAGAGAGACGCTATGGTACAAGAATAACGAAATTTATCATAATAAATTCTTCAGTTTTTTCAATAGTGAAGAAAAGGCGAAAAACATGACTATAACACTATGAAATGATTCGATGCTTGATTATGAGCGGATGGCCATAAAATGTCTTCCACTCGATATGGCAATAATAGTCTAAACACTTCTACGACAATAAAGCAGATCAACTTGCATTTAAAAGAAATATTTGAGGTAATAAGTCTTAAATGTAATTTAACACAGCTTCCCAAGTGAATGAAGCAAATCATTGCTTCTGAGTGCAATGCTTCACATAAACGCTTTAAATATAGATAAATAAAGCATGAGCAGGTGAAGTACATTCCACTACCTGTAAATTTGGTTATGTTTGTTGAGCACAATTGTTATTGGTTATTTCTTTACGAAAACATTGCTATTTAATGAAAACCAGGCGTAATTATTTTGAATAAACTTGATGTAGTACACCATTCTTAACCTGGTTTCAATTGAAAATATCAATACTCATTTAATAATTGAATGTTATTACAGGGCACACTGACGAAAAAATATGACGTTTTCCTGTGTAGATAACGGCGAAGGGACTTGTTCCCCTCAGTTGGTGAAAATGATAACCACTTAAAAACATTAGTGTTCTCAGACCAACAATTTCTTGTAATTTCATAACCAAAACAATATCACATGATAAAATATAGCTAATGTTGCTATATATTTTTAATATTACGTATCAAATTATTGTTTTTACATATAAAATACTCTTTTATATAACTTAGAAAATACATTATTCTGTTAATATAATGCACAGATTCTTACCTCTGTAGTTTCTGTTGGCGAAATTTCGATTTGATCTTTTATAAACAAGAGATCGTTGTAATACCACAGAGAAGATTCGGGAATATCATCCGTTGCAGCTCCAGACTTCTTTTTGGTCTCAATCGCTCTGTATTCTCTACTGAAATTTGTTCTTACAGAGTTTATTTTCTTTATTAGTGAAGTCTGGTTTTAGTGTGTGCATTCCTTATTTGCATTAGTGCTGCATTTTTCTTGTTGCGATTAAAGTAATCTTTACTCTTAACTTTCCATAATTCCGGATGACCTCTGTGCAACTCAATTAAAAGGCTAATGAACACCCGCTCTGTCACAGTTGCGCGCTCTTCATGTCCTTTCTCCACTGTAGCAGGCAAAGGATTGACGCAATGCTTGATCAAATGGTCCCTAGACGGTCAAGCATCCATGCTTGAGCTTGAGGTGATCAAAATTTCTATCAAGCATGGTCACCGCTTGATCCAAGCGTCAAAACAGCTCCTAAACGGTCAATCACGCTTGTCTCAAGCATTTGATCAAGCCGCTTGATATTTTATGGCCAACCGCTCATAATCAAGCATCGAATCATTTCATAGTGTTAGTCATGTTTTCCGCCTTTTCTTCACTATTGATAAAACTGAAGAATTTATTATGATAAAGTTCGATATTTTTGTATAATAGCGTCTCTCTATGCTGTTTTTTGATCAAACAGATTCGAGGTATGCTTGACCGTCTGGAACATGCTTGAGCTTGAGTCAAACACCTTACGTCAAGCATTTGATCAAGCTGCTTGATCGTCTAGGAGGTGCTTAAGGGATTTTGAGGTGAGGATACAAAATAATGCCACTTTTGAAGATCACGTGGCTCTAGTTGTTACCATAGGCAAGAGTGAAGCGGATGGGTGCTCCTAACTTTCCTTTCACGATCGAGAGGCAGGCACAATGCTCACCTTATGGAAACAACTGATGCTGCCGAGGATTGAATACTGTTCACCTCTTTTAATGCCAAGCAAACTGAAAGACTTAAGAAGCGCCTCGAGGCTATCCAGGGATCGATCACCTCCAAAATCCGTGGCATGCAAGATTTAAATTATCACGAAAGACTTGCTCAACTTCAAATGTACTCAATTCAAAGGAGATTCGACCGCTTTACGATCATATGTGTTTGGAAAATTCTAGAGCGAATTATTGTCAACGTCAACGGGCGAATCCAGACCAGACACTCACACCGTATTGGTCGCACTTCTGAAGTGCGAATTCCGACCGAAACTGGTGGTGATGCGATAGCCACAAAATATTCTAATAGCTTCGCGGTCCGGGGGATGAGGTTCATCAACAAAATGCCTCGTCACATTCAAAATGTCACCGGTACAAAGACTGCGAAATTTGAAAACTTACTGGACGCATACATACTGAAAGTGCCTGATAAACCAGCTGTAAGCGGCTACGTGAACTTTGGGGATAACTAGCTGTTAGCCATCCCGCTGGTCGCGGACTGCAGCACCACTTCTGAACTAGATAGGTGGCATGCATAACTCCACCTGGACATCATCCGAAGTATCATCAATGTAATCAAGGTAAGGCTACTCAGGCACTGAAACCAGTTATACATGAGACTGCCAAAAATTCTATTTTATAGTGTAGAATTGAGTTGTAGCCGTATCAAGAGTAATCGGTTCGAGGGAGTTTAACACCTAATACTCCATTCAACGGACTCCATTCAACCAACGCACGGTTTGAAGTTTTGGACAATTCAGACCTACACGACGGACCTATAAGACTGTCTTACTCTGTTTTGTGATTCTGGATTAAGTAATGTCCTGGGATTGACTTCATTAGCATTAGCGGGATGTTAGAGTGCTGTGCCTGCTTGTCCAGCTAAGTATAGGTGAATTCTTGTGAATCTCGGCAAGCTGCGTCAATGTATCGTACAAGTGCGGGTTTTCTGTCCCAATCATATACGGGGATGGTCTAATGGTCGTAGTATTCCTTCAACACTTCCGTCTCTGTCGTAAAAGCTTCGGCAATAATTGACAAGGGCCGCGCATTCAACTGGGGCCTACCGGGCAATGCTCATATGTATATCTGTAGAACGAACGAATGCATGTTGGCCTATTCGGTCCCACCGACAAATATGTTTCGCATACTTTTTACTTGTCCGAAGCTTCAGACGGGAGCTTCGGCTTCGCCATTCATAATCGTGTAGCAAGTGTAATTAGGAATCGATTATCCCGTGTATAGCTGAAAAGTCAACTTTACAACACCTAGTAGAGATTTAACCTATTTCAAGAGTGGCAGAAGAAAGTTAAATGCTTGAAACTCTATTCTTGGGGGCGAAACCAAAGTGCACAGTTTTATTCCTAAGGTAAATTATTAACATAATTTACTAGCGCTGTAAGCCTTCTTCAACTGAAACTTAAAGATATGCCATCGAGCTCAGCCAAAAAGATCACTGATGCATACGATACGGGATTGATTCAAGATTTTAACCGGAAATGCTGCATGCTGACCATTGAAATAGATGCAATAGCACCGTCTGCTGTGTTTTTTTTTTTTTGCTTTAAATAGTCAATAAAGCATTCAATTGCTATACTTCACAGTATCAGTAATCTAAGTGCTTACATAATTCTTATATCACAGTTACTTAGCCCAGCAGCTAAGCATCGTAAGAACTGAGGAAAGCAATACTTGCGAACCCTTATTACGAACCCTATCTATTGTAACTGCAAGTCATTAATACATGACAAGAGCTGCAGGTATGCGTAAAAATACGAAAAATTTAGAAGTAAGGTGAAACGCATTCAATGCACAACGCGCAGCAAAAACATAAAGTAATACGAAATGTATTTAAAAATGTATTTAAAATAAGAAATAATTGTACTTAATTACACAAAATGTAGTTAAATACAGTATTTAATTACATGTTTCCGAAAGTATTTGTAAATACATTTTCATATAACAAAATATATTTAAATACGTATTTAAATACTGCCCATCAGTGGAACAGAAGCCCTTCAAGAATGAATTGGCCCTCAGAAGGTTAGGTAAAGGCAGGGACTGGTTCTGCTACCGTCCCAATGTGCGTTTATTACTTATATCGTCAATTTTTGATTGACCAGAAAATGAGCTTTGGTTACTTAGCGTCAATCTTTGATTTGCCCAGCAATGAGCTCCCGTTACTTAGCGTCAATCGTTGATTGGCTTTACGGTGCAGTTGTTTGTGACGTCATTAGAACGCTAGCAGAACCAGTCCTGGCCTTTACCCTTTCACAGGCCAATTCATTGTTGCTATTGTAGCCCTAATATCAAATATATATATATATATGTATGTGGCAAGTCTCGTTGAAACGGAGATGACATGTGGATTTTACGCGTTTTTTTTTAGTTTCAAGCCTTTGTAGTTTACGGAATGCTTCTTTTACTTCAGCACGAGAGCTTCGCAAGATAGTGAAAGAAAACCACTTTGCTAAAACAGTTTTAATAGGATCCATGAGCGACGTTTCGGGTACCTGCACTCATAGTCATGCAGAGTAAAATGAAGGCGGAGCAGTAGACAAGCGCTTGTAAGTCTACCGGTCAGATGCCAACTAGTACTTATTCCACAATTTATCTACAAAGGATGATGCAATACTTTTATATCTTACTTAAGTTTTTTCACAATTGTTTGCTGGAAGCGTACTAACAAGTTGATTGCCAATAGAATTATAAGAATAGACGATAATTTTTACTTAGAGATAAAAGGGCTCGGAGGTTAAAATAAGTGGAAATAATTTGCTGCGGTCAGTAAGGTAAAATCTAAAGAAGCTCCAAAACGGTAAAACTTGTGTAAGCTGTAAAAAGGTAAAACTTATGCAAGCTGACTGACTAGAGAATTTAGTACCTTTAACAAGCGATTTGTACTAAAAATTTGAGCGACTTGTACTAAGGAAGCGAACATATTTGTACTAAGCGATGTACAAATCTTAGACCATACCAATACAAATCGGTTATCGTTCATCGCTTAGTCAAATGTAAGCCAATTCTGAACGCGAGAGAAACCACAGTAACAGTTAGGCTAGTGCTTGAACTTTCTGTACTTGACGACATCATTTTACAGTATTTTGCAGCTCAAGTAGCTGGGCAGTCATATGCGGGAGATTGAATGAAATGCATCGAAAAAAAATACGGTGATATGTTTAAGAAAACAACCTACGAATTCTTGAGGTCCCACACTCAAATACTTCGATCGACTCATCGATTGACGTAAATTTGCTACGTGCGGTCACGGCTTTTATTTTAGTCCTCTTGAGTCCTCCCGTTGCATTCTTTGCTTCCTCGACCACACCATACATTGACTGGACACTGAAATCGAGACTCTGGCAATTGGGCCTGGAGCCCGATTCACTGAGTTCTAATTATTGCAGACCTCAAACATAGATTAAGTTATTCGTCGTACCATTAGGAATGCGTTCCACAGCAGGGAATCTAAATTTTTAAACCTATATCTTCAGTAGGCGATATATATCATACTTTTGGACACCATGAATAATTGAAAATTCATCATATTTTTTTAGGAATATAAAATTTTATAAAAATTATTGACACATAGATACACGTTATGTGCTTTGATATCACATTCAATTGAGATTGAGTTTTTTTTTTCAATGACGGATTTGAAGCAATAACATCAAAAATTGATGTATGTATAGCTTTCGGTAGAACTCGTCCCAATAGCCGCCACAAAAGGGAGGTTAAGAAAACCCGGTAATGTTGAAGAAATGAATTAAAAACAGTAATAATACATTGGCAGCATTAATCTAAAAATACATTTGAATTATGAGATACAGATACCAAGACAGCCGGTAAATGATAGTAAAACATAACAAGTTAGGGCTGATACAACCCTTCATTACTGGAACGATCTAAAGCTGAACATTATGATTGTCATTATCACATCGCATAACTGCCTATACATAGTACACCATTTCGTGATTGCCTACGTTAAATCATCATGGTTTCCTAATCCCATGTTGCATCATTTTTTAATTTTTTATTGCCTGAGTTATGTCACTTCATGGGTGCCTAGATTACACCGTCACTTCATTGGTGCTCACGTTATATCACTTCATGGTTGCTAGGATGACTTGGTTTTCTCAGTTCATGGCTCCCTAAGTAAATCACATCTCTGTCAACCCACCTGACAACAATATATATATATATATATATATAATTGGTATAGATTGATTACTAGGGAATCTCACTCGAAGAATTAAAACTAAAACCAACGTCGTAATTAAAAACATTTTGTAAACGTTTCGGATTACGTTGAATCCATCAGTACTCTGGAAACACAGGGATAAGTATTTTTTAGTAACATGAAACAGAAAACTAGATAAAATGTAGCAATAATAGATCACAAACCTAACTTAAAAATAGAATATAGCAATAATAAATCACGAACGTAACTTAAAATTTGCAACGGTACTGCAGATGCTTGAGTATTAGAGATGGTTTTTCACGGTTTATGTATATGGATTTCAATACCTTAAGTTCTTTGCTATTAGCTATTGTATCTATAACAAAAATATCAGAAATTCTCAGTGGATGATTGGCTTCCTGACTATGATTTCTAATGGAAGATTGGACAGGTTTGTTTAGCACTATTCCGGTTTGACCTGAGACCCCCTATGCTGTGCACATCGCAGGAACATCTGCAGTACAGTACTACCGATGTAAGTGAGCTGGCAGCTACCACATACGTATTTGTAAACAACTGACGATCGGAAGTGCAATTTGGGAGATTCAGTACGCCGATAGAAGGATCCTATTGTCTAATTATTACGATGGAATGAAATTGGATTTACATGAAAAAGGTACTGACAAATTACAAATGATATGCATTTCTCTAATTTACGTGAATTATACCCTAACAATCACAATTGCAAATATAACTTAGGAACAGTAGCGACTACACGATGATTAGAGTTCTTGCGTAGAAAATTCCTCAAAATAATATTGAACAGTTTTGTAGTATAATAGTTAGTAGTTAAATACTTTTTAAGTTTCTGAACTTCTTGCTGGAATAAAACATTACTCGAACATATACGAAAAGCCCTTTGTAGCAAGGTATAAACACTTGCAATTTTGTACTGATCTGGTATTACACTAAAGTAATTTGTACCTAGGCCTGAAAAAGTGGGTTTACGGTAAACAGAAGTTAAAAACTTATCTTCAGACCGCAAGATATCCACATCTAAAAATGAAATTCTATGATTCGACTCTAACTCTTTAGTAAAATTTATATTTGCATGTCTAGAGGTAAAGTAATTGTAAAATTCTCGAGCCTGCTGTTCAATATCAAATACTAGGAAAGTATCATCTAAGTATGTTCGAGAGAACCGAGGCTTAAAATCATGGTGGCAGTTCTGGATGTGTGCTTCTTCAAATTTATTGAGAAAAATGTTAGCTACTATTGAAGAAAGAGGAGAACCCATTACTAGTCCATCAACCTGCTGATATGTTTCACCACTAAACTGAAAATAGCTTTCTGTGAGTATTAATTCAGGAAGTTTTTTCATCATTGTCTTTTGCAAGCCATTAAAAATCTCTGTACCATCAATGTTAACCTTATCAAGTATAATTTGGATTGCTTCTTTTACAGCGATATTGGTATATAAAGATTTGACATCCAGACTCACCATGAAACTATTGCGAGTATCACGTCGATAAAAAAGTTCTTCTGCAAACCTATAGGACTGTTTAACTTTGAAATTGTTATCTGCAAAGGGGGTAAGTAGCGGAACAAGCAACTTTGCTAACTCAAAATTGTGCGTATTTATTGCAGACATGATGGTACGAAGAGGATAGTTCGGTTTGTGGACCTTCGGTCCGTACAACGAGCCTAAGCGAGAGCCCGAGACTCGGGCAGCGTCGTAAAATTCATCAGAACCATTCTGTTTAAAATTCCTGAGGGCGTTATACACCCTATCTTCCGATTTAAGAACCAATTTTTGTTCGTCCATTTCTATAACCTTCATTTTTAACCTATCATCTATTATTGCTACATTTTATCTAGTTTTCTGTTTCATGTGACTAAAAAATACTTATCCTTGTGTTTCCACAGTACTGATGATGGATTCAACGTAATCCGAAACGTTTACGAAATGTTTTCAACCACGACGTTGATTTTACTTTTTATTCTTCTAGTGAGATTCCCTAGTAATAAACTTATATCAATTAAACTAGAGAACCGATACGGAAGACCAGCATTACGTGTATTTCGCCAGTACGAGAGTACCTGGAGAAAGTGTGAAGTTGAAGTGTGACCGAGAGTTTCTCCAAGCATGTCTTTCGTATTCCACTGTGCCCAAATTTCTCCGCTTCAAGCCATTTCGGCGATCTTTAGAAAATTCTCCTATGTGCAAATCGTGGCAGATGAAGCTTCTTCACAATAAAATCAAACATAAAATGCGACAACTTCGGGGTAAGGAAGACGAACGTCAAAGGCAACATGACAGTTTTATTGATCTCTCTTGTCTGGAACTCTGGCTCTTTCGGAAACAACCCCGCACGACTGAAAACGTACGCACTACACATATGAATAAGCTTAGAAGATCGGGCATCAGCAACCTAACTTCGCATTTTGATCATGAGAAGGCCATTCAAAACTTCTCCAGCCGCATCCTCAGTCGTGACGAACGCCGACTGCTCCTGCTAGGTTTGGATTTCTCACTTCCTGTGTATAGGCTAAATTTTGCAAGATATTATTTATGTTTTGAGAGAATATTTTTAAAATGTAAATATCTCATACAAACAAATGGTCTGGATGAAAGAACTGATAATTTTCGTCGCAAATTCAAGAATATAGCCAATAGGTTTTTCCATAATTTCAAACGATACAACAATTTTTGTCCGTTGTTTTCTCGAAAAGATTTTGGCATTTTGAAGAATTTGGGTACCGATCAGTCTATCTATATTACTAAGCTAATGGATAAAACCGAGTACAACGCTAAAATAGGTGCAATAATAGATGATAGGTTAAAATTTAAGGTTATAGAAATGGACGAACAAAAATTGGTTCTCAAATCGGAAGATAGGGAGAATAACGCCCTGAGGAATTTTAAACAGAATGTTTCAATATCTGATGAATTTTACGACGCTGCCAAGTCTCGGGCTCTCGCTTAAGCCGCGTCTACACGACGATCTTTTTCGTCGAAGTTTGTGATCGCGGAGCGATTTTGATCGCCAAACACACGCGGAGAGCCTTCGAAGTCCGTGATCTTTGATCGCCGACAGTGCTGGAAATCGCGATCACAAAAAGTTTGCAAACTATATTACGCTCTGTAAATAGATGTATCTATTTTACAAACATTATTTAGTAATGAAAGCATAATTTTCTATTGAAATGTGCTCGCTTAGCGAATTTTATTAATGTTTGATTCGAACTTCTGTACTGCGGGAAGCATTTGGCAACTATGTGTTGCTAATTAGTAAGAACTGTAGCATATAATGTTACCGAGAAAGGAAATTACAGACCTATTGCGCTTGCAACAGCAGCGTCCAAGCTGTTCGAGCTATTATTGCTAGAGAAAATGAGCTTTACCCTAGGGACGGCTGACAATCAATTTGGTTTCAAAGCTATGCACGGGACAGAGATGGC
>LQNS02276883.1:5961539-5978791 GCA_001587735.2 Parhyale hawaiensis | reverse complement strand
CGCGATCGATCGATCGCGCAAATCCACCAAACGCGCACAACATATATACTGTATAATCGTTCACTGGCCTCTACAAAGTGCTACGAAAGGACATACAACAAAATATCAATGTTTTCATAAATTTTAATCCCGTTTTCTTCTACAGTATACTGTTTGGAAATCCAAGAGTTTCCTCCTTACAGAAAATCTCAAGTTACTTATTGCAACCAGTGTATAAAACCAGACGCGTGTATATATGGGGATTGATGAACATAGTATAATATTTGCCAATACCTTATACGTCATATGTAGAACGCTTAACTATGTCTCTCTGCCTTGAAGAATAATTTTTTTCTATATGATTTATTTGGTACATTTGCTAGAGTTCATGGTGTGTAACAAGCGTTACAAAGCGATGGAAATACGATCTTCAGTGCTCACAACTATACGGCTCTCAATACGGCTAGATGATTGTCAGATTTTTAAATTGTGATTAAAAATACTTGAATAGTATTTTTAAAAACGTTTGGTGACTAATATATTTCCACAAGATTGTTTTTTAAGTGCAAAGATACTTCTCCGCTTCAGCATTTTAAAGTATTTCCTCCCGAAATTAGAATAAGATAGTGCACGCTAGATGTTGGAGTAGTAAGCATGTACTCGTGTACTCGATGATTCCTGTTTGTTCCGGGCGACCAGACTTTTGGGTAGACGCCGCGATTAGTCGGTCCATGCGGTCGTATTTTTTGTTAAAGGGACGTCTTTGTTACCTGCCTTGACATTGTTTCCCAGGCGCGTAAAGTGAGTCTAGTGACCCGTGTAAGCAGGACAGTGTGTATGCTGTACAATACGAGCAGACGGCAACTGAACGTGTAGGACGTAACTATACAGTTTCCCTTGTAAGTGAGAAGCAGCATGAGAGCAGACCAGCAGATATATATTTGTTATTTCCTCGACTAGATAGTGATGTCGTTAACGTGAAAATTAGACTTGAATTATCCTAGAAGAAATTATGGACATTTGCTTAACAAAGTATAACCTTCAATAGGGATAGTCGCTTCAACGTTGCCGATTACGTAGGCATGAATTTCCTCAGGTATTCGATCGTGTCTGAAAAAAGGCTCAAAAAGTAGCCTTAAAGTCAATTAATTTACTTGACAAGTAACATTACTGAAACTTCAAATGCTTTCTCAAGTTTGGAGTGAGCTGAACCAAAGGAAATTTTGCGCCTTGGCGCTGTCTAAGCAAACATAGCGTTTGAACCCGGCCGCTTAGGGCATATTCACTGGCATACGCGAGAGGGAAGGAGGCACAGGGGGTACGTCCCCCTCCCCCCTTACGTAAGAATGGCTCGAAGATATGGTGAAAAATGGCAGAAAAAGTACCAGTATCTCCAAATTTAGCAGTAATAATAGTTCTGATATGTGAAGCATAGGTTACCTATATAAAATGCAAGTATTTCGCATATTTTACGTCAGACAGTGGTAATGAAACACTAACAGAGTTGTCGTAGCTAGACGAATTGATGCTGCTAATGTCAACATATGAGCATCTCACGTCGCGCACTGAACACGTTCATTTTAACCGGCAAAATTATTTCGACTCCAGTCTTGTTCGGTTGTCAGCCAAAGGTCTACAGAGTACAATTGCTCAGCTTCTTATCACTGTCTCCAGTAAAAACCCTAGGAATGTCTTTTGTCCGGGTGCCGTACCCACGCTGCTATATAGAGACAAACTTCCAATGCACGAAACAAAGTCGCGACTCACCATACTGCCGAAGACAGAGACTATTATCTCGATTCTATTCATGATAACACACCGTAAAAAATCAAAGCAGTTAAAGCTGATGAAGCTACAGATGTTTCGACTAATTAACAAGCTATACGACTTCGGTATTTGGATGTAGATAAAGAGCAGATTTGTGAAAAGTTTGTTGGTATCATGATAGTTAAGTAGCCAGCAGGGGAAGCTATTTCCAAAAGCTTACTTGAAATGCTTACAATGAAAATAAATCGTGACTTAAAAAATTTACGTGCACAATGATATAATGGTTGCTCTAATATGCGTGGCGCCGACAGAGGTGCTCAGACATGTCTGCGAGAGACAACCCTTGGCATTGTACACCCATTGCATTAGCCTTTGTCTTAATTTAGCCTTAAGCAATGCTTGCTCAGTTCAAAGCATCAGGAACGTTATGGGAACGATGGAAAATATAACATTGTTAATTTGTTACTCGTTCTCAAAACCGCTTGAACATTCTCGAAAACTACATCGCAGAGAATACACAGGAACAAAATAAGAAGATTGAAATCATTGTATCAGGCAAGGTGGGTAGAGCGACACGATACTGTTACCTTATTTCATGATCTCCTTCTTGCCATAACAGGTACTCTTAACGATATACAGGAAAGTTCTACAGGTGCTAAAATGTCCCTAGCAACATACTACAGGAGCGCCATTATTAAATTTGACTTCATTATTGACCTAGTATCATGCGTTATTGTCTTCGGTATAACAAAGCCGCTTTCTGTGAAGTTTCAAGTCGCAGGGCAGGATGTAGCTTCAGTATGGAGCCTTTGTCCTTGTGTATCTGATCTCTATACAATCTTATCATACGGAGATAAATCTGAAGCTACGTTTAGTTCTGAAGAAATTGTAAACACTCTTGAAATAATCATCGAGAGACCTAGAATTACTGGGAAACAACCTACGAACAATACAGAGTAAACCTTTTCATCTCGGCCAAGGAGGTCATGTTCTTATCGAGTTTGTTTGTTTGTCTGTCTCTAAGACAGCTCAAAAAGTTATGTAAGAAGTTTGAAGAAATTGACAGGGATTGTTAAGTAAGTTGGTAGGAAGAGTTGATTTACTTTTGGTTATGATCCGTTCATCCGTTTGTTTGTTTGTTTATTTTCCTGACTTATTTTTATTAATGCCATAGCTCAAAAAGTTATGGACGGATTTTCGTGAAAGATATGAGAATGATTAAGTATATTATGAAGAGTAAGTGACCAATTTTTTGTGATTATCTGTTTTTTCGTTTGTCTGTTTGTCACTTTTTTTAATTTTATGCTTGTTAGTACAATAACTCAAAAAGTAATAAATGGGTCTTTCTGAAACACACATGAGTTATTAGTTGTGTTAGAAGATATGAATGATTAAATTTGGTGATGATCGGTTGGTGTACTAATGTTTATCAAAATGTTTGTTAGGGCCAGTTCACACGTCCCTCATATCTACGCGTTCAATCACGAAAATGAACACAAGCTGTGCGTCAAGTTTGCCAGTCGCTGTTTGCCATTCAAATGAATGGTGCAGCACGTTCAGTAATGATATCGTTTCTTTGCATTTTCGCTTATATTTTGCGTCGGTTTTAAGTCACACTAGTATCCCAAAATCTAGTAGCCTGATTTTGATCGGAACAGCCTATTTCTAAACTACTTTATAGCCTGATAAACCGACAGAAGAGAAATCAAGACCGAGCGATCAGCCGGCTTTCAAATCCATGATGGCGTCTGTGTTCTTACAACATTTTCAGGCTATCTAGAGTTCTTGCGTTAGACGGGAGCACAGTGATTCTGATCGTTAAAATGAGGCTAAAAAAGCATTATTGTTGACTTGTTGGTGATTTGAAATCGCTATGGAGGATAAGTCTAGTATGTACAGATTTTGTTGCTGCACTTGAATGACGCAGTGCGTTCATAAAACGGACGTGCTTCATCCTTCAGTCTCCTTCATTGCTGATGCTTCCATCAAATCCACGCGCCACGTTCATCAGTTGTTTGACCGAACGCGTTACGATGAAGGACGTATGAACACGGCCCTAGCAGCCTAACTCAAAAAGTTATGAGTAGATTTTCAACAAAAATTAAAAAAACTCTTAACATTGTTAAAATGCACAAATGATTAGATTTCGGTGATGATTCAAAGAAAATCATGGTTTCAGAATCAATTTTAATTTTTCGTTACAGTTGCCTCGTTGGCGGAGGTATGCGCTCTCAGACTACTCTAGTTAACACCCCAGGAGAAAAACACCCCATTTAATAGGAGTCCGCGTGTGACCCCGCCCAATTAAAAAAATTACAGCATAACTTTTTTTATTTTCAACAGTGTGTTTAGAAACACACACACAAGTATGATTCAGGGCACGATGGTGAATGGACATTACACCTTGGTGGATGTTGTGATTGTGCACACAATGTTTTATTCATAATTGAAGCTGATACGTTAAATGTTTGAGCTTCTACTTTTTCACTCTATACAATTCCCCCAACAGCATTCTCTCATTGTTTTTTGTGCAACTGGGTGCAATTTTTCCAGCATAAACTGACGTTCTTCTCAGCTCAATGGCAGTGTGTGTGTGTGTGCGTGTGTCGCTCTATCGGCCTCTAGCGACATCCATTCCATAGCGCACACAAGCACTTGCGTTCAAGTTTCGTTACTCCTACATAAGTAACCCCGCTGTACATAAGTACAAGTAACGCAATACCTAGTGTTCAAAAGTATATGATAATTAAGGCTATGCATATATACATCATACGTTCACTCAGTTATCGCAATCTAACTTTGCGGGCCGCTGAGGAACAGGTAAGAGTACGGGTATAGAACTTTAGTGCGACAGGCTTTATACAAGTGGAAAAGAAAAAGCCCACAACAAATTTTTTGCCGCCCCATAGACTAAAACAGTAAATCAGCTTCTCTGAGTTAAGCTAGAACACTCTTAGGGACAAGCCCTCACTTAAATATCTTCATATAGTTAAACTTGACACCCTTATTTCAGTATCTTTAACATACTAAATAGCTTCTTAACACCTATAAACAATACTGCGTATTCCATGTTAGTATGTGTGTTACCGTTTCTTTTTGTTGATTTTACTCACTAATCCCAAGCACCGTGAAAACATTTCGTTTTAGAAAGCGTAATACTATGGTACATAATGTTCATCCAAAACGCACATGGTCCCACCGTAACTAATGTGTTTTATTGAGAATATATAGGCAAAAAACTACTAAATAGTCCATCACATAGCATTAAGAGACACAAAGTAGGTTGTTTTTCCAATTCTTCAATACCAGGGCGTTGGCTAAAAGACCTAAACGTCTATAGAATACCGCCTAACGGCTCTGCTGCAGCAGAATCGCCACAAATTAATATGCTAGAGAGGTTGGTTTCAGCCCCAACTACATACATTGCAGAACGCACCCAGGGTTCAAAAAACCCTTTGGGAGCGTTCCGCCCAATAACATATATCAGTGGGTTATGCTCAACTTTCGTTTACCCAACAGGTCTTAGTGGAAACGAATAAACTGTTGATTCGGAATGTATCTAGTCAAGTACTCAGAAAATACCGTGCCGGTACATAAAAAGTGTCAACACTCTATAATAGTCTCTATTATATATTCAGTGCAATCCATCGTTTGGGTGATTTTTAAGCGTATATCTTTAGAGTCTCATGAGGCACTGCTACGCGAAAACAATAGAGGAATGATAATAGGAGTAAGCTCTATATAACATGAATGTAGCTGCTTAAATGCCGAATCCATTTGTACATGTTGAACTTCGTTCATTGTGACAGAAAGAGACAGAATATTAATTGAACATGTAAGAAATCAGCTTAAAAACACGCCTCAGATGCAGAAGTTGAAGGTAACCAGCGGTGTTTGAAATTTTGCGATACCTTATCTTGAAAACAGTCGGAAGTAGTACTATGTATAACAGCGATGTTGCCTTTGAAAACATAATTCCGCTATAGAACGCACTTTTAGTTTTCCCCTTGAAAAACAGCTCCCAGCAAACATAGAAGTCGGATCAGACCATAATTATGCAAAAGTGAACAGACAAATCGATGTTTGTCCACTGTCTCTGTAAAGTCGAACAAAAACCAAAGCTGTTTGGTATGTGAGTGATTAGCTCAATCAGACAAATCCATATCTGTATAAGAGTTTTTGTTTTCTCTCTGTTTGAGATTTTTGAGGAGCCAAAAGGTGCTGAGTCATGCTTGCCGTATCCCATTTATCTACATACATCGGTTAGAGCTATCGAAAACTAAGGTTCCTGTAGCTTTATGAAATTTTCTCGGCAAGACAAATACAGTTTTGTTAAGAGGTTCGAGGATTTTGCTGCTCTGGAAATTTTGACTGGTCAAAAAGGGCTGAGTCACGCTTGCCAAGTTAATTTTTTCAAAATATTTCGATCAATACTATCAAAAACTAAGGTTCCTCTAGCATCTTGAAATGACCTCGAGCAGTCAAATGCAAATTGGTAAAGAAGTCGCAGTTTCTTGTTCATTTGATTGGTCAAAAATTGGCGAATCAAGCATCCCAAATCTGTTTTCTCACCATATCTCAGTCAAAAAGAACGAAAAGTAGGCTTCAAATATACTTTTTGAAATAGTCTCGATGAGCTGAATCTTATTTTTATAGGTGGCCCAGTTTTTCCTATAGTTTTAAAATCTTGAATTTACAGATTTTCGCTCTCAGGGACCAGCTCAAAGGTTCACCGACATGACCTTAGTTTTTGAGAAATTTTGTTATGAAAAGAATCGTTAACCAAGAATATGAACATTAAGATTGTAGCTCTTATTAAGGCGTATATTTCTGTATTTATATATATATACATATATATATGGTTTTACGTTCGACAAAGTACGCAAAGTTTAGCTGTAAGCTATGGCTTCGATAATTTTCACCATTTTTCAAAGATTTTTTGAAAATTTTAGCATGAAGAATTTCGTTCATCGGATTCAAAAGGACTTGTTTACGTAGAACTTTTAATGCTCATTGTAATAAAAGCAATTAGAACTTTCTAAGTTTTGCCATTTTTGTGCTCTAAGTGATAGAATGCCAAAAACGGCATTTTTTCCGACTACAGCAGGTATAGAGTCAAGTTCAGGGGGGATTAAAACACTAACAAAAGAGTCGGAAGTTTCTGTTAGCAACATGATTAAAGGTAATGGAATAAGGAATTCAACACTGTATAAGAATCCCGGTTTTGCGTTTTGGAAATGGACAAAAAAGTGAAAATGTAAAAAGAGGGGAAATATACGTAAGACCACTTTTTGAAAAAGTCTCCATTTTGGGGGTGAAGGAGTCGTTTTTCGGGGGAAGGACACAAGACCTTTTTTGAAGAACTTTTAAAATGCTAACGGTAAATTTGCTTCAAATATTTTTTCCTATTCAGGGTTTTGAGCTAAAGGAGGTAGAAGAAAGAAATCTTGAAGCTTTACTTGTAAGGGTGTGAAACGGGGTTATTTAGTACGATTGAAACAGATCTGGTTTCGAAACTTGGAGCAACTATCATAGCAGAAACAATGTGAGTTTAGATCAAATAGGTCCATAAATAATGCGTGTAGGTCAAAAAAAAGTAAAATTATCGAGCCTAGTTTTCTTTAAGCATAGAAAACGAAGTTACTGGGCGATACGGCTATAAAAAAACTTCTGGGTGCGTATTGATGATATAAATGCCCCCTCCAAATTTGAGCATGATCGGATAATTAATGGAAAAGATCGCAACTTTTTTTTTTTTGCAATGGCAGGTCGCTTTTGTAACCATGGAGGACCGCCATACGCTAATCTGAACTTAACGTGGCTGGGCCGCGTGGGGCGCCTTTCAGCCTTATTTATTTTATTTATTTATTTATTGGGGGGCATAATTGCCATCCCGGCTTTATTATGCCGTCGCCTTGAGCGAGGTGAGAGAGGCAATAATGTTTTCGTTGAAGATTTAAAAATATAATAAAACTAGAGCACTCTAAGAGCGCATACCTCCGTCAAGCGAGGCCACGGTAGCAAAAAATTCAAATTGGCTCTGAAACAATAATTTTCTTATTATAAACTCCAAAATATAATCATTTGTGACTTTTGATAGTAATAACAGCTTGTGCAGTTTTCTTGAAGATCCGTTCCTAAGTTATTGAGTTATGCTGCCAATAAACGTTATGACAAACATGAGTGAAACATACAAACGAACAAACCGATTTGCGTCAAAATTTAATCATTTATGTCTTTTATCATTACTAATAACCCCTATTAATTTCAAAATGAACCATTCATAATTTTTTGAGTTGTTGTGCTAACAAGAATAAAATTAAAACGGTGATAAACGAACGAACGAACAAACTGATCATGGCCAAAAGTTGGTCATTTACCCTTTGTTATATAGCTAATTTAATTTAATCCAAAATCCATGCATAACTTTTTGAGTTATGGTATTGAGAAAAATGAGGCAGACAAACACACCAACAAACGGATGGACATATCTTCACCAAAAGTTAATCGTCTGTTCCTCCTAACATACCAAACAATCCCTGTAAATTTTGTCCAAATCGGTTCAAAACTTTTTGAGTTATCTTGGTGACAGACAGACAGACAAACAAACGCGACGGAAACATAACCTCCTTGGCTGAGGTAAATATTTGTCCTCCCAAACAGTGGTAGAAGGAGTTGAGCAATGTTCATTTTTTTTTTGCAAAGTCATTTGGGTTCACCTAGATGTGACCTATGACAAAGAACTAGAATTAGCTGGCCATCAAAAATTACGGCGATGAATTTTGGTTTCTTTCCACCCAAAATGAGGCAGAAGGTGTTGAGTCATAATAATAAGTTTTTCAGGCAGTCAGGCGGGTTGTATGAGATTTGAAAAATGGCAAAAATTTAGATTTAGCTTGCGATAAAAAATGACAGCATTGGATTTGTAACTCCACCTACAAAGAGGCAGCACGCACTTGCAAATAACTTTGAGTTATAAATCACCCAAATTTAATAAAATGTTCAAAACTTAACTAACTGCTCTTGCGGAGCAAATTGAAATGGCGTTTGTACGCCTTTGCTCGGCAGTCTCAAATTTGTGATTACGAGACTTCAACAAAACGTTCGGACGATTAGCTGAGAACATTCGTTCTTTTGACTAGCGTGTGCCATTCCCATCAATAAGTTACGTCCATAGTTAATCTCATTTATCTCTTAAAAGTTTAAACAAGAGAATGATGACAGAAGAACAAGAAATCATGCATATGTATGTATTTTTTAAAATTGGCATTCATGTTTCGCATCGCTGGCCTATCTAGTATGAAATTATTTCGGCCAGTTTGTATGAAGTTTATGCTGTATAAGTAGAAACATGTGTGTTATTTCTAAAAAAAAATTAAGCTTGGTAATTGCTAGTTTCCACGTTAGCGGGTTTCTCTATTATATTGTATGTCACTTCAATATCTACATCATAGCGCACTGTATTTTCAGATTTTTCCAATACTTAGCATAGGATACAAGTGTAATTTGTTGTGCAATATATTTTTATGGGATAGTGTTTCCCTCTCGTTGTCAGTTGTATCATAACATAAAAGTAACTAAATTGGATTTTCCTTTTGTTTTATCATCATTGTATTTACACGTAGGCATGTATGAACTAACTATAATAGCAATTCGTTTTTTTTTTTTCATTATATACATGAATATAGAATTTTTGTCACTGGTAAATGGTGCCATCAATCTGTCAGTGCCCCCCCCCCTTAGGAAAATCCTGCTTATGGCGCTGAAATGCTTTATCTTATCCAGATCCAGAAGTAGTATTCTCCTGCCTTAACCAGCGCTACTATTTTTTTATCTTATCCATCAGCAGCAAAAGACCCTATGAATTCTCTCAAAACTTCCACATTGCCGGAGAAAAGTTCAAAAATATGTTTACCCTCAACACTTACTGTATTATCCTTTTACCAAATTTTCTCTCAAACAACTGGACCTATTTTTGTTATTATGGGTTCAAAATTTTCGTCTTGATTTTCTTCAGTTGCTACGCAGTTCAATTAACCATAAAAACGGTTCAATACTGCTTTAGCCCAAAATATTGTGTGAAAGTGTTTGTCCCATGTTTCAATTTTTATTTATGTACATTATCGCAGACTTTTGATCGTAAAGCATTTATCTTATTCATCTGCTGCGATGAAAACGGAATATTACCCTTAAATTACCTCTATTACCTTGCTGCCTTACACCTTGATTTTAATATACTTTTCTCAGCTTTTTTCCCAATCTACCTAACCGATTTTTATGTTTTTCTTTCACTTGAAACATTCTTCTTGATTTTTTTTTCTACTTGTGGAAAAGTTGCTAAAACTATGGGAATATTTAGTCGTTTGAAGGATTTTGTGCCAGAACAAACTTTGATAAGCTTACACTACAGCTTAGCATACCCTTACCTTACATACTATAATTTAGTCTGGGGTTGTGCACCACGTTGTTATCTAGATAGACTCTTTATTCTTCAGAAGAGGATCGTGAGGCTTTTGACAGGCCACCATTACCTCGCTCATACTGGTCCTCTCTTCCGAAGAACTCAAATTCTCACAAGCTATGATGTGTACAAATATGTGCTTGGTGTTTAAATGTTTAAAGAATCTCAGGATGTTGGCTTACCTAGTCCTTAGCACAATTACGATACAAGGAATAGAGGTGATGCCCTACCATCTTTTCAAAGGCTGACATGTTCGCAGCGATCATTGTCCTACACAGCACCCAAGCTTTGGAATACGTACGTTAGGTCTACCCAGTCGTATTAGGCATGCAGCGAATCTAACTAAATTTAGGCATCTCTTGAAGGAGTTCCTCGTCAGCACCTATGAATGACTTCCTGAGTACCTACTGGGCGTGGAATGGGCCTTAGGGTTGGCTAGGTTCACCCATCGTATGTTGGGAGGAGCGGCGCTCGGACTCTGCAGGTTATTTTAGCCGTGAGCTGAGTTTTCGGGTAGTCTACCTCTCGTGTACAATTTGCTTGTTTCTTATCTCGTACTCCAACCGATATTTCATCTGTCCCTCCAACTTCTTTTCCGACTTGCTGTTCCCATGGGCGTTGGTACTGTGTGGGAGCGCTCATGTGCATTGGTTCTGCGTGTCTGTCGTCGTGCTATGTGCCCATTCTTCTGTTTAATAATATGCTTTATTAGGTACACATATGGAATGGTACACAGGAGACAGCTTAATACTAAAGTTACATTAGATGCTAAGACCAGGTAATACTATCATTACTAACTACACTGCATTGCGGCCCATTGTTTGGCCCCTGCTCGGAAATAGTATGCGCTGCCATCGGCTATACATGGCTATAATACTTCTTCTGGGGCGTTGTTTGCATATATAGGTGCAAGTTATGGTTCTGGCCGGTGGGATACCCTTGCTTGTTAGCGTACCTTCCAGAGAGAATCGCTCCCTGTTGGGAGCTGTGTAGGTTTCTCGGACCTGGCTGGAATTTTAGTGCGCCCTTGTGTCGAGCCTGCTTTACTTTTTTCCTTCTCCTTCTTTCTTGCATATGGTGCTTGGCTATGACTTTCTGACTTTCTTTGTTGCGCTACTGCTTGTTAATCCATTGAGGAGATCTCCCGTGTATTCTCTGTTTTTTCCTTGTGTCACTTTCTCTTAATCTCTGTAACGCGCGAGTTGTAGCAGAAGAACATGGAATGATTTGTGATATTGAGCTCTCTCTGTGGCGCCTTGTTTACATAGCTGCAGTATCAGCTATTAAATAACTATGTGAATCTATACGTATAGAATAATTATGAGAATCCATATGTATTTTATCTTGCTCGAAAAACTTCTCAACGGAAGCTTATATAAGAGCCTGTAAACAACCATTTTATAGGTTTGTTTCAATAAATATTATTATTATTATTATTATTTAGATGAAAATTGCATATCCAACTAGAGTACTCTAAGAGCGCGTACCTCCGTCAGGCAAAGCAAAGGTAACGAAAATTTTAAATTTAGTTCTGAAACTATGATTTCCATTGTATCAGAACCAATACCCAATCCTTTGTACCTTTTGACAATAATCACAGCTTCTGCAATTTTCTTAAGATCCGTTCATAACTTTTCGAGTTAGGCCGGCTGCACAGGCACGGCTTCAGCTTGCACAAAATTTAGCTGCTTCAAAAATTTTCAAATATTTCAGTCGCTACTGCAATTTCTACACCCTAGCGAGTGGCAATGTTGAACTTTCAACGATCGCTCTTAATTANTAATTATGAGCGGTTGGTGTTCACAACGATTGGTATTTTGAGAATTACAGCACGATGTTCATAGACGTCATGCTGAAGTCACGGCCACGGCTGCGCAGTCGGATAAGCTAAGTTGCGTCTAGGATGCTAGCGACAACAAAAGTTGTTAGTGTGCAGCCGGCCTTATGTTACTAGCAAACACTCTGATAAACATTCGTCAAACACATAAAAAGACCAATCGATCATCACCAAAATTTTATCTATTAACATGTTTAACAATTCGTAGAAACAAAGATTCGTTCATAACTTTTTGATAAATTTTGCTAACAACTATAAAATCAAACATATCAAAAAAATTAGGTCATGTACTCTCTGTAATATACCCGACAACTAATTTAAATTTCTCAAAAATCCTTTCATAACTTTTTAAGCTATGTTGCTTAGTAAACAAAAGCAAGCAAACAAGCAAACTACAGAACAGATCTTCACCAAAAATTTATCATTTGTTACTCCTAACACGTCTAACAATCCGTGCAAGTTTCGCAAAGTTTCGTCCATTACTTTTTGAGTTATTCTGGTGACAGACAAATAGACAACCGCGGTGAAAACATAGCCTCCTTGGCGGAGGTAGTGAACCATGTACAGTCCTCAGCAATCTCGAGCGAAGAATAACATGCAGTCACACAAAAATTCAAGTACAGCACTGTTAAAACTAAAATGTTAACTCACTTCATATTTTCATAACTTTTTCTCGAAATCTACCGAGCCGATTTCGATGATGGTGGTATCAAATTATTTTAATTAAAGTTCTCCCTCCACACACTATAAACTTCACCCTAAATGCTTTTATAAGCCTAACGGTATTGAAAAGGTGGTCCAAACGCTTGCTCCACGAACAATTCATTATCGATTAATTCGAGAAATATAGGCTTTAAAACCCTGCCTCGTATCCCTCTCGAACGACGAGTAGTATTTATTTTCTCTATTTTGCTCATTACCTCGCCAAGGCCAATAAAATACTTATGCTTTACACTCCGAATTAAACAATATTTCCCTACTTCTTTCTGATAGCTTTCTACACTCATTTTATAATTTTGGCGCAAATTTTTTCTGCGCTTTTAAAAAAAAGGTAAAAAATTTGAGAACAAATGTTTAAATTTTGGATGCATTTTCGGTCAGGTGATACATTCCCTTTTATTCTGACACTTGAATGTCGAAAATCGGGAAAATATTTTAGAAGATAGATAAGAATATGGCATGTGTGCATGTAGCAAAAATAGAACAATGAGGAAAAATGGCGGGAAATGATTTTCTCGTTTTTTTTAATAACTTGTGTTCTATGGGGGAAAGGTGAAAAAGAACAGAAGTTTAACCCACATTTATTTTTTATTTTACATGTACGTAACAAAATTTATTCAAATTGGCAAATTACAAAACCTATTCTCCAACTTTGTTTTTTAATTTTCTTTGTAAATGGGATTCCAGTCTAACCTACATTTTTCGATTTTACACATATCTGCACCGAGTTTTATTCAAGTAAATAAATTTTAAAGAATTATTTTACGTGAAACTAAAAATGAAACCAAAATTTTTGTTTTTGTTGTAAATTGTGAGGTCATTTCATGTATTTCAAGATGACCAGCATAGATTATCATTAGAATTTAGGTTACTTGTGTGTGGTGTAGGAGCTAGAGGGGGAGTTGGAAAATGGGCCTCCTTCCAAACGGCTCCAACCATGAGCACAACAGCCGCCGATTGCTTTACTTTTTAACTAGAGCACTCTGAGGGCGCATAGGTAAGCCAAACAAAGCGATGTGAACGAAAATATCAATAAAACAAATTTGGTCCTGAAACTAGGATTTTTCTATGTTATCATTAAAATTTGGTCATTTGTGTATCGTGACTGTAAAAATAGTTGCTGTAATTTTTTTCCGAATCTGTCCTTAATTTTCTCAGTTATGTTACGACAAACACTAAGATAATTATTAAGCAAACATAAAAACCGATCATGAACAAAATATGGTTATTTGTGCGTTTTAAAATTTATAAAAAGAATTATAAATTTCATGGAAATCCGTTTATAACTTTTTGAGTTTTGTCACTGACAATTATAAAAACAAATCTAGAGACAAGATGAATCAATCGGGCTAGCAGATCAGCAGAAGAATATTATCATTTGCTCCTAGTAACAACTACAATAATATTCTTGCAAATTTCATTGACATTAATCCTGAACATTTTGAGTTATGAGGTAGACAATCTACAGAGGCAGTCAATCTAAAAAATAGTTGAACAGATCATCACCAAAAGTTAATATCTGATTTGTCTAACATGCCTAAAAATCCCTGCGAATTTGATAACATTTCATCCATAACGTTTCGAGTTATCTTGGTTTCATACAGATAGACAGACGGACAAACAGGCAAGTTAAAAAAAAAAGCCTCCTTGCTGAAGGTGAATATTAACATGAGACGAAATTCAATTTTGGTGTATATGGTGATAATTGCAGATAAGGTTAATGTAACTCTTTTGAACGTGTTCACTCGTCCAGGCGCCCGAATGTTTTCTAGCGTCGTAGTCAACACAACTTTGTGTACGCCACAAAATGTCATTAAAATGTTAGCCGTTAAATCAATTTCCTCGGCAAGTGTCAGTCGGCGAATTGCCAATGTCTCTCCAAATTTAGAGTGAAATAAGACTCAGAAAACAGTGCTCTTTTCTGTTGTTTCTACGGCGCATTCGGTAATTCATTCAGACGAGTGGATGAGTGAACACGAGCGTAAGACTGGCCGTGGATTGACCCAATCTGAGATTTTATCATCTTGAGATGTCAGTAATGCCTAGGCCTGCTCGTGGTGATACCCGAGTGTATATGTCGCCTTATCAAAATCAAGGATGATGAGATTTTACTTTTTTGTAAAGTCTCATCAACCTTGTATTAAAATAATAACCCCTCATTTTGCTAAAACTTAATGCAACTCAAGGCTTATATATTTCTAACTTTGTAATATAACATTTGCTTCGGACGTTGATCACCACCTGAATTATCATCAATCATCCAGACCTTATATTTGTTCCCTTTCACGATTTTTTTTTCGTAAATCATGATAGCTCCTGGCCTCCTTAAAGCTTAAACATTGCAATTTGTGCATGTTGTTCATGTTTGTAAAAATACAATTTACTCGCATCGTGAAGCTAACAAGTTTTCCTGAAATCAGGTAGTACCACCTCGGCCAAATCTTCTGTTGTTCGCAAGTCTAATGTAATAATAATTTAATGTAATAAAAATGTAGTAACATTATTATTCCCTGATTTAAAAGTTTCCCTTCTACTTTGCTAAACATGATAGCATTGAACACTTTACTTCAACTTCCTTTGTCCTTCACCACACCACAGAGCTTATTACCTTGTCATTTTTGGAGTTTTATCCTTTAAATTCACAAGCGAATTCTAGTTCGTCCTGTAGTACAGTCGGAATACAGCCGGCAACACTTACCTGCGGATGGCATAAAAACGCCTGTACGTTGCGACTACTCACAGTCTTCTGTAAACTTCGGTTGTGTAAGTACTGGTCTGCTGAGTGGTCCGAAACGTTTCATCGAAGCGAGTGAGTATTGGATTAGTGTATGCTATACACACGCGTTAATATTCATCTCTGGTACCGTCTGCAGCAGCATAGATGCTTTGAGTTATCATAGGAAATTTAGTAAAAAATACAAGCTGTATGTAAGACTCTAAACATGCAAAAAAAAAATAATAATAACCTGTGCATAGCCCTGGTCTGGGAGTACATGATAATTATGAACTGGCCTCTACAAAGTCCTACGTTAGGGCATGCATGATAGAAAGCATCAATGTTGTCAAGAATTTTAATTTAGTTTTAGTGAACAGTACATATAGTGTTAAGAATTCCAAGAGTTCGGTACTTACTGGAATGTCTCTATGGCTGCAGTTATTGCAACCAATCTCTAAAACCAAACGTGTGTATTCGTGAGGATTTTTGAACATAGTTCACTCTTTGACTATACATCGTACGTAGTTCGCATAACTATGTCTCTCTGCGCTGAGAAGTAAATTGTTTCTAGATAAATTATTTCGTACATTTTCTGAAGAGTTCATGGTGTGGAACACTTAAGCATTACAGTGCGATGAAAATAAGATCTTCGGTGCTCACAGCTAAGCTATATGGCTCTTAGTGAACGTAGATAATTGTGAGCTAGCAAAGTTTTGAAGTTGTGATAAATTTAGTTGAATTGTACTGTAATGGGTAATTGGGGGCTAATATACTTCCTCAAGTACAGGGTGTGTACATCCCTGTTTTAGCATTTTAAAGTATTTCCTCCCAAAATTAGCATTAAAAAGTAAATATCATTTGTAACCTAACGTTTCGTGCTGGAGTAGTACGTACTTGTCTACTCGATGGTTCCTGTTTTTTCCAGCTACCTGACTTTTGGGTAGATGCGGTGATTAGTCGGTCCATGCGGTCGCATTTTTTGTTATAGGGACGTCTTTGTTCCCAGCCGTGTCGAGAGAGTCAGCTAGGTAGGTGACCCCGCGCAAGCAGGGTAGTGGTGTGTATGCTGTGCATTACGCTCAGACGGTAAGAGCCCGGTCCCACTCGCCGGAACCCTGGACATTTTGCGTTCACGTAAGCTTTCCTGCGCGTGCCATCACTAAAATAAACACTACCTAGGCAAATCTAACCTAGCCAAACATAACCTACCCTTACCTAACCTAACCTCCTTACCTAACCTTCTAACCTAACCTTACCTAACCTAACGTAACCTTACCTAACCTTACCTAACCTAACCTAACCCAACCTAACCCAATGTAACCTCTCTAACTTTACCTAACCTTACCCAACGTTACCTAACGTTATCTAACGTTACCTAACGTTATCTAACGTTACCTAATGTTACCTAACGTTACCTAACATTACCTAACCCAACTTAACCAGCGATACAGCGGGCTGCGAGGCGCGCGAATTTTTTTTTCCTGAACCTTTCAGCAAGTACAGTCTCAAGGCAGCCAATGGCGTGGCAGGTCACAGGCCACCGTGGGAGGGGCGAAGGGTGATGCTCAGTGTTGGTGTTGCACTCTGATGCATACTCTGAAAACTCTATGTAAATAGATTATTTACGTGCCGTGAAGTTTATTTTCATAAATAATCGGCATCTATTAAGGTGTATGATGTACTTGAACTTCTTTTCGATGTTAGCAGCATGTGAAAATTGCTCGTGTGTTAGCAGTGTATATCGAGTCTCTGTGTATTTTATGCACATGTTA
>LQNS02276883.1:5930827-5945693 GCA_001587735.2 Parhyale hawaiensis | reverse complement strand
CAAACTAAGAGCGATCTCTGCCCACAGGACCGTCGGATTCAAGTTCATGTGCGGACTCCTCCGCCATCCAGCCACACCAGCAGACACCGCGATACGTAAGTTGTACTTCCGTGCATCTTTTGCATGCTGAACTAATATCTCTTGAGACTATTTCTTGAAGATCGCTTGTCAGTCTGGATCAATGTTTTTTTCAGTAAAATAGCTTATGTTTTGTATATTACCCATAAAAATATAAGCATAGCAACAATAAACATAGCAACAGTATAAGCATAGCAATAATATAAGCATAGCAAACGTATAAGCATAGCAACAATATAAGCATAGCAACAATATAAGCATAGCAATAATTTCTAATCCAAGACGCTCGAGAACTCGACACAGCTCACGGCATGTCCAGAAAAAATTGGAAGGGACCAAGTGGCGTTACGAAATAAAATATTCAAGTGTTGAGGTCTGTGTTATTGTTAATTATATTATTGTTATCGGGCGCAGCGTAAAGACCATTGGAGTGTAAACGATTCACGTATTTACTCTCGATACAATCTACTTACCCCGTTTTTGGTTATAAAAATTGGTAAACAATCCTATGTGCCAAATAACAGAAGAAATCGTTAATGTTACTCTCAGTCCGTCCTATGTTTTCCGGAGTCAATTCCCAGGGAAACGCTAAATAACAGTAATTTTGGGTCTTTGGCGGGAGTTCACTTATGCTGGCGAGAATAAAAGAGCAGAGCGGTGAAACACATTTAATTCGAGGTTAAAAGACAACTAATTGGCAATAACGCGGCACTCAGAAAATTCGGTTCTTATGCGCTCTTATTCTTTCATGTGAAACCAGGTTAGATCATAAAATATTTATTTGCTACATTATACTGCTGGTAGTGACTGTGCTGTCTATAGAAGATATGTTGGAGCGCCCAGCTAGCCCTATGCTGGTTTTGATCATGCTGCTAATTGTTTCGTGTTGATGTTGGCCGAAGTCGTTTGATCGTTTCAATAACTTAGTAGCGTTACGACGTTATAATGATTCCCTTACGGTCCCTGTGCTCTCCTGCAGCATGGCCGGTGTAAGCATTACGCATTAAGTTTTACATTTCAAGAGGCTACCATCGGTTTTAAACGACTCGATGCTCACGACCAAGATTAATAATCGTTGTGTGTTGTATTTTTTTCCAATTGTAAGATTTATAGCTTTTAGTTAAGAAGTCTACCATGCAGATGTGCCAACCTATGAGCCCTGTACAGGAGGATCCTGTTGCCCCGGAGCGCGAATTTTTTTCATGAACCTTTCAGCAAGCACAGTCTCAGGCAGCCAATGGCGTGGCAGGTCACAGGCCACTGTGGGAGGGGCGAAGGGTTATGGATTGTGATGGTGTTGTACTCAGAAGCGTACCTTAAAAAACTATGTAAATTTACAATTTACGAGCTGTGAAGTTTTTTCTTATAATTAATAGGCATCATTAAGGTGTGTGATGTACTTGGACTTCGTTTAGGTGTGAGCAGCATGTGAAAGTTGCTCGTGTGTTAGCAGCCTTTTTTTTTATATGGGTCTCTGTGCACTTTATGTACTATACATGTTACAGAGAATAAATACCACCAAGAATTGCGCGCAATGCCTAGCCAATAATGGAAATGAATCAGTCGTACATTAAATCAGTGTTTCCCAAAGTTCACTTTTCTACGGACCCCCTGCGAAATCGCCCCGAAGCGCACGGACCCCCGCCATTAGAATGGCATCAACTTAGTATGTTACGTACTGAATGAGTATTGTCGATGTCGATGGTTTCCAGGTTATTGCTTTCCAGTTAATACAGAATAGCAGAGGCATAACAACATGCCAAAAATATAATTATTAATGTCACAGTCACTTGACATCCCAGCTCATCCCATTATTCACATACAGCGAGTTTTTACCTTTAACTCTGTTGGATTTATTTTGACTTGACCAAAATGACTATTTGCACTGGATGGAGGTTAGGTAGGATATGCTGTTCCTGCCGTTTTTTATAAAAACTAAGTTTTTGTGACCGAGCAAAAGCATTTAGGGGTAACTGTACCATTAATAAAAATTTTTCAATATCAATGAATTGATATTATAAACTGTTTAAACCTATATATTTCCTCTTTTAACCCTAAGATATTCTATAATTTTTATCATCTATGGGATAAAATCAAAGTAATATTGCCATAGAAGCTTTAAACGTCATACATGAACCAGTAGGGGTCCGTGCGTGAAGCACAGGGGTCCGTAGGTTCATATGCACTCCTAATGGAAAACTTCATTAAATGGATACGTTTGTGTTAAGTTATGTAACGCTAGGCCAGGTTTTATTTCTTTCATTGAGAGTTATGATAAAGAGATGTGTCCATAACTATAAAAGCTTACAGCGTGTATTTTTTGACAAGTTGCATTGGCTATATTCTCAGTTCTATATTTTCCAACTTGACATAACCAAGCTTAGCGTACCTAATCTAACCAAGGCTAACGTAGCCCTTATTGAACCCTGATTACCATGGCATAACCTACGCTATCTAACCTAAACATATCTGACTTAAATTAAGCTTTTACTGAAACGGCTGATTCATCTCACTCATTGCCTAAGCATTACGCTGTTCTGTGTATTGGTTGTAACATAGACACAAATTGTGTGTAGACACTGATCAGTAGAGACTGGTAATTGATGGCATATTACATTACGCTCACGACGCATTAGGTTTCAAAAGTGTTGAGGCACTCCACGTACAAATAAAATCACAAAAAAACTATTCTCTATGTTCTCACACCCTTGACGATGCACTTACATAATTATACTCACACTGTTCCGATATACTATAGATAATTGAATTGTTCGATGAATAATGAGCGCCCTGCAACTTAACTTAAGTGTGTTCGATTGAGACACAAACTTAATGTGCTTAAATCAAGCGGGACTAAAATGCCTTTATTGATGTCCACTGATTATCATAGAACATTAATAAATGATTTTTATTATTTGAACTTAGTTTAGAATTGAGATTTTTGTTGTTGTTGGGTTCATTACGAAGAGTATATGACCAAATTTTCTAGTGATCTGTTTGTTCATTTGTTTGTTAGTCGCTGAGTTTGATTTTTTGCTTGCTAGCGTAATACCTCAAAAAGATCCGAATGGATCTGAATGAAAGTTGCAGGAGCTGTTGGTAATGTTGAAAGACATTATTAAATTTTGGTGTAGATTGTTTGGTCCATTTGTGTGATTGTCACAATGTTTATTAGCAGCATAACTCAAAAAGAAATGAACGGATCTACAAAATAATTGCAAAAACTGGAAAAACAGTACCAACCAAAACAACGTTTAGCCCTGTGTCACAAAAACAAAGTTATTGCATAATTCACCGATAATTTTGTTTATGTATTTCCCTCCATATGAAAAGAGAGTGGTATGACGTGCGTCGCTCCACCCCCTCCGCGCCACACGCAAATCCCCGCTACACAGTCCGTCTGTGATGCATGGGAGCTCGAGCAGAATACACGTACGTTGCGCTGGTCCACGGGCCGCTGCTCTCCTACTTTTTCACTTATTTTGGCACCATGCATAAAAACCACCTCGGCATCACAATAGGTTGGCAAAAGCTTACCACTAAAGAAAAACCTCAAGCCCTCACCCTAATCAAGCAGGGAGTGCCGATGAACCGCATGGCTATCGAACTAAAATATTGCTGAATGTCAGCCGAATGGGATGTGGGTGCAAGAGAAGGACAACACCAGAGGCTGACATGGTGTTTGTGAAACAGGTGACGCTCGCTGTTGTCTTTCTTCTGCACCCACATCCAACTTTGCTTGGCGGTATGGGCTTGGCAGCAATTTTTTTCCTGAACCTTTCAGCAAGTACAGTCTTTAGGGAGCCAAGGACCTGGCAGGTCACAGGCCACAGTGGGAGGGGCGAAGTGTTACGGTTTGTGATGATGTTGCACTCAGAAGCGTAACTAGAAAAAACTGTAAATTCAGAATTTACGTGCCGTGAAATTTATTCTAA
Source organism: Parhyale hawaiensis (assembly GCA_001587735.2). Classification (NCBI taxonomy): domain Eukaryota; kingdom Metazoa; phylum Arthropoda; class Malacostraca; order Amphipoda; family Hyalidae; genus Parhyale; species Parhyale hawaiensis. The sequence goes on along the minus strand of LQNS02276883.1, from coordinate 5,941,680 downwards.
TAGTTAATAGTCATCAGTTTAAGTGTATGATGAACTGGAACTTTGTTTATATTTGAGGAGCATATGAAAATTACTTGTGTGTAAGCAGTTAATTTTGAGTCCTTGTGTATTTTATGTACATGTTACAATGGGTAAGTATCACCAACCATTGCGCCCAATGCCTAGCCAATAAGTGAATTGAATCACTCATATATTGAATGGATAGGCTACTTTTAAGCTATATTAGACTAGGCCAGGTTCTATTAGTTCAATGAAGAGTAATGTTAAAGAGATGCGTGCATAACTTTAAAAGTTCACAGTGTTTACTTTCTGACGTATTACATAGGTTATGTTCTCAGTTCTGTATTCTCTAACTTGAAGTAACTCAACCTAGTAGTACCTAATCTAATCTAGGTTAACGCAATCGTTGCTGAACCCTAATTACTATGGCATAACATATACCATATCTAACCTAAGCATATCTGGCTTCAATTAACCCTTTTCTGAAACGGCTGATTATCAAATTTATTGCCGAATCAGTAGGCTGGGATCGACTTGTTCGTTGTCATATACACGCACATTGCATGTAGACACAGGAAACTGGTGGCACATTGCGTTTTCAACGAATTAGGAAGAAAAAAATGTTAAGGCTCTGTACCTTCCAATCAATCACAAAAAGCATTCGTTATGTTCTCATACCCTTGAGGATGCACTTACATTGTACCCACACTATTGAGAAGTACTTTAAAGAAATGAATGGTTTCGATGTATGATGAGCGTCATGCAACTTAACTTCAAGCGCATTCGATTGGGACATAAACTCAATGTGATTAGCTTATATCAAGCGGGACTATATAAGGGCGTGTTCTATTTTGGACCTAAAAGTCAAGTTATGCCAAGCCCCCTTGACTTTACTTGTCCGGGACTGTTAACAGGAACTTTAGCTTCGTTTTGACTCGTGTTGTAGGGGTTAAAAGCGACCAAAAATTATTATTGATCTACACTGGATTGCCTAGTAGTTCTTTCATTGTGTAGCATTGTAGTTGTCCATTGTTAAGGACCGAAAAAAGTAGCACTTTTTCTCTAACCTAATTTTTCCACGAGCGGTAATTTTTTGCCACTCTACAGTCTTAACTGAACAGTGGCTAGAAACATTATATGCGCACGCATCATGTACACACAAACCAGTGTATAATATACGCATGCACTGTTCACACGCATTTCAATTCTAAAACTAAGTTCAAGTACACATAACATACCTTTATTGATGTCCATTGATAATCAATGTACATTAATAAAGGTATGATAGGGGCGCGTTCAATTGGGACCTGAAAGTAGATCTAAGCCACACCTGCTTGACTCAACTTGTCCGAAAATGCAGACAGGTGTCCCGAATTCGTCCCGTTTATTCAAGTTTCATTTGTTGAGTCAAAATTTAGAACATGTGAGGCTTCTAAAAACTCAACATTTCTGTACATAATTGAGATTTTAGTCGGTTCAACTTGAGCTGATCGCCTCTAACACCTATATGACATAATTGCTAAAGTTACTGTCAACCGTTCCGGACAAGTTTAGTCAATTGGCTCTGGCTCAGCTCGACTTTTAGGTCCCAAATCGAACACGCCCCAAGTTTCGTTTGACTTAAGCTAAGTACATTGAGTTTACGTCTTAATCGAACGCGCGTTAAGTTAAGTTGCATAGCGCTCATCATACATCGAAACCATTCATTTCTTTTTAGTACATCTGAATAGTGTGGATACAATGTAAGTGCATCCTAGAGGGTATAAGAGCATATAGAAAGCTCTTTATGATTGCTTTGAACGTACAGTGCCTTAACATTTTTTTTAAACCTAATTCGTCGTTAGCGTAATATCCGCTGTACTGCATCGGCAATACTGGAGATCCATCAGCCGTTTCAGAAAAGGGTTAATTTTAGTCAGATATGTTTAAGTTAGATATAGTGTAAGTTATGCCACGGTGATAGGGCTTAGCAAAGTTAGATTAGATACGGCTAGGCTGAGTTATGTCATGTTAGAGAATACAGAACTGAGAACATAACGTATGTAATACATCAGAAAGTAAACGTAGTAACTTTTTTAGTTACGTACGCATCTCTTTAACATTGCTCTCCATTGAAGTAGTAGACCCTGGCCTAGTCTAGCATAGCTTATAACAAACCTATCCATTTAATGTAGGAGTGATTCAATTCACTTATTGGCTAGGCATTGCGTGCAATGCTTGGTGAAATTTACTCCATGTAACATGTACATAACATTCACAGAGACTCAATATAAACTGCTAACACACAAGCAATTTTCACATGCTGCTCGCATCTTACTACAGTTCAAGTTCATCATACACCTAAATTGACGCCTATTAATTATTGAATAAACTTCACGGCACGTAAATTGTGAATTTACACAGTTTTTCCTAGGTTCAATTCTGAGTGCAACACCATCACAAACCATAGCCCTTCGCCCTTCCACTGTAGCCTGTGACCTGCCACGCTATTGGCTGCCGTGAGACTGTACTTGCTGAAAAGTTCAGGGAAAAAAAATTCGGTAGGGAATGTAGCAGCTGATTTTTCGAGCTGAAAGAGGGACACTCGGCTGACATTCAGTTCGACAGCTACGAATTTCACTGGCACTCTTGCTCGATAACAGTGAGGGCCCGAGTCTTTTCTTCAGTTGTAGGCTTCTTCCGACCCATTGCGATGCCTTAGGGGGTTTTTGGTGTGGTGCCAAACAAGTGAAGAAGGAGCAAAGTATAGAGGCTCGTGGACCACCGTAGTGTAAGTGTACGGTACTCTGCTCGGCTCTGATAAATCACAGATTGAATATGTACCGGGATTTGTGTTTATCGGGAGGGGGCAACATACGTTATACCGCCCTCCTCTCATATGGCAGAAATACGAAAATGAAATTATTGGCGAATAAAGCGACAATTCTCTTTTTGCGACCCAGGGGTAAACTTTGTTTTTACGGCTTTGAGATAAATTTTGTTTATGAAGCTGCTTTACTATCAATAGGCAGCGCAAATTATTAGATTTTGGTGTTGTTACAAAGAAAATCAATGTTTCGGAGCCAATTTGAATAACTGTTCAATACCGTTGCCTTGCTTGGCGCAGGTATACGCTCTTAGAGTGCTCTAATTTGAACTTTTTAGGTACGTTAGGTCGTGTTTTGGGACCATATTTATTTAAAAACACTAAGGAGGGCTCACAGGAAAAATGTAACCCTAAGGGGCGTGGTAGTCAAACGGTTAAAAACCACTGCTGTTGAGTGTATATTGACAACTGTTAACCGCTCCCGGACAAACTAGGTTAGAAAAACTGCTGCTTTTTTCCGACACTTAACAATGGACTTAGTTTACACCTACGCTGTTTCAGAAAAGGGCTTAGGTTATGTTACGTTATGGTTATTAGTTTGTAATCATTTATATCTTTAAAATTGCCAACAACCCATGTAAATTTCATAAAATTCTATTCATAACTTTTTGAGTTTTTTTTCTAGCAAGCCTAAAATTAATACAAAAGACAAAGTAACGAACGAACAAATCATCACCCATATTTGGGCATTAACTCTTCGTAATATAGTCAAAAACTATGTGAATTTCATAAAATCCGTCAATAACTTTTCGAGTAATGGCATTAGCAAAAATAAGGCAGACAAACAAATGGAAGAACGGATCTTCCCTAAAATGTTTATCATCTGTTCCTCCTAACATACATAACAATCCCTGTCAATTTCGTCAAAATCCGTCCAAAAGTTTTGAGTTATGCTGGTGACAGACAAAATAAAACATAACGAACAGTATAACAGACAAACAGCATAACAGACAAACAGCCCAACGGACAAACAGCATAACAGTCAAACAGCATAACAGGCAAATGGCATAAGAGACGAACATTCAAACCCGGCGAAATCATAACCTTCTTGGCGGAGGTAAACGATCACTCATTTTCTCTCGATACCAACCAAACATATGCCTCGTTGTTGGTGACAGAAATTTGCAGAGGTCGGCATCTCCAATTATGTTACGATGGTACTATAGCAAAATCAATGGCTCGATGGCCATCGCCATCGTAAGAACGATGGCTATGGTAACACGCAAATTAATACCATCGCTCCATCGGCATCGGAACCAAAAATCGTCAATTTTCTTCGGCGATGACCAATACGATGAAATCACCGTCGGCGATGTCGTTCGTAGGGCGTCACATTCGTCGATGGACCATCGCATTAACACAGTTAAAAAATGCAAACATCTCAGACCACAAACATCGAATAGAAGCAGCATTCTTTATAACCTCGGCCTGTGTACGATTTTCACACCAGTAATACAAACATTGTTAGATCTGGGAAAAACGCATTTAAATAAACTTTGTATTCCCTTCTTTGTTTTATTGTTGCTAAAAAAATGAATGTTTCAAACTCGTAAGGCTGTTTTATCATACTTTTAGCCTTGTTTCATCGGCATCGGAAGTACAATCGATGACGATGCCCATCGCATGCCTTCGCCGATAGCCTCTTCAGTCATTTCATCGGACCATTTCTTCCTCATAACACCATCGCCGATGGAAAAAATGGCCATCGCCGATTGTTTGATACGATTTCTATCGGACCCTCGCTATTGCCGATGGGTTTTTGTCAGGTTCCATCGTAACATTGTAGTTTTTCTGATGGTGATGGTCTACACACCATCGCCATTATATAATCGGCGATGGCCATCATTCCAGGCACTGGAATTTGGTAAACAATTCAGATGTAGAAAAAAAAAAACCTTCATATTTTGCTCATTCATCCTAATCGCCAAAAAGTAGCAGTAAATTGTCAATGTTGATTTTGGCCCGTTCCATGTTATTCGGAATTAATTCCCAGGGAAGCGCTGAATAATAGTAAATTTAGGTCAAGGTTGACTTCGGAAATCTTTTCTTTTGTTTTTTATACTTGTTGTTTCCGACTCAATTTAATTTGCAAAAACTCATCATCAATATTTGTGCGTTTGGTTGTGGTCAAGTTATCTAAAGAGGATATACTGCATCTTGATCATCTTTTTGAGATATCAAATTATGTGCAACAATTACCTTACACTCTTCCTTCCACATATACAGTTGCGTCAACAATGGTTTTATTTGCGGTGCAATAACTTAGAGAAAATAAAACAGAGCTACTGGTACATTAGTACTGTACGCGTGCTTCTTTTGTAGCTAATAAATGAAGTGTTTTCACTCCTCCAAATAGTGGTTTTCATCATAAAGCACTGCTTGAAGCTCCAAAGTCTTGCTCTACTCACTCCTCTATACGTACCTCCTCACTAGTTTCAACGAAGTCCAGGTGACTCTGTGTGCTCCCCAAAGTGTTTGGAATTCCCACTGGAACTTTAGTAACGCTATTCTAACAAATCTTGCTAAGTTGAAAAGACTTTATAGGACTCAGCCATCGGATTTGATTACTTCTAGAGATACTGATGCGTTAAATTAAACGTTAAATAAGTATTTACACTCATACTTTTGTGGCATTTGTCTAAAATGATTGCGTACGCAAGGGGTTCCCAACACAGTTTATTTTCTACAGTAAATGAACTGTGTTCCCAATCACATATGCTCGCACTTATAAGAGGCTGCGTGATGTCCCTGAAGACATTACAGCACTCATTATTTTCTAAAAATCACTTCATTTAGCGTAGGCGTTCAATTAAACGAATCTGAATTGCGCTTGAGTACTGATATTAGCGATGCACCGAGTATGAATTTAATTTAATTTCTTGTGTCCTTTGCAGGTGTTCCCAAGTTCCACAGTTTCACGTCGCAACGAGATGTCGCGCCCACAGGACACGATGGTGCCTATGTACCCAGCTACGAGACCAGCTCTTGACCCTAACCCAAATAGTACGTTAATGGACAGCCGTTCCATTCCTAACCGGTTCGTGCATCATCATCAGAGCGCTTTTCAACCCTACAAGAAGAATTATTATGACATCTATGAGCACGGTGAGTTTGAAATTAATAGATATATATATATGAACACCTATTCACTAATTGGATACAATTTTATAAATAATCCTTGAAAATGCATGCCTACACATATATTAAAAGTAGCAGTGTATACACTGTACTTGTGCACAGTGTTATGCCTTTTTAACACACCATTCAACTATGTTCTGCACGAAGCATACACTTAGAACGGAAATAATAGCTTTAGCACAACATTGACCATATCCCATTTTTGCGCGATTAAATTTGCATGAAACTTACTGGGAAATCGTGACATCTTATGGCAACACTGTTGAATTTGTTTACGTTATGCTGTGTCTCCTGATTGACAACTCTTTTTATTTTTTTTTTCTCTTTTTGAACTGAACGAAAATAATAACTTCTTGTATATTCTGCTAAAATGAGACGTGGAAAAGCTCTAACTAACGAGGAGAAAGAAATTTATCAACAAAGAAACTGCTAAATGCACCTTTCCTGATATTGCCCGAAAAATAAGATGCCATATTGACACAGTGACAAGATTCTTGAAGGACCCTCCACCACGGAAAAACGATCAGGGCTGGGCAATCAAGGACTGTTACTGATAGAGATATGAGAAATGAGGTTCGTCAGCTACCTAAAAGCCCCGTGCAAACAAATTAATGCTGCTGCTGGACTTCCTGAAGAGCCTAAAACAATGTTGTATTTTTCCCTGATGGGGAAACTGATTCTTACTTTTCTACCTTTTTTTAAGTAAACGTCTTTGAAAACTCACAAATATGTATTATAGAGTAACAAAATTCTATTTCAGTCACAATTTGCCGTAAAGTGGTAGCGTGTCCAACGTTCCTTTTATGGGAAATTTTGCTCGTACGAGCGGGATTTCCCGAAATCGGAAATAATGAATATTAAGTAGCCAATTATCATATGGTTTATTAATAACCTGTCTTTTCTATAGCTATTCCATTTTCTATGGCTCGAGCGGAGGCACCATTAATACAGGGGTGGCACAGCAGAGGAAAAATAACGACATGAATCCAGATCAATTATCTACATTCACACATCACTAACGATCCTGATACAATTCGACTCTTTCTGAGACCTGATACACAATGGGATCATTCCCTACTATTGAACGAATTAGCACTAGTGAGTTCAATATTATTATAATTGTAACATCACCTTTAGAACAATAGGTTCCTGTTGTTCTAACTGAACAATGTATTGTGTATTGTAATACTTGTGTTGGGGTAGAGATTATGCTGTGTACCAGGATGTATCTGCGTGTTCACAGCAGAGTAAAGGATACCAACTAAGGAGTTGGGTAATAAAGGAAAATTGTAAGACGATGCGCTTGTCACCTCGCGTATTGTATATCGGTAGCAGGTGCAGGGCAGACCAGCGAAAAGAGCCAAGTCGGGACTTATTGCGAGAAACGCGCTGCGTTTGTATCTAACAGCTGCATGCAGAGGTTAACTCAACAAGTCAAATGAGGCAAGTTGACCAAGAACTATCTGCACAAAGATGCAAATATCAGAAGTTGCTCAACCGAATTAATATGAACTATGTAGCAGCTATGAGATGGAACAAATATGTAATTAGCTGTAATTAACTAACAGCTGCTGAGGTTTTACTTACTTATTCATCTCAACCAAGATAGCTTAAGGTATATAAGCTTAGAGGTTCTCGAACAACGGGCTTTTCGAGTAGACTGCCCCAGCAAGAGAGCCGGCCGACTAGCGATGGCTTCACCTATACTGCGTTAACTGTATCAGTATCTCACTAGTTGTGTGAAACAAAGTATTAGTTGTGCGAAGTGACGTCCTTTGCTTACCATCAAGACTTGGAAGAGTGCTTCAAACTCTATTCAGGACGAGACGGTCTTTACCTCGTTCAAGTATTATCAAAACCCCTAAGTGACAATCGAGAGTTAATATTGTTCTAACTAAATCCTAGACGAAGGACATCGGTACCACTTCTGAACGAAAGAAGTCGAGCACCAAGCCCCTAAGTCATAACAGAGGGCCAAGGGATTATCATAACTAAGGGTCGTCTCTCTAGAAAAAACAGAGACAACAAAAGAAGTACCCACAAGAAAACTTCTTTAAACACCTACGATTAGCTACAAAAGACAATACGATACACTCCTACCGCCTTCTGCACATCGTCCCGGAATTGTGTTTCAACCCCACTCTCTTGACTAAATCCCATTCAGATACTTAACTCAGGATTGAGGTTGCTGCAGTCGTGACTTCGTCCTGGCACTCTCACGGCTCTCCCACGGCACTCGGTTGACCGATCTTCTTCTATCGTATGGTCTCTCTGGCTGCCTTAATAGGCTGTCCTAGGTTTAATACGCGGCAGGTCGGCCGAAAGTAAACAGCCAGCCGATCTGTACTCGCCGACAGATTTGACCCTCACTGCCTTCTAAATGTGTTTGTTTAATCGACTATTTTGCCCTCTAATGAACTAACCGAGATGACTACATTGTTGATTTGGGTACCAAATTACAGGCATCGTGATATTGCAACTATTTAATAACCTTTCCCGCTTCTACATTTCCTAGTTTTGATGCTATTTGGCTATCTCGTTTCCCCCATTAGAAACTCTAATTGCTCAACGCTAGCGGTTCCATGGGACTAAACACTACTACCAGGTCTATGTATGTATCTTAACTATAAATACATATACATAAATGTTTACGGCATGCCTTAGTTTGGCCGCAATCGTCCAAAACTTGTACCTGAACAAACACAAATTAGAAGTTCTGGCGACCGGCGTCGCTTGAACGGGATCCTATTAATTGGTGGGCACAGGTGCGGTGCTTGCTGACGTCACAGGCGTCCCTCAGCTCATTGTGCGCACTTTTCGGACCGGTGTCCCTTCGCTGGTTGCCATCTTGCGAAGACAACTGCGTAGTAGCTGGATGTTCGTTTTTTGGTGTTAATTTAGGTATGTTGTGTCATAACGACACGACATCCACAAGAAATGACATCCTTCGCTCCATTGCTTCTGTCAAAACCTCTCTGAAATTGCCTCTTCTAACCCCATGACATAATATTAAGAGGATGGAATGGGCAGAGAAATGCTTGAAGATTAGCATGAATCATACTCTTATCACCGACGAAACCCGGGCAACTCTTGATAGACCCTTGATGGACGAGTAAAATGTCAACACAGGGGGGTCGTGTTATGATATGGGCTGGTATCAAAGGGGATCGACCTGTAGGTCCGGTTAGAGTACCTGATGGCGTGAAAATTATATCTGAATCATATCGTGAAATGTTAAAGAACGCCTTGGTCACATGGCTGGATGACGTACCCCTCCGTTGCTTCAAAACTTGATTTTCATACATGATAATGCACCTTCTCACTCTGCCCGTACTACCACAGCATTTCTGGACTCATGGGGCTCTATGGAGAGAAACTGATGGTTTGGTCACCATGCTCTTCTGATGTAAACTCAATTAAAAACTTCTGGGACCTTCTGAAAAGGGAAATTTACGCAGATGGAAGGTAGTACAACTAAAATCTGTTTTGTGGGATGCCATTGCTGCAGTAGCAGCAAGGGCAGTTCCATCTTCTGCAATAAAGAAACTAACTATCTGCATGGATGCAAGGATTATTGAAGTTATTAAACGTCATAGGAGTCATGTTGGCAAAAGAGACTTCTTTCAGTCATTGTATAGTTTCGATTAATGATTTCTTGTTTAATACGCATTTTTCTTTTGTGTTGCTCATTTTTGCTCAATTGGAGAAATAAAACCGTGAATATTTTTACTTTTTTAGTAAAAAAGCTATTACCGCCACTCAGTGAAATTAGTAAAATTAACAAAAAACATAATATTTCTAGAACCAGCACGATTTGTCGTTGGAAAATTTACAGACACCATATGCATCATCAGTTTAACTTACGGTAAAATATTCACTGAAATCTATTGTCAAAAAGTCGAGATGTGGTCGATTGTGCGACGAATCTATTATTTCCGTCCTAAGTGTATTCATAGACAATGTCCAATGTATTGGCACGGCGAAGACGAGTAAAAATTAGTCCAATATCCGCTTGAATGCTTGAATTGTCTGGAAATTCAGCGAGAAGCGTCAGTTTCGCCTGTGTGAATCGTGTGGCAGTTAATTGTTACTCAATACCGCTTGAGACCTTGTCGATTTGATATTAGCATCAAAATCTCGATGAAAAGGGATCAAATTAACGCTCCTGTCTCAATCTCCGGCCCATGTAAGCCTGTCAGAATGAGCTTTACCTCATAACCTCAACGGACAGAGGGCAGACAGAAGGGTCAGCTTTCCTTAGTAAGTTGCTCCACGAAGTATCAATGAAGCTTGAGTTAATAACCAAACTAAGAGCGATCTCTGCCCACAGGACCGTCGGATTCAAGTTCATGTGCGGACTCCTCCGCCATCCAGCCACACCAGCAGACACCGCGATACGTAAGTTGTACTTCCGTGCATCTTTTGCATGCTGAACTAATATCTCTTGAGACAATTTCTCGAACATCGCTTGTCAGTCTGGATCAATGTTTTTTTCAGTAAAATAGATTATGTATTGTAAATGAAACATAAGCATATAAGCATAGCAGCAATAAGCATAACAACAGCATAAGCATAGCAACAGCATAGGCATAGCAACAGTATAAGCATAGCAACAGTATCAGCAAGCAAACGTATAAGCATAGCAACAGTATAAGCATAGCAACAGTACCCAATTAAAAATTTCAGCAGTCATTCCAGCAGCGCTGCGCAATTTTAAGCCGTACATACACCCGCGAACTCCGCAGTAATTGCGCAACGGCTGCGCAGTTATGTCCGCTTTTCAAGGGTAGTAGCCAAGCAATTTTCACGACCCTAAACTACTAAGGCCGGCAGTTTTGAGCAGTGATGC